>SJYQ01010274.1:85916-113572 GCA_006410935.1 Redunca redunca | reverse complement strand
AAGAGGGAGGAAGGAGACAGAGGTGGCCAGGAGGATAAAAGGGAGAAATGAAAAGGAGAGAGACAGATCCAGCCAGTAATCAGTTCCCTCAAGTGTTCTCCACCGTCTGGAACACACAGAGATTCACAGAGTTGGGTAGAGAAGAGTAGGGGGAGGGAGGAGACAGAGGCGACCTGGTGGAGAAAAAGGAGAGTCCAAAGGAGGAGAGAGCAGTCAAGCCAGTAATCTCGCTCCCAAGTAAAAATGGATACTGAAGATTGGGTTTTTAAAGGTACAAAATCAATAACAAATACCAAAAAGCAAAGATTAAAAATCTAGAGTAGAGGTTGGATTTTCAAAAATACAATATTAAAGAAAAGAAGAAAAACAAAACAAAGTCACAGAAATTATTTTAAAAGTACATATATATGAAGTTTGCTTTAAAAATAGGGTCTTTTTTTTTGAAAAGTAATAGTAGGCTACAAAAATGAAAATTAAAGGAGCAGTAGAGGACTTAAGAGGAGTTAAAAATTTTTTAAAAGTTTAAAAAAAAATGATCGTAAAAACAGTACAGATATATCTAGGACTTTCTCTGGTGTTGCTGTGGGCAGTGTGGCGTCAGTTCATTTTCGGATAGTTCCTTGGTCTGGCTTATATTTCTCAAGATCTATAGGCCCCTTCCTATGTAGTTGGTACTAAAGACAGGGTTTTAATCTATTGCACCTGTCACTTCCAAGGTGGTTCCCTCTGTTTTAGCTTCTTCTGTTTGCTGGTCTCTTCAGTGTCTGATTTCCACCTTGACACAAAGGGGGCGGTGGTGGACACTTTTTTTAGGCTCATCTGTTCAGTTGTGCTGTGGGGAGGGAGGGATGCTGCAAACAAATAACACTGGCGTGTGCTCGCAGTGTCTCAGCCACACTGGGCCTGCCCCTGTTCACGTCGCACACAGCTTAGGCTCTATGTTGCTCCATCAGGAACCATCTGAGGCCGGCCCTGGGCTGCATGCACCTCCCAGGTCTAAGCCGCTCAGGTTCAGGCACTCAGGTCGTCCTCAGAGGTGCAGACTCAGTTGGGCCTGCATTTTGTGCCCTTCCCAGGTCCAAGTAGCTCAGGTGTTTGGCGAGCACGGTTGCTGCGACTTATCGCCTCTCCCATCCCTACTGCTTGGTTTTCCGGGTGTATAACTGGAGCACCTTCTCAGGCAGATGATGACTGTCCAGAACCCCAAGAAGTCTTAGTTAGCAAAGAAGCCTGCTTGCAATTTGGTAGATAATGTCTCTCTGGGGCTGCGATTGCCCCCTTCCGGCCCTTCCGGCTCTGACTGCCTGTCACTGGAGGGGGATGGTCTGCAGCCGGCTAATTCTGTTCCGTCCTTTGTTCTGTGCGCAGTCATGGCGGTGTCTTATGTTAGAGCTTTTCACGTGGTAGCTAGCCCACAGTCTGGTTTGCTAGCCCAAGTTAGTTCGCTCTGGTTACACTCGGGGCATTCGGCCAGATCCTTACTCTAAGCAATGCAGCCCTCGCCTCCCTGCCCAGCCCCTGCTTGATAGTGGCAGATGCAGGTGTCTGTGCTGCTTCTCCGCTGGGGGAGTTGCCGTTGGGCTCGTAATCTGTGGGTTTTAATTATTTATTTATTTTTCCTCCCTGTTATGTTGCCCTCTGCGCTTCCAAGGCTCGCCACAGACTCGGCAGTGAGAGTGTTTCCTGGTGTTTGGAAACTTCTCTCTTTTTAAGACTCCCTTCCTGGGATGGAGCTCCGTCCCTACCTCTTTTGTCTCTTTTTTTGTCTTTTATATTTTTTCCTACCTCTTTTTGAAGACAGTGGGCTGCTTTTCTGGGTGCCTGATGTCCTCTGCTAGCATTCAGAAATTGTTTTGTGGCATTTACTCAGCGTTTAAATGTTCATTTGATGAATTTGTGGGGGAGAAAGTGGTCTCCCCGTCCTATTCCTCTGCCATCTTAGGACTGCCCCCCTCAATAAAGTTTTAATAAAATTTATAATAAACATATATAGGTATATAAATATGTGCAACCCTACTCCAGCCAGTGGTTAAACATTTATTGAAAACACCAGTTTCTTCCCAGAAAAAGAACATCCTGGGAGAAAGAACTTCAGTCTATTACATTTCTTGCATCTAGTTAAAAATGCAGGCTCTTTGGGTAATATGCAGACTTTCCATCAGATACAGGTAGAAAGTTGTTGGTGTGTTTGGTTTGTTATAGATCTGTTGTTGTTTAGTCACTGTTGTGTCCGACTCTTTGAACTCCATAGACCACAGCCCACCAGGCTCCTCTGTTCTTGGGATTGCCCAGGCAAGAATACTGGAGTGAGTTGCCATTTCCTTCTCCAGGGGATCTTCCCAACCCAGGGATCAAAGCTGCCTCTCCTGCATTGGCAGGCAGATTCTTTACCACTGAACCACCAGGGAAGACCTTATTGTAGGTCTGCTGCTGCTGCTGCTAAGTCACTTCAGTCGTGTCCGACTCTGTGCGACCCCATAGGCAGCAGCCCACCAGGCTCCCCCGTCCCTGGGATTCTCCAGGCAAGAACACTGGAGTGGGTTGCCATTTCCTTCTCCAATGCATGAAAGTGAAAAGTGAAAGTGAAAGTGAAGTCGCTCAGCCATGTCCGACTGTTAGCGACACCATCAGGCTCCTCCATCCATGGGATTTTCCAGGCAAGAGAACTGGAGTTGGGTGCCATTGCCTTCTTTGATTGTAGGTCTACTGGTCTATAAATCAAATGACATAATATACCCTTAATATACAATAGTGGAGAAGGAATAGGATAACTACCATAAGGTCCCATTCAAAAAGGAGAGGATGGGAAATATTGAACCATCAGTTATCTGTAGCAACTAAGCAGTTCTACTTGCCATAAGTAGCACGGATCCTCTATCTTAGCATGGGATGAGTTCCTTGCATGGCTGATCTAGCTGAACCTGGTTATTCTCTTTGGGAGGAACTTCTAGGATCACTGTTTCTCTCAACCTCTAGTTCTTCCCTCTGATGTGACTTGATAAAGATGCCCTTTCTACTGTTACAAAGCCCTCAAAGCCAACCTCCTATCGTTGCAGTCTAAAAGACCAGGGACTATGTTAGCAATTTATTAGCCGGACGCTATTTCAGGCCAGTCTTGAAGGCAGGGAAGTACTTTGGAAATATAGTTTCCTGTAAACTCAGTCTAGTTTTGCTCTGTTTGCTTCTGGTAAAGTCCCAGTTCAGGAAATAATAGCCAAGGGTCTTATTCAGATGTAGATTTTAAGCCTGAGGACCTCCTGCTATAATAACAGGTCCTTCTGCTCTGCCCATCTGCCTTGTTGTAGATGCTGTAGCTGCCTCCTTGATAACATTAGGGATTCCCAGGTGGCACAGTGGTAAAGAGTCCACCTGCCAATGCAGAAGCCACAGGAGACACTTGATTGATCCCTGGGTTGGGAAGATCCCCTGAAGGAAGAAATGACAACCCACTCTAGTATTCTTGCCTGGGAGATCCCATGGACAGAAAAGCTTGTCAGACTACAGTCTGTGGGGTTGTAGAGTCAGACACGACTGAGAATGCATGTGCTAATAAATTAGCATCAACAGGCTCTGGAAGGAAGGCTACATCCTCAAGTCCATCAGGACCAGCACCATCTGGTGCTTCTCGTCAAGGAAGCACCAGAATTTAGACTCCTGCTTGTCCATCACTATTGATAATTGCTTCAGTTTTGAAGAACAGACACCATTGGCTTTAAGACTCCCTTCACCATGATGTGTAGACCACAGGCAGGGAAAAAGATGAAGCAGGTCTCAACTCTCAAACACTTGGGAAAATAGTGTTTTCTTCCCTTTCTGTTTGCAGTCTGAGTAGCTCTAGTATGATGTCATCTCTTCAGTAAGATTTTTCTGAAAGTGCTAGAGGTAGCACAGGCCAATATATAAAATATTTGCTACCGTTTCTCCTAATTGCACAGCCTTAGTTAGCCCAGGCCTACATTCCAACTTAAGTAGGCAAGATTACATCAAATTTTCTGCTATCTCATAACAACACCATCTTTCCAGCTTAAAGTATCTAAGTTCGTATTGCCCAAAGACCCATTTTCTCCCACTAATTCAATTTTACATTTTAGGTTTGCTTAAAACACCTCATTTTTAGATACCAAATTCTGTTATCATGTGAAAATTATATTCAGCTATGTCAGAAAATTGAAAAACAGGCAGTATTAAACATATTAATTATTTTGCTTTCCCCATGAAATGAGATGCCTCAGACTGGAAAAGGTCAGTTTTCATTCCAATCCCAAAGAAAGGCAGTGCCAAGGAATGCTCAGGCTACTACACAATTGCACTCATCTCACACGCTAGCAAAGTAATGCTCAAAATTCTCCAAGCCAGACTTCAACAGTACATGAACCATGAACTTCCAGATGTTCAAGCTGGATTCAGAAAAGGCAGATAAACCAGAGATCAAATTGCCAACACCTATTGGATCATCAAAAAACTAAGAGAGTTCCAGAAAAGTATCTACTTCAGCTTTATTGACTATGCCAAAGCCTTTGACTGTGTGGATCACAACAAACTGTGGAAAATTCTTAGAGAAATAGGAAACCACACCACCTGATCTGCCTCTTGAGAGATCTGTATGCAGGTCAGGAAGCAACCGTTAGAACTGGACATGGAACGGTAGACTGGTTCCAAATAGGAAAAGGAGTACGTCACGGCTGTATATTGTCACCCTGCTTATTTAACTTGTATGCAGAGTACATCATGAGAAATGCTGGGCTGGATAAAGCATAAGCTGGAATCAAGATTGCCATGAGAAATATCAATAACCTCAGATATGCAGATGAAACCACCCTTATGGCAGAAAGTGAAGAAGAACTAAAGAGCCTCTTTATGAAAGGGAAAGAGGAGAGTGAAAAAGTTGGCTTAAGACTCACCATTCAGAAAACTAAGATCATGGCATCCGGTCCCATCACTTCATGGCAAATAGATGGGGAAACAATAGAAACAGTGACAGGCTTTGTTTTGGGTGGCTCCAAAATCACTGCAGATGGTGACTGCAGCCATGAAATTAAAAGACGCTTGCTCTTTGGAAGAAAAGTTATGAACAACCTAGATAGCATATTAAAAAGCAGAGACATTACTTTGCCAGCAAAGGTCCATCTAGTCAAAGCTATCATTTTTCCAGTAGTCATATATGGATGTGAGAGTTGGACTGTGAAGAAAGCTGAGTGCCAAAGAATTGATGCTTTTGAACTGTGGTTTGGAGAAGACTCTTAAGAGTTACTTGGAAAGCAAGGATATCTAATCAGTCCATCCTAAAGGAAATCAGTCCTGAATATTCATTGGAAGGACTGATGCTGAAGCTGAAGCTCCAATACTTTGGCCACCTGATACAAAGAACTGACTCATCTGAATAGACCCTGATGCTGGGAAAGATTGAGGGTGGGAGGAGAAGGGGATGGCAGAGGATGAGATGGTTGGGTGGCATCACAGACACAATGGACATGAGTTTGGGTCAACTCTGGGAGTTGGTGATGGACAGGGAGGCCTGGCATGCTGCAGTCCATGGGGTCACAAAGAGTCAGATATGACTGAGCAACTGAACTGAACTGAGATGCAGTTAATACAGGGTGGGTGTGACAGCTCCCCTGCTGTGGCAGGTGGCTGCTTCAGCATTTTACCCTTCATTCAGAAGGGGAGAGGCAGAGGACAAAGAGTCCATGCAGAATTGATCTAGTTACTTTTTAAAAAGCTTTACTAAAAGCCCCTTGTCCCAAATAATAGTAACAGTGATAATAACAATAGTAATTTCTGATAAAATGAATCAAGACATCACCAGAAATGGAAATCTACACTCAGATATATTAAGTTCAGATTTTTCTACAACTATAATTATCTTTTTATTGTAGCTGGAATAATTTACAGAGAAATTCTCTGGTTCAGTTGTCAAGGGCAATACATTAATGTCAAATTTTGGACATGGGTAACCACAGTAGAACTTTTATGAGGAAGATTATAAGAAACCAAAATGATTTATCGATGATTGGATATGAGACCTGCCTCATCTTTACAGTCCTGTCAAAATCTCTGCATTTTATAAATTCAAAAGAACTTTCCAGCTGGGATGCAGTAATTTCATTTTCTCTAAAATACCAGTGTAATCACATAAAAGGGAAAAAGGCCCCAGGAGAAGTTCTCTTGCTATTAAAGCAACATATATAAAACCCTTCTCAAAAAGGGCTGTTAATCATGTAATTGGAAAGGGCCCTATGAAGTCATTTATGCCATCTTAGACAGATAAATGAGCATCTTAACCTTAAAAATATATCCAGGGAAGAAGATTTTAACTCTTCTTTCGTTGGCTTAATAATTATTGGCACCACCTTGCAGCAGTATTAAAAATCACTGATGATTCTAGTTCTTTCAAAAGGTATTTATTGAGCATCTACTGTGCTTAAAACACTGTGGAAGAAAAAAAATATGGTCTTTAGTAGCAAAGAAATTATAATCTAAGAATTGGCCATTGTGTGAAATGGCTTAAAAAGGATTCCTGAAGAAGGGAGACTCCATTGCGCTTTGACAGTCACAATTTGGAGAACAAATTCTAGAAGAGAGATTTCTCATAAACCCAATTTTTGTCAAATTCTCCCCATTCATTCCTAATACTTCTTTCAGCCCTGCCTCCACTCTATCCTCTTTGTTGCCTTGGTTCAAGTTTCCATTATTTTCTGCCTAAGCTATTACGGTAGACTTTTGACTTTGCCCCTGTTTCTCTAGTCTTACCTACCAAAATCTTCAGCAGTCCATTCTCAGCACTGTGAGAGAATGATCTTATATGTACATCTGATGGATTTAATGAGATTAGGGTGATTTAACGAGCTGCCAGAAAACTCAGTAATCAAAATAATAATGTTTTAATAACATTTTAAAGTAAAAATTATTGCAAGAAATCCATGATGAACAAAATGTCAAAATTTTAAATAAAAACAGAATCTGGCAGTGCCATGCTAAGCCATTTTAGAGTCTTGAGACAAAAGTAAAAATGTGTACCCCTAGAAACAAATTTTTATGTATTTTTAAATGATTGTTTTTTTAGAACATTAAGATAGGTTAAAAATTGAAAAGTTGACGAGTAGGCATAATAAAAGTTATTTTAATTTAAATAGTTTATTTATACCAATAATATAATTATTATAATTTTGTTGTCTTGCTTTCATGAATACAAATTTGTCAATTCAATATTTTCAAAATCCATCTCTTGCCCTGATGCCTTTGCTCATATTATTTCTTATGGCTGCAATGCCCTTGTCCAGGTGCATACCAGGTAAATGGTTAAACATTTTCTGAAAATAAGCTTTTGCTGAACCAGCCTCCCCTACCCCATCCTCAAGCAGATTTGACCACTCTTCTTTTTTGTTTTTCACTGTAGTCTATACTCACTTCTATCAAAGTACCTGTAGCATTTCAGGTACATGTATTTTATTATTTATCTTCCACTAGAATTGGAGTAACCTGAGGGCAAGGATTGCTCTTACTCATTGTTGAACTCTCCATGACTATTACAATGTCTGGAACTCTGTGAGTGCTAATGATATTTCTTGAATGACAGAAATAACAGACAAGGGTGAAAATGTGGTATTAGCATATTCAAAGAAATCCAAGTAGAAAATCTTTATTGGAAAATTAAAGGATAAAGCCAAACATTTATGTTTAAACAGCAAGAATACATAGAACATTAATGCAAAATATCCAAGTCATTCAGGTTAATTACTTAATTGTTAAACTGAATTATACTTGTTTGGTTGACCAACATTTTAGCAAGCCTAATCTGTTGACTTTTGTTGAAGGAGGTTGAAGAAGGGGAAAATTTCAGGCAGGGAGACAAAATAAAAGTCTTTTGTCATATTGGGTTGGCCAAAGTGTTCATTCAGGTTTTTCCATACCATCTTCTGAAAAAACTCAAATGAACTTTTTGGCCAATCCAGTAGTTTGTGTCTGATGTGACAGAGACCTAAAAAAGGTGGCAGAAGAAGAAAAGGAAACAGTCTGGATGGAGAAATTATAAAGAAATATTTCATTGCCTTTGATAACTAGGAAGTGAAACACCATATGAAGAATTTATAGCCCAGTGCAGTTTTTCTGAAATTTGACATAGCTAAAGCTTCAAACATCCTTCAGGCCCAAAGTTTTGTCTACATCCATTTTATCTAGTAAGCACTAAGGTGCCATGCCCAGAGCCAATGAGTTTGACCAGCACCGGTAAATATGTTTGAGATACTAACCCCCCAAATCATTGACTTCACAATAAGAAAAGAAAATTGCAATATTAAAATTAGCAAATGTTTAGTTCAGTTCAGTTCAGTCACTCAGTCGTGTCCGACTCTTTGTGACTCCATGAATCGCAGCACGCCAGGCCTCGCTGTCCATCACCAACTCCCAGAGTTGACCCAAACTCATGTCCATCAAGTCAGTGATGCCATCCAGCCATCTCATCCTCTGTCGGCCCCTTCTCCTCCTGCCCTCAATCTTTCCCAGCATCAGGGTCTTTTCCAGTGAATCAGCTTTTTGCATCAGGTGGCCAAAGTATTGGAGTTTCAGCTTCAACATTAGTCCATCCAATGAACACCAGGACTGATCTCCTTTAGGATAGGTTGTATCTCCTTACAGTCCAGGGGACTCTCAAGAGCCTTCTCCAACACCACAGTTCAAAAGCATCAATTCTTCAGCGCTCAGCTTTCTTCACAGTCCAACTCTCACATCCATACATGACCAATGGAAAAACCATAGCCTTGACTAGATGGACCTTTGTTGGCAAAGTAATGTCTCTGCTTTTTAATATGCTGTCTAGTGATATCAGCTTATTGACCAGAGATGTATTAATACATCTTTTGTTACCCAAACAGTATTGACCTGAGTGTTTCAATATTTACTTACATAACAAATCACCAGCCACAGATGTTGGTTTCTACAAAAATCCCCTGGTCAATAATGTGATATTGTAGTCACGAAATAATAAAGAGAGAATTGTATTACAGAAAAGAATCTGCTGTGAAAAAAGATAAAATATAGAAAGCAGAACAACGTCTATTTGTGACCAGTTTTGTAACTTTTGGACATTTTCTTTTACAGACAGTTGACAGACCGAAGGATTGGTACAAGACCATGTTTAAGCAAATCCACATGGTACACAAGCCGGGTATGTAGTTCTGTTTTCTGATCAGGTCTTTGTGGGTGGAAGAATAATTATCTTCTGTGCAGTTTTGTCTCACACAAAATGTCAAGACTCTAGTAAATTTCATGTCCCTCCCTTCTTTTCAACACTCCTCCTTACTCTTAGTGTTAAATGTTAGTCACTCAGTCCTGTCCAATTATTTGTGACCCCATTGACTGTAGCCTGCCATGTTCCTCTGTCTATGGAACTCTCCAGGCAGGAATACTGGAGTGGGTTACCATTTCCTTCTCCAGAGGATCTTCCTGGCCCAGGGATCAAACACAGGGTCTCCTGCATTGCAAGCAGATTCCTTACCGTCTGAGCCACCAGGAAAGCCCTTATTCTTAGATCACCCCTCAATTCCCAGACACCTGTGCTTCTTCTTCACCCCTGAGCTGCCAGAAAGCCTCTTAGAAGATGACCCTCAAGGAGTACCAGAGGCTCTGGCCTTATCCATTCATCCTTCCCTGTTCACAGTATAAACAAGCCTGGCTATCGTCTGCTTAAACAGGCTCATGATTCCTCTGTCCACACAGATCCAGCCCGTGTCAAGAGAGTGGGCCATAGCTGGGTCTCACCAAGTTGATAAGAGATCTTTAAAGCACTTACCAAAGGAAACTCATGATCCAGAACAGGTGGAAAGGGGGGAAAGGGACTGACGTCCGTATGCTGTGAAGTGGGCAGCCGAGCAAAGCTGTTAGAGCCCAGAGAAGTCAGTTTGCAGAGGCCCAGCTAAACAAACCAAAATGTAGTATTTGAAAATTTAAAATGGTATTATGAACTAGGCAAACCATGTTAGCTTTCTAACAGATCTGTTGTTTCCCTGAAGTTCTGCCATCTCGATAGGATGTGGTGACCAAATCTGTATTACCATAATATTTATGTTTCATTTTCTAGATGATGACACAGACATGTATAATACTCCTTATACATATAATGCAGGTAGGCTGGTTTCCTTGCTTGCCATGAATACACTGTGCCTTGCCATGCGTGAAAGAACTTCCCACTTTTTTTTTTAACCACTCTGAGTGCACGATTTCAGTTTCTACAATTAGGAAGATGCTTTTGTGTGTGTCTCTCTCTTTCTTTTCTCAGCATGTGTAACAAGAAAATGTGGATCTTTTCTCATGAAGATGAGAACTAATACTATTTTATCTGCTTCATCCGCACTGTTAGTTTATTCTCGGCTTCAGGAATGTTTAACCAAAATACAAAGGACCGCAGGGAAGAACATACTGTAATAGGGGTACAAAGTAAGATAAAGGTCTCCTTTTATCAGTAAAGAATCATTACAATTGCGTAAGATCTTTCAGGTTACACTTCATAATAAAACAAGTCAAGCAAAGTATTTTGTGACCCTGTCCATGCTTTTGCTCCAAATGCAACCATTCATAGAAAGCTTTTCAAAACTCCCAGTTTGCCAGACCACTCTTCTGACTCAGAGTTGCCGGTGGCCATGATGGAACAGCTTCAGCCCCGGGCGTTTCCACTAGTGTTTCTGTGAGCTGGTGTCTTGGGAATGGTTGCAGGCTAGAATGAGGGGCCCCTAAAAAATGTTTCTGATTACAGCTGTCTTCTAAATATCACATCGGGGGATCCTGCACAGGGCCTCCGGTCATTTGCCAGTTCTGGGCTCAGGACTACAGAACTGTGTCTCTACTCCCTTCTTAGAGCAGGCTTGGGGGCCTACGTCCCCTTTGGCAGCTGCGGCCTCCTGTCAGGGTCCCCTGGGTCAGCCTGGCCCCTGAACTAGATGAGGTTGCCCTCTCCGTGACACTTGAAGCCCAGCACTTTGGCCTTTTTAACTGTTGAGGATTTTGCTACTAGCGTCCAAGGACAAATAGAGGGGAAAAAAAAATACAAGCAGAACAAGCTCAACGAGCTTTAAGAATCTGGCTTTCAGCCCTCACTCCTCTAGATGATAGCAGGCGGCTGCCTAAGAGTCCCTCAACTTTTATACCCTGGTCACAGGTACTCCCAACTCCCCTCTTGGGTTTAGCCTGTTAAAATGCAAAACCCAATTGAGAAAATTTCAAAGATCTTATTGACTCTATATGACAATTCATGAATCAGGTGGCACTCAATCCAGCAGACAGAAAGGACCTCCTAGGAGCTGAACGCAAGGAAAGAATTTAAATAGGCAGAGGAAATCGGGAACAAGGAAGTCATACCAAGGAGAAAAGCCAGCGCGTCGCCGCAAGGTCACTCTCCTTGAGGGGAGGGTAGAGGTCTGTCAGGCAAAGCGTAAAACTCATGCTGACCAGGCAGTTTCTGATGGACTGGTTTAATATTCTGTTTCTGGGAGAGTCAAAACTGTAACTAAGTTAAGTCTCGGGTTCATGACATGGGGCTTAGCATGAGTGACTCCATTTTGGGTCTGTTGTTTTGTTCTTAAAAAGCACTACAGTTGAAGTCTAACTGTGGAACCAAGGCAAAACAAAGTGTAGAGACTGTATCTTATTTGTCATAACCAATGTACATGGGCTTCCAAGAGAAGCAGAGGAGTGAAATTAGTAATAGCTCAAAAGACTGAGGTGGCAGGAAATTCAGAATTTTTATAATTATTGTTCATACTGAGGTTTGCATCCATGCATAATTAACAAATTGAACAGCAGTTACCTATCAACTCACAGAGCCCTTTAGAGAGCTTTACCATTTAATCGGTAGACAAAGCAACTCTAATCAGTCTCTTCCCCTTTTACTAACCTTGCATGGTACTGTTCTATGTATTGCACTTTCTGCCTCTTTTTTTCCTCTGCTATCTCCACAACCTCTTCCCCTACCCGCCCAAACTGATCCTTCAGGGTTCACACTAGTGCCCTCGGTTTTTTATATCTTCTCCAACCTATCAACCATCTTCTAAAATCTTACTTCCTAATAAGTTTCCGCATGTGGCCTTTATCATATGTTACCAATTATTTTCAATCATAATTCTAATCATGTCTCTTTTCCAGAGATGTACTATGAGCTTATTGAGGGTTTAAGTTTCCTTATGCCTTGCACAGCAGGTAGATAACTTGCTCAACATTTTCTATGATTGTAATTAACATGTCAATTACAATATACAAATCAAAGCTTCTAAAGTAACAGAAGATAATTGGAAACATGTTATTAGTTTACATTGTCCAGGAGCAAATTTGCTAAGTATCTGTAAGTCTGTTTCTAGTACCAGTCTGAATTATTACTAATTCCATAATAATTGATGAAGATTCACTGTAACCAATGCTTATGCCTACAGTACATTAATGAATTAATAATGATTAACAATATTAATCAATCAAGAGCATATCATTCAACACATGCATTATGAATATGTTTACCAATTATAATCTTGGTAAAATCATGGGACATTTTGTAAATAAATAAAATAATTTCTATTTATTACAAATAGTGTAATGCACTTTAAAAACGTTACTTGTCTCTGTTCTTTTTTTTGTTCTGCTGTGCTGTGCTTCCGGACAGGCCTATACAACTCGCCCTACAGTACTCAGTCACATCCTGCTGCCAAGACCCAGACCTACAGACCGCTCTCCAAGAGCCACTCCGACAACGGCACCAATGCGTTTAAGGATGCTTCATCCCCCGTCCCTCCCCCGCCTGTTCCTCCTCCAGTTCCACCATTTCGAGCAAGAGATCGGTCTTCAACAGAAAAGTAAGACTTTCCCCCTCGAAGTGCCCAACAGTAAGTTTAGGAAAAAACTAATTCCACACAGCATTCAGCAGAAGAATCGGTGCTTACCTTACGTGATAGTTTGTGCATAACCTTATACGTACCATCTTATTAATCAGTAAAGGTGCCATGGCGACCTCCTCTATCAAGACTGCAGCAAACACTTTTATACTCTTGCCTCATAATACCCTACTCACCTTAGTTAGACTTGAAGTAACTGAGCACCATCTCCACTCTTTGATCAATAAATGCATATGACAAATAGAAATAATGGACACCCACTCCCTTTGGCATAGCAGGTCAGAGACTATGCAGTTAAATTTCAGGTTCCTCAGTTTCAAACTGTCAGCACTATTAATGATTTAAAACTTCCCCTCTGATATCCAAAACTACAGAAAAGGTTATTCATAAGTAAGCCATTAGTTAACAGGTGTCCACCTATGACTCATTTCTACACACTAATTTTAATTTCCCCACTGAAATACATGTATAGAAACTATTCAAACAAAAATAAAAATTCATAAACACACTTTTATTGTGCCATTTTTATTAGGATGATGACTAACAGCCCTCCTTATAGGTAAGCTTCATTGAGACCTCACTATGAGCACTCATCTAAGTACTTTTTCTGTATAATATCACTTAATTCTGAACACAACCCAATGAGACATGCTCTATTTTAAACCTGTTTTAAAGAGGAAAAAAACTGTAGTTTCAAAAACCAAAGTAAGTTGCTCAACTCATGCAGCTAGTATGTCAAGCCAGACTCACACTTGTCTCTGACTAAAGCCACAGTTCATTCTATACTAGCAGTAATAAATTAAAATGTAAGGATTATTTAGTATTAATATGGTTATTAAGCATCCATCTATCTGACCCATCCCAGAAATTATATTCAACACCCTGCTGTACCATGAAGAGTAATTGACAATCAAATAGGTTACAAGACAGCACAAAGACAAGACATACATTATATGTGAAGAGATTCTATTTTAATGCCATCTCTTCATGACTATTATATGTTTACAGGTATGATATCTTAAATTTGAGAAATAATAGTCTAGACACAAAACAGTATCTCTGCCATAAGGAACCAAGATTAACTCAGACTTAAATGTATTATTTGTCCTATATGTCTAGTAAAAATTAATCTTTCCTTAAGAAACATGACAATCCCTTAACATTTTCTAGAATGCTTTCTTCTCTGCCAAATAGTGCTCATCAATTTACTACGAAGCCAGGACCTGCTTTCCCCTAGCTCTCCTGTCTTGCAGAATATGAGTGTCTCCAATCTCACACAGAGTCAGAATTTCATCCTGTTCCATGGGCCAGAACTGCCCCCATCTATAGGCAGAAAATTCTTCTTCCTCAAAAGTGATCCTCCCAAACGAAGCATTCTTCAGCCTCAGCTACCTAGAAGAGTTTTACTTTTGAAGTCCCTCTTTGACTGCCTCTTGAAGGATGCTAGTTCAGGAAAAAGAGCTGACTCTAAGGTCTCCTATGCACAGAATAGATGCCAGGCTCTGGTTTCTCAAGGGTAAAACCATGGAGGGGCTAGCCTGTCACACAACTTGCTCCTATGGACAGCAACCCAAGTGAAACTTTTGCACTTTTTGCAGACAAACTGCGATGCCATTTGCAAGATAAACAAGATCAAACATGACGTGTACATTACTCCCTGTCACTTCAGATCAAGGACGCCGGGTCACAGAGTGATGGAATAAACTCACAGGACTTAATGGCGGGTAGCCACCACTTACTCTAAACACAAACATACACAGCTGCCATTTGTGACCCCAGGGTTCACTAGCACATCACTGACTGCACATCTATTGCACAGACCCCTCGTGTGACTTACTGAACCAGCAGGAGGCACATCCTTGTGTGAAAAAAACAGGGAACATACAACATGAAAACAAAGAAATGGATTTCTTTAAATCATTTATGTAGAACAGAACATAAATGTGCTTTTTTTTTTTCCCCAGGGTAACATTTTATCCTGAGACACTTTTTAAAAGTCTATATCAGAATTAACTTTGAAAACAGATATTCGGTGGTTTTATACAAGGGCTTTAAGCATAAAGAATGATTTTAATATGTAACTTGTTGTTGATTTCTAGGCATGACTGGGATCCTCCAGACAGAAAAGTAGACACAAGGAAATTTCGTTCTGAGCCGAGGAGTATTTTTGAATATGAACCTGGGAAGTCCTCCATTCTGCAGCATGAGAGACCAGTAAGCGCTTGTCATTAAACAGAATGCCAGTTCTCTAGGCTTCCTGGGTTCCCAAATAAACCTGAACTTCATATTGTTTAGCAATTTTTACCACCAAGGTAATTTATTTAGTTGGCATTATTAAAAAAATCATGCTTGTTGTACATCATGATTTGTGCATCTTATCTCAGAATCAAAGATGCACTCACTAATATACTGTCCCTACCCACCAAATATAGGACTCATTGGCATGGAACTATAACTATGCCTAATCATGATCCTGAATTTAATGTTTTTTTTAAAGTAAAAGAACACTCAAATGCTGCACTAAATTGCCCATCTATATTGCCAGTGAGAATAATCATTCTTGGACCTCTCTGATACAAAGGGATCAGGCAGTTCCATCCCTTCATTTCCATTATTGGTTTCTTAGTATTTCTTTGACTTCAAGGGAAATTTTCCAAATGCCCTTTTTTATAAAAGTTGTTTTAATTGATTCTTATTAAATCTCTCTCAGGTTACCAAGCCTCAAGTCTCCTGACTGCTTGTCAATCTAATGGATCAAGATTATATTTAACTTTGCAGCATTTTTTCCAATTATATGTTTTAATTATCTGCAAAGGAAAAGATCTATAAAGTTGAAAATAACCGCATGTCTCCTCAAAGTGCAGTTTAACAAACAGGCTCTTCCTTGGCCCTCTTAATTCCCCTAATCCTCCTTTCTGAGTCCTCTGCTTTCCCTCCTAGACCAATGCCTTCAGGATCTCTTTGAAATTCTGAAATTCCTTTGCGTCATTTCTATCAAAACCTGCTTCTAGAGAAACAATCGTGCAGTTTACTCTTGTCCTTGTCTGGAAAGAATGTTAGGTGTCAGTGAACAGGAAGTAGTTTTCTTTGTTAGTGTCTTTAAGAGTACCCAGGAAGCCACATCATTATATATAATGAAATTTGATTAGAAACTGTTGCGCACCACACCCAATATGAGTGTCCTTGATTTAGTTTTCAAACCCTGTATTTATGGTTATGTTCTTGAGAAACATATTCCAAAACTTTATAATCACATAATTCATACAGGATATTTTTTCTAAACCTTCTTTGCCTTTCTTCAAATTAACTTGTATCTTTTAGAGTAACAGGACTTTACCAGAAAAACTGAAAGAAAAAAAAAAAAATGAACACCACTGAATTGCAGGTTCCACTGCAAACATATAACTCATTCACTAAGTTATATGATTTAATATCATGATCTTTGAAATTTTTAGGATGAGAACCGTGAATTTACCATTGCATAAAATGGAAAAGATCAGAATCATCATGCATATGAGTCTCAGAGTTAAATGTAGTTACCAAAACATTAAGGATCATTCTAACAATGTCTGAGACCCTTAGGATGATGGGGGTGGTTACTGTCCTGGAATGCTTTTGCAGTTTTGGTGTCAGGAAACAGGATTGATTTTGGAAGCTGTCCATCAGAATATTTCTAGTATTTACTCATGCAACAAAATTTATGAAGCACAACCTATGTGCCAGACATTAGATTAGGTGCAGGGGACATGGCAATAAGCAAGACATAGTCTTTACCTCAAGGAACCCGGAGTCTATCGTTTAACCAATATGCAGAGCAGACCCACATTTGTAAGAAGGAGACCATCTCCAGTGCGGTTAAAATGGAGACACGCAGAATGAGCTTGGCCCCCTCAAGAGCTTATTCACAGGCCCTGTCATTGTGAATGAAATGTCCACCTTAGTCATGTCTTTGGGTTGAAGCCTTAAAGACTCGAAGTTTAAAAACAGCAAGGACAAAAGCAATAACAATAGTTGTAGCTCCTTACTGAGCACTTACTTAAGATGTCAAGCCTTGCAATTCATGCCTCATTACCATATAATGATCCCAACAATTCCATGAAGTAAATGTATGGAATTCCCATTTTACAGACAGAGAGACTGAACACTTGTTAAGCAACCTTACCCAGCTTCCCATGGCCGGTTAGCACTGCACCTGGGAGCTGAGCCCAGGCAGACTCATACCTGGTGCATTTCATCACCTGTACAATGCTAAACTGCAAACACATTTAGCTAGTAGTCTCATCACCTTAATTAGATGGTTTTTTAAAATTATTTTATAGTATGTTAATTTGTTCATTTATAATAGTGTACTGGATTTATTTGACCAGCAACCTGGGCCCTGAGTGTTATAGTTAAGACACAAAACCAATATACCCAGTATACTGAACTAGTTCTAAAAGGAATGGAAAGATCTGGAGGGCTGGTGTGGTTGAAGATTCGGATATCAATAGCTCTCTGCTGCCACAGGAAAAGAGCAGTGAAAGGAACCTAGAAAATTGGAAAAAAGTGAGAATGGATATCTCATGAAGAAACAGAAAGAACCAAAATGTTTATGCCTCCTAAACAATTTTGCTGAGGGCCAGCCTTATGCAAGATGATTTTAGCCAGTCATCTGTATCATTTTTGGCCAGGCTTTTTATTATAGGGCTCAGCTAGTCTAGTATCTTCTTTTCATCAACCCTGAATCCATTCCAATTGCCTCTCTAAACCAGAAGAAAAAGTGGGGGTGGTGGTGCCGCAGGGCATGGTTGCAGAGATTGGCTATGTCTTGATATTTTGATAGAGTTTACCTAAGATTTGAGACTGTCTTAGACACAAGAGAGAGAGGATAGGGAGCAGGTTTGCTAAATAAGAGGGATGGGACAGCAAATGGACAGCACTCTCATGTCTTTACTCCAAGACAGTTTGTGAGCATTCCTTTGCTCTTTTCATCTTCAATTTCTGTAAAGTATACACCACAGCTAGGGTACTCTCTGCTTCTCTTTTGAATTCCGAGATGATGCCATCATCTGCCCAGTCTTCCCAAGTTGTCATGTTGGATTCCCCTCCCCCCAACCATCTCAAAGTCCTGCCTCGTGGGAGAAGGGCCACTGCCCTTCTCTGTCCATCTGGCCCACCGCTGTCCACACCTAGATTAGAATGTCAGCCACTAACTCATTTCCCTAATTCTCCAACCTCATCTCCACACCATAGCTACGACAACCTTAGAAAGCCTCCTGCTCAAAACTTCTCCTGGCTCTCAAGGGGCCTTAGAGCAAAACCAAGTTCCTTAACATAATACACAAAAAACCTCGTGGTCTGGCCCCGCTGACCCCTGCAGCCCCGAGTATCTCCCTGCCCTTCCTGTCTCACCACATTACAGCTCTCGAGAGAGCTATGCATGCCCTCCTCCCTGAACCTCTGTCCAGCTGTCCCTCGGCCAGGAATGCTCTCTCCACCACCTCTTTCCTCCCATGGAAAGTCCCATATCTCCTGCTCAGCCTGGCTCACTTCCCCCAGGGCACCACCCTAACTTCTAGACACCAGATGCCTGCTTCCCCTGCTGTGAGGAGCCCCCCTAAAGCACGCTGCACTGCCCCTCACCACCCTGAATTGTAACAGCCTGCTGACTTGTCTGTGTCCCTCATTAGATTTTAAGCTCCTTGAAGGCATAGACCATATCTGGTGCACCAGTTGAATCCCTAGCACCTAGAGCAATGCCTGGCACAGGGCAGGTGCTCAGTGAACACACACTGAATTAATAATAAGGGAATGGGGATAGGTTTTACCCTTGGAGTTAGTGGTCAAGTTGGTGGGATGGAATCCTTGTTATGTTGCTTATCTGTGAAGTCTGTATGTTTCTAGGGACAAAAGGCACCCCCGGTCTCCATCAAAGCACACACGAGGGGTCCCACACACTGCTGTTAGTAACTGTGGTTCCCTGATTCCCTGGCACATGAAGTGGAGAGAGGAGACAATGCTATCTGAACAGAACTCCTCCCCAAGACCCTGGCCAAAGGGATCCTCCTCTTCCTTAGAAATCAACGGAATGTACATTCATATTCTTTAACAGGAAAGTAAAAATGAATACAGCTTTTTTGGAAGTGCCTGCATACTCAATTGACTATAAATTCAGGAATGATGATTAAATGGCCCTAATGTTTGATCTAGAAAAGTACTCTGCAATCACCAGGAATTTATCTTAAACTGACTTGAACCACAATTTATTCCACAAGACAATCATATAAACTCTCTCCTTGGATTATATTGATAAAAATTCTGCATCCTCTCTGGCTTGGATATATTTATAGGTGAACCACGTTAAATTCAATTAAGCACTGGTTTAGAACACGTTTATGCTTGAAAATAGAAAATAACGTGGAGATGTAATCTTTCTCTACGATAACTAAACCCACACATCATAAAGTGAGCAAACAGCCACTGAAAATACAGTGCAGAGTTGAAATGCAACTTAAATCCTCAGTGAAGTTAAACTTCTTCTTTAGCAGTGAAGATTGTCACTAGAAGCTTAAGCTATAAAAATTGAGAGTTTCATCTGTTGGTTAAAACCATAAAAAATTGTCCTAACAATTGTAGAGCATTTACTGTGGAATCTCAGTAAATATAAAACATAGTTGCCAACATCATTAACGCTTAAAAATCTAATGAGCATAAGTTATAAAGAACCAAATGACAGTGGCAATTTCTTTTTGTGCAGAACTGCAAATAGAAACCCCATGCCTGCAATAATACTGAGAACAGGAGAATTTTTATAAACTGAAAAGCAACACAATGCATTTCAACTGTAGAAAACAAACCTTAAAAAATAGGTTACCTTTAAGAATCGTATGTGATTCATAGTTTTCGGTTTTCTCACATACCTTCCTCTTGCGCTGATGACCCAGCATTCACTGTGAGCACAGGTGTGCTGCGTTTTTCAAAATGAGAGGAGACCCAAGGAGGGTAGAAAGAGGTGCAGCAGTACCGCTGCTCTTCTGTTGTCTTTTTTGAGCATGGTTGTGCTTCCTAAATATTTCTGAGTGTTAACACTTGTGTTGAACAATTGAAAACACTTGAGTCGCTCATGGAAAGCATTGTTTTGTGAGATCATGAGTATGTCTCTCGGTGGGCTGACCATCCGAATGTGTATCACTGACTTCCATGAGGCCCCTGTGTGCCTTAGGGTGACTCTAGGTTGCTACATAATACATTTAATTGTTGCCTGACTAAAGGGATTCAAAAGGTCAACCGCAGCAAAGAGAAAATTCCAGTTCTGCCACTTAGCATTTCTTTACCAGGCAGGCTCTGCTCAAGCCTCTGCCTTTCATTACGCCCCAAAGTTATGGATAACTGCTAATGATCGTTGTTGTGGGGCGGGAGCTGGAGGGGGGGAGAGGTTGGACGGGAGGAGGGGTTCTCTTCTAATTTCTATTAGCATGTGCCCTTTGAAACAGTAAATTAAAGTTTTATTCTACAAAATTATGTCATGGGAAGTTGCCGCTCTAAGGTGGGATGTGGGATGATAGACAGTATTCTCCCTTTTCCCTAGCCTATCATTGAAATAGATTTCTATAAATTAGAACTTAGTATATTTGTTTGCTGGATATATATACTTTTAAGGTGGAAACCAGAGTGAAGTTGTAACCCCTGGAAAATATACTTGTTTGGTAAATTTGCTGCCCTCTACTGTTCAAAACATTTTTTAAACAAATGTTTTCTCTTAAGAGAAGTTTCTGTCTCCCCTTAACAAAAATAAAGTTTCGTACATGAAAACAGAGATTATAAAATCAAGAATTAACAATATTATTAAAGGTGTAGCATGAGAAACAGCAAGATTTGAAAAAGTTAAAGATTATTCTCCTTTGGAACCAGTACTGGGCCTCTTACACACAGAACAAAATTACTGGAAAATTCTAATATCATTTACCCTAAAAATCAGCTCCAGCCAAACTATTCCACAAAATGCCTACCTGCTGCAGCTATAATCTAAATGATAATTGGAGAAAACTATTTTAGTACAGTCAAAATCTCAATTACTACTTTTGTACTATCGACGCAGAGATAAATTGAAACAAGTTTTTTAATTAAGGAAATGGTAAATTAGTTACCAGAATATTTTCTGTCCATTTCATTACTTCTGAAATGTAAACCAAACATAATGCTTACTAAATGGAGAATACATCTCAAGATTTCTGCAGCATTTTTCATAGTAATCATACAATGTTTCCCATAATGTTATAATAGTAAAGGATAGAAATATTTGAAAAGAAAGAAGTCTCAGCACTGTGTTTGTTCTGGCACAAGCTTTGTGACACTGCCATCACTAGTATCACAGTCTGTTTTGACTCACTCAGCACCCATGGTAAATGCGTTACAAGGTTACTATATGGTCTTTTCATCACTTTGTTCACCACATATTTTGGGTATTGCAGGCCATTTCAGCCTTCTGTTATGATGTCTCAGACTTTTTCTATCACTGCCTGTAACTACTATCACAGTCTCAGAAAATACTGAAATAAAAAGCACATCTGTTAAAAGACTTTGGATATAATTGATTATTAAATACAGACCGTGTGTTATTAACAAAACTATTGGGAATGCAACAGGCCAACAAAACACTTGGACAAGCTAGGGTCAAACAACGGCTTCTGTTCGAACATGGCATACCTCCGAGGTTGTAGAGCATTTCTTCTGGAGCTGACACGCAGTTACTCAGTGCGGGTCCTTGAGAGCTTTAGGGATTGGAAGAGACTATAAGGATCCACTTTGAGGCCGTGAGCACATCACAGACCTCTTGCACTATGTCCTCTCCTGGCCCAGGTGAATGGCTTTTAGAAAACAGGAGCTTTTTTCCCCCGCTGACTTAAAATACTACCGTCCAGCTGCTGCACATTTAATTAATGTCATGTAATGGAGCAGGAAATGCCAGCCACTGCAGCACTGTTGCCTGGAAAATCCCACAGACAGAGAGGATCCTGGACGATTACGGTCCATGGTGTCACAAAAGAACTGGACACAACTTAGCGACTAAACAGTGAATTCTCAAAAAAGTCATAACCCATACGTAGTACTTTAAGCATCCCTTTTGAATGGAAAATCAGTAGCCTGAATCAGTCTGGTTAGGCATGTATTATTTAAAAGCATTAAGGATATTGCTGGATAAAGTAAATGCTCTTTTTTTTTTCTATTATCAAAGCAATTGTATATATTTTCTCAACCTGCTTATATTAACAGTCCTAGTTTTTGTACCTTAAATATGACATTCAGAAACCACTGGAGAGGTGAAAGTCAAATATAAAATTTTTTTTTAGTTTTTCTCTAGAATGTTAACCAGGGTTGGATTTTCTGTCTTCCCCAACCCTTGACTGACCAAATGAAAAACCCCTCCTCACCCCTATCCATGCCTCTAGCTCAAGGTGGAGGTAGGTGATACTTGGGGTACCATAAAAGGCCACCTTTCTTCGTTTTGTGAAGGCTCTTCACACTGTTTTCAGTGTTCGGATCAGTCCTAAATTATCTGGGGGCCCCTGGGGCAATTAACTTTCCTGGACCGTTTTCTTCTGCCTGACTTAAGGCAGGGCACAACGCACTGCTGGCTGGTGTCCTGTTGGCTCCCCCAAGAACCTCTATCTAATGAATCAGTTTGTCCTTCATCCCTTTTTCTTGCAGCCCCCTCTCCCAACCACTCCGACACCTGTTCCAAGGGACCCTGGCCGGAAGCCTATTTCTCTGTCACCCTGCGGAGAAGTAACTGGTAGCCCCTCCCCTCCGCCCAGGACCAGTATCCCCGCACCAAGCCCGTGCGCCCCGGCTCTCTCCCCGATCCGGGTGAGCTCCTTCCTTCTTTAACTCACGCCGTCGAAGCTCAGGTGTAGCCCTTGTTCCCCAGAAGCTGAGAAGAAAATCAGAGGCTGCTACTCACCGTCAGCCCCCTCCTTGCTGCCCTTTTCTCTCTCACCGAGACTTTCGGGTTCCTCTCGTCCAGGGACCCGCTAACAGTCTCCCAGCACTGCTCACTCCTCCCCCGACCTTGTATCTGTTCCATGTCCCCCCTTTCCTCCCTGAGACTCTCCAAGTGCCTGCACCCAAGTCAACTGTGAGCAGAAGGCAGGCTGACTCACTGGGACCCCTGAGGGCAGGGGCGACGGGGGCACTCGCCCAGAAGAGCTTCCTGGGGACGGAGTTGAGCCTGTTTTAATACCTTGCTGGGCTATCAGTGCTCAACCTCACTGTCCCAGACAGTCTGTCATAGTTTATGCATCCAGCTAAGGAGAAACCCAGAAATGATGGCAGAGAGAACAACTAGGGCCTAAGTGACGCCCTCGAAGCTAAACCTGCATATCCTAATGTGACTCATTTTACTTTACCTCCTCTGTTCTCTCTGGCTGAGATTTGTTGGATGAAAGTTGATGCATGTTTGTGTGCGAACGTGTGTGTTTTTCATGCCTCACAGCGTTGCCCTCACTTAGCTCAGTGTGACTTTTCCTTCCCTTTTCCTTCACATCTGCTCCAGACTGATCGCATAAATCCAGATGACATAGATTTAGAAAATGAGCCCTGGTATAAATTCTTTTCAGAACTGGAGTTTGGACGCCCGGTAAGTGAGGCTAGACTGTTAATATAAAACGATTAGGAGAATGTTGTTTGATTTTTAAAACATAATCGTTATCAGAAGAGATAGGTGTCATTTAGAGAATAAGAGCTGAATTCTACAGACACCAAAAACCACTGAAAAAAGTATATTCTATATACACAAATTTGGTACAGCTTAGCTTACACTCACTTCTCTACCAAATGGTTAAACATGTTCAGACACTGCCTGTATAGTTCTTTTTTTCCCCCACCAAATCATACATTAGGATTACTTTAATTGCAAATTCAAAATGTTGAACCATAGTCAGACAATTCTTGATAGAAGATTTGTATTTGTTTACAGTCCATTTAGGTCTAATTCAATCAGAAGAGTACCCTGTGAAATATATGATAATAAAAATTACTAGGATGATAGCTCCTGTTTGGTTTGGAATCAACAAGCGCCTGCAGAGGGCCTGTTCTGTGTGATCTCAGAGAGACCTCACAGCATCCCTCCTGTAAGAAAAAGCCAGAGGACAGAGGGGTTGATTAATTTGCCCAAGATAGCAACTGGCAGAGTCAGAGTTAATCCCAGACCTATCAAAAAACAAACAAAAAACAAACATCCTGGCAAATCCCTACTATAATATACTGCTAGCATATCACCACCATAAAATGTCTCATTTGCTCTTTGTACTCTTAGGCATGAAAAGAAAGGAAAAACCAAGGAAACACTGTGGACCTTGATTTCCCCTCCAACTACTGAAAATCACAACATCTCTGGTCCCCAAAACCCCACCAATAAGAATTGCTTAGTCTGTTTGGGATAAAGAGTTGACCCAAGCTTCAAATAACAATTTCCTCTATCAACTCAAATTTTATTGGGGAAGTACAGATGCCAACACCAGTGCATTTGATGTCTGTCAATGACACAGGTTTTATACTTTCATTGGTGTTTCTGAATTTTAAATGCCTAAAGAACATACCGAATGCACTGTACAGAAGTTTTAGTAAATCTTTCTTTTATCATATCATGTACTGATTTATACACTCATAGACTGACCATGTATTATATACTAGGTGGTTATAGTGGTTAGTCCCTTTTATCCATTAAAATGCAAAGGAGACTTGATTAGATTCATTATATCTTATTGAACTGGATCAAAAGTGACTGTAAATGAATATAAACCGAATATTTTTTGTAGAATTTCTATAAGTAATAGGAAGAATATTTTCCCTAATTTGTATCCAAGTATTCACGTAAATCGGGCTTCCCAGGTGGCTCAGTGATAAAAGAATCCGCCTGCCAATGCAGGAGACCTGGGTTCGATCCCTGAGTTGAGAAGATCCCCTGGAGAAGGAAATGGTGACCCACTCCAGTATTCTTGCCTGGGAAATTCCATGGACAGAGGAACCTGGTGGGCTACAGTCCATGGGATCACAAAAGATTAGGACACAACATAGTGACTAAAACAGCAACAATTCACATAAATGCATTTTACTTTAGAGGAAAATATTTCCCAGCTTTAACTTAAATGTGTTGTTGTTACTGTTGATTAGACAGTTCACAGGGGCTAGAACCAATTTCTGTTCTGAGCCTAAATTATCACCATTTTTCTACAATCATTTTCAGCTACACGTGAAAACTCACCAGCATGCTATCCACCTGCTCCTACGGTGTTTCTTTAATGTACCTTGCATTCCTCTGCGGCTAGAGACTAGGAGTGCTGACTTTGATTTGCTGAAATGAGTTTATACTAATCCAATCACTCGTGATTTCGCCCAGTGCTTGGAAATAGCATTGCACTCCTCCTCCTGGGCTACCGGCCCCCCGCCTCGCCGTTTCGCTCCGTTCACGTCGCTCTTTTGTGTGCATCTGATGCTGTCGGTCGGTCTCTAACTGTTGTCACCTTTCCCACATGGTCATTCCTTGCTGCCATCGGCTCTCCTCCATTCCATCTCTGCACTTCTGCTTATGTGGTGCCTCTCCACCCAGCCTCCCAAAAAGGCTCTGGACTATGTTCAAGATCACTCTCCTGGTGCTTCCAATGAGGTAAAAAACAAATTACTTTCTTTTTCAGATTGCTTTCTTGGGAGCTGTTACTGTGATTCTGAACATCCATGTGTTACGAGTCACTAAAGTATCTATAACCTGTTTTTCAAAATCTGTCTTTGCACCATTGTGTTGTATCCGGTATCATCACTGCTTGTTGGCTCTTAGGTGAACAGTCATGCCAGTCATTACCTTCAGGTGAACTATTCAATGCATCCTGGTATCTGAGTGTGATAATCAAAAAGCATTATTGCTTATATCTGATTATACTGAATAAAATACTGCTGGAAATCTCCTCAGAGCCATTTTATCATCGTGCTTGGAGGTACAGAATGACAGTTTCAATTCTTAGATGATCAGATTTTCTTTTTTTTTTTTTGGCCATACTATGTGGCACAAGGAAATTCCCTAATCAGGGATCAAAATCTCATCCCCTATGGTGGAAACATGTAGTCTTAACCACTGGACCACTGGGGAAGTCCCATAATCAGATTTTTTTTATGTCTCATATATTCCTAAAATTTATTTCAATTCTTTCTTTTTCACAGATACAATTTCTAGATTTTAACATCAGATAAAATCAAGACTAGGACTGACAAATAACTGGCACACATGTTACAACTTCCTAGGCAAACATTACTACGCCCTTGGCAGACATTAGGGATCCTTCTCAATGCCGTGATCCAGGCAGCCACTATAATAGATTAGATTATCACTGGCACATGAGATGAAATGTATTTTCCATCTCTGTATATGATGTTCATGACAATCTGATACATAAAAAATATTATGCCTGGCAATGTAAAGTATTATTTACATTAGTCAAAAAGAGCATAAGAAATTATACAGAGCCAAAAGCTTTTTCTCTGCAAAGAAGAATGAAATTATTTTGGAAAGCAGATTTACGACTCATCAATGGCACCCCACTTGAGTACTCTGGCCTGGAAAATCCCATGGATGGAGGAGCCTGGTAGGCTGCAGTCCATGGGGTCACTAAGAGTCAGACACGACTGAGCGACTTCCCTTTCACTTTTCACTTTCATGCATTGCAGAAAGAAATGGCAACCCACTCCAGTGTTCTTGCCTGGAGAATCCCAGGGACGGGGGAGCCTGGTGGGCTTCCATCTATGGGGTTGCACAGAGTCGGACACAACTGAAGCGACTTAGCAGCAGTATCAGCAGCAGTAGATAAAAGCAAAAGTGATGGTTGTTTAAACATTAGCTAATAAGAAACAAAAAACCTCCCATGGGAATTTATAGACGCAGCTAGGATGAGAGCAAAGTGAATAAACTGGCTTTTGCAGCAGTTTTTACATAGTAGTTTCTCTGTGATCCTAAATAAATGAAAAACAATAAATATTTTCATCAAAAAATGTCTTAATTCAGTTAAATATATTCAACTAGAAAATAAAGCTAGTAGGACACCCATGCTTCGGGATATACTACTGACACACGATGGTGATAACTGGAATTCCAGGCACAGTTGCAGGAGAAAATACCCAACTAGCTAGAGCAATCTGCAATTCCAAATGACTTTCCCTGAGGTATGCATCAGAGTGTATGTTAAAAGTATATAAATATTCATATATTAATTAAAAAGTAATATAGAGTCTGAAGAAAAGAGTATCATTTCAACATAGGAACAGTCAAAGGATTTACTTCAGAATTCGATAAGGTCACATATTTCTCTTAGATATCCTGGCCAAATATTTCCAGGATATTATTAAGACAGTTCATTGAGAACTGAGATGGAATTCAGAGATCACCATGTCTAACCCACACATTTTTCAGTCAAGAAAGATAGAGTCCAACTATTTTAAGAAATACATCCAAAACCAGATGATAATATATGGCAAATTAAAGATAAAAAACATCTCCTAAACTTCCTTTATACCATACTTCTTAGCACTTCCAAGATCACTTCCAAGATATGTACTAAGAACTAAAACCTTTTAGATACAAATTATTTGTTTTATTTGTTTATACTATTATACGAGTTATACTATTCCTTAATAATAATAGATTTCTATAAAATACATTTCTGTAATTAATATTACATAATAATACTTGGTATAAAAATAGAAAATTAATTCTATGCATTCTGTAATGTTAATGATAGTGATGACAATATCACATATAGATGC
>SJYQ01010274.1:23230-85877 GCA_006410935.1 Redunca redunca | reverse complement strand
CTCTTTGGGACTGAGAAGAGGGTGTTATTTGTTCTGATAGCACATTAACTATATTATTAATTTCACATCATAGTTTTTCAGTGTTAAAAAATACTCTGATAAGGTACTGAATTCTGTCTCTAATAACTTCATGTAAAACATTTCTGGTAAAATTTGTAACTGATTGGACATCAACCTAGCTACCATTTTTTATTCAGTGCCTATTATATGCCATGAATAACACATTTTTAATCCATAAGTGAGAAACTGACATTAATAAGGAACAAGTAAGGATTTTTAAACAATGTTTAACTGCATGATCACTTAGACTCAATGTCTGTACTTTATTAAATGCCGTTCATTTGGATGTGTTAAAATAATGGTAACATGTAAATACTCTGTACATTATAATAGGTAAAACAGGTACCTCCTCTCTGAAGACAATTTCCATTTCGGAATGAGTACCAATTATATACAAAGCTTTCTCTTAGTCATCTATCTAAACTTCTTATTGCTTCCTTATAATTTAATACTGAACCATCTCCTTTGAGCATACATCACAATACTGGTTTCAGTTTATTTTACCTTGTGGAAACCAGCACATGGAGGAATAATTTTAGTTTCTCAGTGTAAGTCTAAAACACAATTTAACAGCATGGAGTCTTCACTTCTTACACTGTTTTATTTCATATTATAATAGTGTTTAGGCTCATCTCAAGCTAGTGACTCAAAATTTCTGATCACTTTAAGGGTATTCTAAGAGTGTCCACAAACGGACACTTGTTTTGGCCAACTGGGCACTGTGGTTGGGTGTCCCATGAAAGCTGTGAACCACACAGATGTTCTGAGGCTCTTTGGTGCTGCTCTTCTGCAAACATGAAGAACTAATATTTATAAATCAGAATATAATTATCTGGTTTTATTTATTTACTTGTTTTCCACCCTTCTTATTTGTATTTATCTTTCTACCCTTCCAGTGTCCAATTTAGAGTAGCAAGTTAAAACAGTCATTAAACTTACCCAATTAGCAGACCAATTTTTTTCCTATCTTTTTATTTGTTGAGAACCTCAGAATCTAAATATTTTATAGGGACTAAAAGTATTCTAATATCTTTTTTCTCTGTCTAAAAAGAGGGAGTAGTATTCTCTTGCATAGGGATGCTTTGTTTGTTTTGGGGCAATTCCATTCTCATTCAGTAAGAGAGAATTAAATGAAAATAATAGTTAATAGAAGATATTTTAGAGTTGTGTATAATGGGGCTTGTCAGTATATATCTACACATATTTGGTATGCATTTTCCTAGACATCCTAAACATCATACATCATACCACAACTACTTGCCTCTCAAATCCATGTCTAACAAAAATATTAATATCTATTTCATTGTATTGTTCAGAATGAAGGAGTATGAAAATGGTGTGTACAATAAGCATTTGGAATTATTTATCAAATTTATAGTATCTATTTTTCTTTGTTCCTGTATCCATGGACAACTGAAAGCTGATTTTCTGACTAAAAGATTAAAAGTCCACTTTTAAAGAAAAGTTGATACTTTGATTCATTAAATCTTCTATTTTAACCTAACCCTGAATGTAAATAATTTCAAAGATACAAAATCTGTACCTGATTCAAGGACCAGGTAGTTTAATTTCAAACCAAATTCTGTGGTTTTTTTATTTAAAAAGTCATGTTTATGTTGACAGACGAAAGAAGTTCTGCTTAAATTTTGTCTACATAAAAATTACATATGGCAATATGACAAAAATTTATAAAGGTTTATACTTTATAAGGATTGAATGATGGCTACAAATACTTCTTTAAACATCAAACCATTTCTTTATGTGAGAAATTTCTATTTATAGGCTGTTTCTACATGAAGGGGTAATTTTTCTTTTTCTCACTCTAGGCAATGTTTACGAATATTTTTAGTTACACAGAGAAAAGTAGTGTTGTAAACTTGGCCCTCCATATCTGCAGGTTCCACATTCATGGATTCAACCAACTTAGGGACA
This sequence comes from Redunca redunca, assembly GCA_006410935.1. NCBI lineage: Eukaryota > Metazoa > Chordata > Mammalia > Artiodactyla > Bovidae > Redunca > Redunca redunca. The sequence continues at coordinate 83,885 of SJYQ01010274.1, read as the reverse complement.
AAAATATTTCCCCCCACACACACACAAAAAAAAAATTCCAGAAATTTCCAAAAAGCAAAACTTGAATTTGTCATGCTAGCAGCTATTTCTATAGCATTTACATTGCATTAGGTATTATAAGTAATCTAGAGATGATTTAAAGTATACAAAATATGTGGGTAAGTTATATGCAAACAGTACACCATTGTACATAAGGGACTTGAGATCCTCAGATTTTTGGTATCCTTGGGGAGCTCCTGGAACAAACTCCCCTCAAATTGTATATCAGATGAAAAAGTAGATAAGAGGAAACTAGAAATTAGGCTGTATGACTTCTTTTTGGGAAAACATTTTTATGCCCATAATAAATGGTATTTTTAATGTCAATTTTGACAATATTCTTTTTAGGATACCTAATTTAATGTCCAGGGACACATAAAATCTTGCCAGGGTAAAAATTTTCATGTTTACTATCCTTCTGTCTTAACAGGCCTCATTGTATCAATCCTCTATAGACAGAAGCCTGGAAAGACCCACTAGGTAAGAATCTCTTTACAGGAGGTGAGTTGGGGAGGGAGGCTCAAAAGGGAGGACATATGTGTATGCTTGGAGCTGATTCACATTGTTGTACAGAGGAAACCGACGTAACATTGTAGAGCAATTATTGTCCAAATGAAAAAATTTTTTAATCTCCTTACATTATGCAACCAGAATATTTTATGCCAGTGGTTTCTTTTTCAGTGAAATAGTAATGATAAATTTTTTATCCTTCATCTTTATTTTAAGCACCATAATTCATGAAATTGTTTTGTTTCTGCATCATTTTATATGAGGAAATATTCAAGAATGTATAAAGTTTAAGTGAAATAATTCTAGGTCACTTTACAGGCTGAGAAACTCTTGCCTTTCCTGTCTCCTCCATACTCAGTTGTCTTCTCCTTAGATAAGGATTATAAACATCTAATTTTCAATACTGTTAGATGATATGATGAGGATACATTTTTTTAAACTGTAGTAAATTATAAACAGTTTTATAAATTATGTTCTGCATATATTTGTTCATTATACTCTGACCACACATTTCAAAATACCATGGAGTTGTTGTGTGCAACTCCATGGAGTGTAGTCTAGCAGGCTCCTTTGTCCATGGGATTTCCCAGGCAAGAATACTGGAGCAGGTTGCCATTTCCTTCTCCAGGGGATCTTTCCAACCCAAAGATCAAACGCACATCTCCTGTGTCTACTGCATTGTCAGGCATGTTCTTTACCACTGAGCCACCAGGGAAGGCCTTGAAATACTGTTACAACTGATAAATGTGGACTTACCATATACCAGGCATTCTAAGTACATAAAATGTACTCAAGCCTTAATTATGAATTAAGTACTATTATCTACATTTTATCTCTAATAAATGGAAACTTAGGCTTCATAACATGCCAGGTTTACACAGTCAGCAAGGGAAAAAGTATAACTGAACCCAAATTACCTGTAGGTCCTAACTGCCCTAAGACACTACCAAGGCAAGTTCTGTTTGTAGGCCTTCAATATCACACTTACCTTAAAGTACTACAGAACTTCAGACACAGTTCAGTGACAATACTGAAAAATGCAGACTCCCAGCCCTATCATATCATCAGCAACAAATAGTTAACAATAATTTGCCCTTCGGCAAATTTCTATCAACATAAATGAAAAACTTGGTAAACTGGATCCTTTGTACATTGGTTTCACGAATGCCATTTAACAGCATTAAGGTCACTAAGAAAAGAGCCCACCAAACCCCTCCTTTTACATCTTATGCAACTATGTATGCACCTAGAATATTTGAATTTTAGAGTTCTAATCTAACTTCGATAAAGACACACAGACCCTGACAGGATAATAATAGAAGATGGGCATCCTCTTTGGAAGAATGCAGACAAATTCCGAGGTCTGGCTCCACCTCTATACATGCATAGTCTGTAGGTTCCATTTATTTGTAAAACACTGAAATACTTCATAGGTTACTGTGCCTGCATGCTGTATAAGACAATAATGTCAGTAAAGTAAATAGCATACTTTGGTCATAGGCCCTGTTGTATTGTTGCTGTTGGTGGTGGTGGAATTTCATCTAATGATTTGACAGACAGCATGCTATATGATGTATATATTCGCTCATTAATGTTTGTTTTAAACAATGCTATACTCAGAACCATGATAAAAAAAAAATCCCCTGCCCTTACAGACTATCAACATCTTTTAACACAGCTAAGTGAAAGGACTCTAAATAGTTTATTTGATGACCAGATTATTGATTATTCATTAATTAAATGTTGGAATTACAGTGTAAGATTTTTAAAGCTAAGATGATTAGGAAAAGCCTTATGGAAAGCTTGAAGTAAGAGAAATTGGTCTTATCAGATTTCTTCCTTTCCAATCATCTCTTCCATTTTGGCATCCCTCCTCTGGATATATTCATGTTGGTGCAACTCCTCTATATAGAGAAAAGATGTATGGTACAAATCATAGCACTGAATTGTCAGTAGCAAAAAACTACTCTAATAGGAGAATTTTTACTTTAAATGGTGATTATAAACTTATGTTCATACAAAAACCTGTACATGGATTTTACAGTAGCTTTATTCATAATTGCCAAAATGTGGAGAATGGATAAACAATGGTACATCCATATAATGGAGTATTATTCAATGATATGAAGAAATGAGCTATCTAGCAATGAAAGGACATGGAGGTACCTTAAGAGCACACTGCTAAATGAAAGAAGCTAATCTGAAAACATTATATACTCTTAATTCCAGCTACATGACATTCTGGGAAAGGGAAAACTAGAAACAATAAAAAGATCAGTGGCCACCAGGTGTCCCAGGGAGGCAGGGATGAAGGGGTTGAGCCCAGGGGATTTTTATGGTAATGACACTACTTTATATGATACAAAAGTGAGGGATGTATGTATGTGTGTATGTCGTCATACATTTGTCAAACCCATATGATGTTCAACAGAAAACATGGACCCTAGGAAATGGCAATCCACTCCAATACTATTGCCTGGAAAATCCCATGGACAGAGGAGCCTACCAGGCTCCTACAGTCCATGGGGTCACAAAGAGTCGGACACCACTGAGCCGCTTCACTTAATGTAAACTATGGGCTTTAATTACATCTAATAATAATATACTGATATGATTCATCAACTGCAAGAAATGTACCACACTAACAAAAGATGATAATAACGGGCGAAACCGTGTGCAAGAGAAAGGGAGTACATGGGAACTCTCTGTACTTTCCAATCAATTTTTCTATAAACATAAAACTGCTCTGAAAAATAAAGTCTAGGATGTCCTAACCACAGCAATCAAACAAAACAAAAAGAAAAAGAAAAGATATCCAATGGTAAAGGAAGAAATGAATCTGTCACTCTTTGCAGATGAGCCTGTTAATTTTCAAAAAGGTGACTGTAAAGAAATAGTTTTTTTATATTAAGGAATGAATTCCTAAAAATGCAATTTGGGGGATGAAGGGTAAGAGTCATTCTGTGGCCACCTCCAGCACCTTCCACTAGTCTTTCTGGTTCACATTTGAATCCCTGCAACACCAGTCAAACTGAAGCCGATTCCTTCTTGCAGTTCTGCAAGCATGGCCAGCGACTTTAGGAAAAGGCGGAGGAGCGAGCCTGCGGTAGGGCAGCCCAGGGGCCTGGGGGACCCAAGTGCAAGGAGCACTAGCCCAGGCCGAGCAGACCTCCCGGGACCCAGCACCACCCTGACAAAGTCCTTCATTAGTTCTTCTCCTTCTTCTCCGTCAAGAGCAAAAGGTGAGCGGCGATAAATGGCGTGTAAATAATTTACTAGTTCAAGTTTTAACCTTGGGAGAGCTGGTCCAATGATGACCACCCAGAGATGAAAATAAAGTTTCAAAACCATAGCATTCCTTATACACAGACTAAGTCAGGACGATGAACCTTCTGAATGGCTTAAAGGACTCTGACTCTCATCTATTAATGCTTTCTTGTCTCCAAATATACCACGTGTGTTATTTGGAACAAATTTAAAGTATCAAAAAATGTATCGTCAGGCTATTAAAAGATTACATTTACAAACATTTGCATACTGCCAAAATTTTCTAACGTTACCACAATTAGTAAAATTTATCAGATTTATGGAATAGAAATTAGTAGTAGCAACAGAGAGAATTGTTGCCTAAAACATAAATTGGGTTGGGTTTTTTTTTATTATTTAATTCTAGACAAAAGTTTGTCTAACCTATGAAAGTTGTTTCTTTAATCACTTGGTTTATATTTTAGTCAGTATTCATACATATGGTAGAATATCCATGTTCCGTGTATAACATAGTGTTCAATTCACAACAGTCCATTATTGTGAAGTTTGTTTATCAACAAGCCATTTTTCTACATGCCCTGTCTCCTCTCTGGAAGTTTAGTGAGTTGTGTTGAAAGGGAGCAGTCACTACTTCAAATCTCTGTTTAGTTACATTTTACTGCAGCAGTAACAAGAATAGTCCCAAAACAGAAACCCAGATTGAACCAGCATCCATAGGTACCTACGATTTGGGGACCCAAGGTCTTTTCCAACCCTCTGGGGTTGAAACAGAAGACAGAAGCAATTTGAAGTGTGGAAGACAGTGAGCCGTAAATGAAGTTTCCATAAAGTAGCAGAGATTCAGCTACATACCAAAGGCAGGCACTGAAAGTCCTGCCACATAAAAGTAAAGCTACGAGTTAGCTGGTTTGTGAGAAAGGATTTTTGGTTCTGATGATTGGGCTCTGGAGAGGCAGGAGGTGCTAGCTCCTGTCCATGACCCAGTAAAGCTGTACTTGCTGGAAGATTCAGATTCCAGCATTCAGAGGGAAGAAGTCTCTTTCAATACACCATTCTTCAATTGTCAGACGCACCCTTACCAGATTCTACTCATTTATACAAACAAATATCCTAAAGAAACCAATAGGTCAAGAAATGCCATTGACTCACTATGCTTGGATCCCTCCAAAAAGTTAAAAGGATTCTTTCTGATTACTTTAGATCTTTGCTTTTATCCTAGGGGGGGTGTTAACTTCCTTTCCCAAATACTACATAGCTACTTAATGTGTTTATGTACTTTTGAAGAATTTGGGGAAGGCAGGAGCTGTCAACAGAGGTATTTTCTTCCACTAGGCTTATTTTTAAGAACATGTCCTGTTAGATGTAATGTGGTCTGTCATTTATTAATTAGCTCAGCAACACAAAAGAAAAGACTATTTCCATAAGTACTATTTCCATCAGGGTTAGTTCTACATTATTATAATGCAAGTGATTTTTTAAAAAGATCTTTCCTGGAAAAAAGAAAATGCATTTATCTCTGATCAAAGTTTTATCATATATCCAGTTATCCTTATGGGAACCTGCCTAATAAGAGGTTGAAGGTAGAGAAATCAAAGAGGTAAATTCGTTTGTTTAAAAAGGTGCTAGTTGGTTTATTTCTTAGAAAAATGTTAGCAGCAGCAGTTCACAGCAACTGAATTTTGCAATTCGGGAAAATATTCTGTCTTATAGCTTTTTCTATATAATGCCCATGAAAAATTATTTGATATCATTATTGGTGTATTAAATGTAAATGTATAAGTTACTCTTTATGTCCATATTATTATAAATCAAATAAGACTCAAATTCTGATCCTATTAAGATGATTAAATCTATAACATTTTTGGTATTAATTACAAAACCTTTAAATCACTACCAGGTCAAGGTACTATTAGATTTTTGACATACCATATTCACAGAAAGATGGATGAAGTAGGCAATGGAAATAAATATATTTAGCAATACTAGTTACTTTTCATACACGGTTTGGTTAACTATTGTCTGCAAAGCTATGCTTATTGCTTTAGAATTAGACAACTTTTTTCTCTAAGTTAAAGCTACATCTATGGCATTCGATGTCTGGATTGACCCCACTAACTGCTTTCTCTTTGCTATGCTATCTGATGCTAACTGACATGCTGTCCTCTTTATGAGCCTTTTAACTTCTCCAATGTCTCTCTTCCGCCACGCTGCCTTGGACTAAAAGGTGGGGACGATAGCCAAACGTGTCCATCCCTTTGCAGTTTCTCAGGGCTCAACGGCCACCCCTCCCACGAGTTAGATTACTGTAACACTTACAGGCAGCATCTAGATGTTCCACAAGACTCGCAGAGGGCCATTACTTTCAAAAACGGCTGGCAGATGGCCCGGCAAAATGCAGAGGTCTGGAGCAGCACTGAAGAAACCGTCTCCCCCAAAATCAAATCCCGTAGCTGCGACGACCTTCTAAATGATGACTGTGACAGCTTGCCTGACCCGAAAACCAAGTCGGAAAGTATGGGTTCTCTGTTATGCGAGGAGGACCCCAAGGAGAGCTGCCCCGTGACGTGGGCTTCCCCCTACATCCAGGAGGGCCGCAGTAATGGCAGATCAAGGCTCCGACACAGGTCGGCCCACGACGCCCCGGGCTTCCTAAAGATGTACAAGAAAATGCATCGCATCAACCGCAAGGATCTGATGAACTCCGAGGTCATCTGCTCCGTCAAGTCGAGAATAATGCAGTATGAGAAGGAACAGCAACATAAAGGGCTGCTCCACGGATGGAGCCAGTCCTCCACGGAGGAGGTGCCCAGGGACATGGTCCCCACCCGCATTTCTGAATTTGAAAAGCTGATTCAGAAGTCAAAGTCCATGCCGAATTTGGGAGATGAAATGTTATCTCCTGTAACCCTAGAGCCGCAACAGAATGGTTTATGTCCCCAAAGGCGGTTTTCCATTGAGTCTTTGCTGGAGGAAGAGAATCAAGGTAGACACCCTTCTCAGGTACCGCGAAGCTACAAGTCTCAAGCTCTGGTGCCCATCCACATTGAAGTCACCAGTGACGACCAACCGAGAACCCACGTGGAGTTTTCTGATAGTGACCAGGACGGAGTTGTGTCTGACCACAGTGATTACATTCACGTTGAAGGATCGTCCTTTTGCAGCGAGAGTGATTTTGATCACTTCTCTTTCACATCCTCTGAGAGTTTCTATGGATCCAGCCACCATCATCACCACCATCACCACCACCACCACCGGCACCTCATCAGCTCCTGCAAAGGCAGATGCCCTGCCTCCTACACTCGATTTACCACGATGTTAAAACACGAAAGAGCTAAACACGAAAACACTGATGAGCCCAGAAGACAAGAAATGGACCCTGGCCTTTCTAAACTGGCATTTCTAGTCAGTCCCGTGCCTTTCCGGAGGAAAAAAAATTCGACTCCCAAAAAACAGATGGAAAAGACAAAATGTAAGACGTCTGTGTTTGAGGCTCTGGACTCTGCCCTTAAAGACATCTGTGACCAAATTAAGGCTGAAAAGAGAAGGGGAAGTTTGCCAGACAACAGTATATTGCACCGTCTTATCAGTGAACTGCTGCCAGATATTCCTGAAAGGAATTCATCGCTCAAAGCCCTAAAAAGGAGCCCCATGCACCAGCCTTTTCACCCCCTGCCTCAAGAAGGTGCTATTCCTTGTCCGTCATACCAGAACGATTGTGGGAGAATGCCTCACAGTGCCTCCTTCCAAGACGACACCAACAACAACTACCACCACCAAGACCACGCCAGTGCACTGCACCTCCAAGGTGGACCAACTTTTCTTTCCTTTTCCTTGTGGTTCACATCCACACCCTCCAGTTCTTTCATGCTCCATCCCTACATCTCATCATTCTTGGGTGACCACCTGGATTCATTATGTGTTGTGAAGCAAATGCTTGTTGTACAAACATCTTACCGAATAGTTCTCATTTGTTCATGGGATATTTGGACTTGATATGTGGCTTAAAGTGATCACAAAAATTTACTCATTCAGAATCAAAAGGGATAAACAGTTTTGCAGCTTGTTGTTGGGGTTGAGATAACTGTTACATAGAAATGACAAATTAAACTTATTTTACCAGATTATAAGAATTTCAAGACAAATCATAATTGAATATCAGTATCCTTAAGAAACTGACAACTTTGCATTAACTCTTTTTTCGTTGTGTAAAATGAATCAAAATCACTAGTTTAACATCTTTTCCTTGATTCTATTAACTTTCTAGTCACTCGCCAAATAAATAATTTGCTTACATTCTATATAGAAGATAAAAAATTAGCACACTCAGGAAGCAAAACCAAAATATGTAATGCAGTAATTGATGGGCAATTAACAGAATAAATAGGACTTGTTTAATAACTTTCTTCTTTTAAGAGATACAACTGATAAAATTTTTGTGAATATATCTTTAAGCTGTATATGTAAAAGTCATATTTCCATCAGTCATTTATTCATTTTCTCTTCCTCTCCATTATTTAACTTATTTTCTATTTCTGCTAAAACAATCCTGTACTGACATATGAATTAGATTATTTAGGATAAAAGTGACTCTCAACTTCATTTTCATAGATTCCTTAAAGTGGAACACAAGGACAAATACAGAGGACAGTTTTTCAGGTATACATTACTGGAAAACACAGGATGTTTTGATAGTTTTATCCAATCCTTTTCATTAATGCTTAAAGTACATTTGTTCACTGTGTAAATTTTAAGAGGCTGGAATGAATTTTCCAGGCTGAAACTTGGATTGTTCACAGAATTTTTTATGCATCAGACATTCCAAAGTGCTTTACACACATTTTCTATGTAACACAGCATAAACCTAGATGATAGATATTATTGTAAGCACTGTTTTACAGATGAGGAAATTAATACACAAAGAGGACAAGAAGTCTGACCAAAGTCACACAATGAGTAGGTAGCAGAAACAAGATTCAAATTCATGCAATTCAGAATTTGAGTGCAGAATATATAACCTGTTAGCAACTATTGCACAAATTTTCTTATTAGTATTTATGTTTGTTTTCATTTATACTATATGACATGCTTCAAAAACAGTAAATTTACATTTTTAAAATCAAAGTCAACAACTAGACATTTTCACTGATTGAGACATGTCATAATGGAATGTTTTCACAACTTAGCTACCTTTTCCAGTTATTCAATATCATTTACATTTCCACATATAAAAGCATAAGATAGATACTTGCATCTTTATTTTATAATGCAATTAACTGTATATTTTGTTTTAAGGCAAACAAAAACAATGCAACAGTTCATAAGTCATTGGCCACCAATACGACACTTTCCGTTTAGAAAACTTTTATCCTTTGGTTTCTTGGGATAAATATTCACTTTCTAATAAGATAGTTGAACACAAAGGAAGCAAATAGATGATGGCCTATTAAGCCTTAAGCCTTAAGATGTCATCTTCAGACTCAATAAGTCATTAAACACAGAGAGAAAGAGAGAAGAGAATGGTCACGATGTAGTTCTGCCATCATATTTTTTTGTTTTTCATTACTACATCCTTAAATTGTTCCATAACACGCTTCAGTTTTTATAAATGGTGGCTCCCATCTTCATCTTCTATAGGCTCTATCATAGTAATTATAAACTGGTGGCAAAAAGAACAGCAAGTATTAAATCTTTGAGATGAAAAATCCCTGTAACTTTGAATTACCTATAGTAGGTGCTGCAGCATAATTATATCAGCAGTGTAACAATTAAACCTTTATAATACTTCTGAAATCTTGGGTTCTTTTCCTCTAAAAGTGCTCTGTTTTGTGTCTTATATCACATCTTTGTAATTACCTGTGAGTTTTAGGCCTGTGTTTTCCACTGTGGTGTCTCTCCACATCTGAAGGGGAATATAGTTGCCACCAGGGAAAATGGCTAATCAAGTCTGCTTTTGATTATGTGGATACTCACTCTGGCCCTATCCTTTCCAACAGACCATGAGTCCCCTAGGAGTTACTCGGCCACACTGACTGATCTTGGAAGGACCGCACCCAGGGAAAGAAGAGGAACTCCAGAGAAAGAGGTAGTCTGCTTAGTGGCATTTGAGTCTTTTTCAAGAATATACTCGAGAAAGCATTTGCCAGCCGAAGTTATTGTAAAACCAGTTAAGAGCCCTGATTAAAAACAATAAAGTGTTGATGGAGAAACTAGGAATTAGTTTTCCCTGGAGCCCAAGCGAAAGATTTGAAGCCACGGCATTCTAACCTGAGCAGCACGTCTCCCCCAGTTGTAGTCCAGTTTTGAGAGAGACTCGCTGAGTCTTGACCTGACCTATAGATTAATAGCTTCGTCTGAAACAGTCTTGAGCTGGGCCACCCCTTGGAGGAAGAAAGCTTTCCCTATCGAGATTTCCGGCCCAGCGATGAAGGGGACAGTCCTATCAGCTGTGCTACAAATCAATACAAATGCCATGGAAATAATTTTTGTTGCCCTGCTTTTGTTGGGGAGGATCCCTGAAAAAAAAAAAAAAAAAACAACCCGCTGTTTCTGGGAACCCCCAGCCTGCTGGCTCTTGTCCGTGGTCCTGAGCCAGGGCTGACGGTCTGGCTTGTACTATCTTGGAGCCATGAAGGTTTGATAAAAACAGAAGGCTGGTCCTGGACTGTCAGCCACTCCAGAAAGTTCTCTACCAGTGTCTAACACAGTCCAGTGCCTGTGGATCCAGGATCCAAAGCCAGGAATGATCCAGGATGCCCAAAGTCCACCAGAGTCTCAGGGAAAGGGCGGTGAGAGGATGACTGGCATCAGAAAGGAAGAGCTCAGGTACGTAGCTACAGGTGTCCCAGGCAGATCGGCAGGCCCCAGAGCTCAAGTGTGGGCGCATGTCCAATCTGGTCAGGACTCAACGATGAGCAGCTGGTTTACTGGGTGCTGAAGAGCTCCTGAACTCCCCAGGGAATACAAAATGACCAACTGCATGCTTTTGGCCACTAAATAGCCTCTCCATGATAACTAGGCTATATTTCTTTGCTACTGTGTTAACAAGTGTTTGGTAAAAGGAGTAATAACTTCCTTTGTGACTTTTTCCAGTCCTTTAATTATGGTTCAGAAGCTGTGTCAATACTTAGGACACAGAACAATTGACCTTCCACAGTTATCCCAAAAAAAGCCAAAATTATACGTAGGACCAAATCCTCTGCAGACATTTCCCTTTCATGGCATACATTTACCTTAGTCCCTAAGATGAAATGTGATATTCAACAATTATGGTGAATAGGTCATCTGTTATAGTTTAACTATCTAAAAAGAACCAATTGATTTGCTTATAAATTGCATATATGATTTACATTGTATATGTTTAATCAATCCTTCAAGTTTCATTTCTCTTTAATTCATATGAAACTGATTTTTTAATAGGAAATCCAAAATTTTAAGTTAGCATCAACCATTTCCTTCCTTTTCAGAAACTGCCTGCAAAAGCTGTTTACGATTTTAAGGCTCAGACATCCAAGTAAGTATAAGCATTCATTATATGATTTAAGTTGACTTTACATATATAAATAATACTTTAAAAGACAAATATTGCACTGTGATGTTTTACAAATAAGACCTAGTTCCCAATTCAGCAGTCAACTCTAATTAAATGGTTCCTTTTGAATTAATTGGGATGTGGGTGTAATTTTATTTTCATTTTTAGTTTCATTGAGAAACATTTGAGTTTTAAATTACTCTAAATATGTTCGAGCACAATGAGTTCAAAAGGATACAAAAAACAAAACGAAATTAGGATCTTTGTTTCTAGAATTTTCATGTCAAGAATGAAGTAAAAATAAAGTGTTGGGGAGTAATTAACACTTAGAGAATTTGATAACATTTATTTATCCAACTATATCAAGGATAATTTGTGGTTAAAGACTATAACTGTGTACCAAGACTCCTATAGTAAAAATCTCCATTTCTCAATACTCAGAGCTTAAAGACTCTGAGTATGTTTTTATCCTGTGGCCTTTTTTTTTCTCCCCAAGAGGTTAACATTTTATCTATTTATTTGGCCACAGTGAGGGTCATGTGGGATCTTAGTTCCTCAACCAAGGATCCAACCTTTCACCCTCCACAGTGGAAGCATGGAGATGGAGTCTTAACCACTGGACTGCCAGGAAAATCCCTATTCTGTGGTCTTTTAATGTTGGTATTTTCACAACACAAATTGCATTGGAATTTTTCACTTTTTTTTTTTTAGCAACTTGTTCATCAGATGGGCACATGGTTAGGGAAAGCTAATAGTAAGCACATGAGGAGGTTTAAATAGGAGCAAGACTTCCAGGTCTGTTATGATCCATGTCACATGCCTAACTTAAGCAACTTTGGTCTCCAATAGAATTCAAGATACTGGCATTAAATTACACTATGCCGTTTAGATGGAATATATATAATAGCCAAAGCATTTGTTCATAAAAATACATATTATATGAATTAATAGTTAAAGAATCCATCTCTGGCAGAAGACATATAAACAATAAAACCACTCAAAATTTGGGAATGAATAAGAAAATGCTATTTAGAGGTGAAGATGTTGAACATGACTTAAATCTGGGGTTTAAAAAAATTCTAAAATAAAGCTTACAACCTTTTTTTTTTTGATGAGAGAAGTAACATCTGCTCTGTTTCCACTGTTATTCTTCGGATGTAGTGTGATCATTCATACAAGGCATGTCAGTTTTATAAAATAATGATTTAAAATGTGTAAATTTCATTTCTTCTTTATGACAACCAAATGTGTCCTTAGATGTGTGAAGCCCTGAGGAATGACAGGATGTATAAAATATGCTCAGGTCTCAGAAGCTTTTTGAGAAATCTTAATTAGAAACAAGCATCGAAAGACAGATGAGGTGCAATGCAGAGGAAAGGTGTTTGTGGTGTCGATTGTGGATTTCACCTGCTCCAAGTGCCAAGCCCCTCACCCTCCTCCATGGCCATGTCCTCGTTGTGAATGTGTGAGCGTGGCAAAGGTTCGGGGAAACCCACTCTTCCACACGCTGCCCACGGGAGTGTATATGACATAGTTGTTCTCAAGGGCACCTGCACTACCCCCACTTTCACAAGGTCTTCCTCAACCAACGAAATCTAATTGTGTTATACGCCTTTAGAGAAGTGGAGTGAAAGCCATCCCATAACTTTCAGTACAGTTCAGTCACTCAGTCGTGTCCGACTCTTTGCAATCCCATGCACTGCAGCACGCCAGGCCTCCCTGACCATCACCAACTCGCAGTTTACTGAAACTTACATCTATTGAGTCGGTGATGCCAACCAACCATCTCATCCTCTGTTGTCCCCTTCTCCTCCTGCCTTCAATCTTTCCCAGCATCAGGGTCTATTCAAATGAGTCAGTTCTTCGCATCAGGTGGCCAAAGTATTGGAGTTTCAGCTTCAACATCAGTCCTTCCAGTGAATATTCAGGACTGATTTCTTTTAGGATGGGCTGGTTCTATCTCCTTGCAGTCCAAGGGACTCTCAAGAGTCTTCTCCAACACCACAGTTCAAAAGCATCAATTCTTCAGCACTCAGCTTTCTTTATAGTCCAACTCTCACATCCATATGTGACTACTAGAAAAACTGTAGCCTTGACTAGATGGACCTTTGTTGGCAAAATAATGTCTCTGCTTTTCGATATGCTATCTAGGTTGGTCATAACGTTCCTTCCAAGGAGTAAGCATCTTTTAATTTCATGGCTGCAGTCATCATCTGCCATGATTTTGGAGCCCCAAAAAATAAAGTCTGACACTGTTTCCACTGTTTCCCCATCTATGTCCCATGAAATGATGGGACCAGATGCCATGATCTTAGTTTTCTCAGTGTTGAGTTTTAAGTCAACTTTTTCACTCTCCTTGTCACTTTCATCAAGAGGCTCTTTAGTTTTTCTTCTTTTTCTGCCATAATGGTGGTGTCATCTCCATATCTGAGGTTATTGATGTTTCCTCCTGGCAATCTTGATTCCAGCTTGTACTTCTTCCAGCCCAGCGTTTCTCATGATGTACTCTGCATATAAGTTAAATAAGCAGGGTGACAATATACAGCCTTGACATACTCCTTTTCCTATTTGGAACCAGTCTGTTGTTCCATGTCCCGTTCTAACTGTTGCTTCTTGACCTGCATATGAGGCAGGTCAAGTGGTCTGGTGTTCCCATCTCTTTAAAAATTTTCCACAGTTTGTTGTGGTCCACACAATCAAAGGCTTTGGCATAGTCAATAAAGCAGAAGTAGATGTTTTTCTGGAATTCACTTGCTTTTTCAATGATCCAGCGGATGTTGGCAATTTGATCTCTGGTTCCTCTGCCTTTTCTAAATCCAGCTTGAACATCTGGAAGTTCATGGTTCACATACTGTTGAAGCCTGGCTTGGAGAATTTTGAGCATTGCTTTACTAGTGTGTGAGATAAGTGCAATTGTACAGTAGTTTGAGCATTCTTTGGCATTGCCTCTCTTTTGAATTGAAATGAAAACTGACCTTTTTCAGCCCTGTGGCCACTGCTGAGTGTTCCAAATTTGCTGGCATGTTAAGTGTTAGCACTTTCACAGCATCATCTTTTAAGATTTGAAATAGCTCAACTAGAATTCCATCACCTCCACTAACTTTGTTTGTAGTGATGCTTCCTAAGGCCCACTTGACTTCACATTCCAGAATGTCTGGATCTCACCATCATGATTATCTGGGTTGTAAAGATCTTTTTTGTACAGTTCTTCTGTGTATTCTTGCCACTTCTTAATATCTTCTGCTTCTGTTAGGTCCATACCATTTCTGTCCTTTATTGAGCCCATCTCTGCATGAAATGTTCCCTTGGTATCTCTAATTTTCTTGAAGAGATCCTTAGACTTTCCCATTCTTTAGTAAGAAAAAAAAATTGTTTCCCTCATAGCATCAATAAATTTACCTGATTGCAGCTTAATCACCTTCCTTTCTTTCTAGTCTCAGGAAATGTAAAATAGCGGTTATGCATCACCCCCAATGTAGTTACATACCTGACACAAAAATCATGGTTGTGGATGACTCATATAGCTTGAAAAAAAAAAGGGCTCACACATCCAGACAGCTCTGAGAGTTTCAGGAGGACTGGTCACATTGTGAAGTCATTTCAACCATGAGCTAGATTTGAGGGTTAGCAGACATCTGGCCCAGGGGTCCTTGAAATCTGGTCCTATCCAAACTGTCCATGAGTGTATTTGTCCATGCCAAATGGTTTTGGACAGGAGCACGTATCAAGGACCTTTTGGCAAAAACCAAATGTCTTACAGACATTCTGGGCAGAATAAAATGTCCTGCAAGAAATGTGAGTACTTCTTGTGCCTAACATCTTAACAAACAAGAAACAGATATTTGTTTGAAATAATTATCTGTTTTAAATGCCTTTTTTTTTTTTTTTACTGAATACATAATGTCTAGATTGTTAACTAGGAAAAAGAGATAAAATGCTATTCCCAAAGGTTGTCAATGGCCACTATTCAAAGGTGGTGGGGGTTCAGTTCAGTTCAGTCGCTCAGTCGTGTCCGACTCTTTGCGACCCCATGAATCACAGCACGCCAGGCCTCCCTGTCCATCACCAACTCCCAGAGTTCACTCAGATTCATGTCCATCGAGTCAGTGATGCCATCCAGCCATCTCATCCTTGGTCGTCCCCTTCTCCTCCTGCCCCTAATCCTTCCCAGCATCAGAGTCTTTTCCAATGAGTCAACTCTTCGCATGAGGTGGCCAAAGTACTGGAGTTTCAGCTTTAGCATCATTCCTTCTAAAGAAATCCCAGGGTTGATCTCTTTCAGAGTGGACTGGTTAGATCTCCTTGCAGTCCAAGGGACTCTCAAGAGTCTTCTCCAACACCACAATTCAAAAGCATCAATTCTTCGGCCTTCTTCACAGTCCAACTCTCACATCCATACATGACCACAGGAAAAACCATAGCCTTGACTAGATGGACCTTTTTTGGCAAAGTAATGTCTCTGCTTTTGAACATGCTATCTAGGTTGGTCATAAATTTCCTTCCAAGGAGTAAGAGTCTTTTAATTTAATGGCTGCAGTCACCGTCTGCAGTGATTTTGGAGCCCAAAAAAATAAAGTCTGACACTGTTTCCACTGTTTCCCCATCCATTTCCCATGAAGTGATGGGACCGGATGCCATGATCTTCGTTTTCTAAATGTTGAGCTTTAAACCAACTTTTTCACTCTCCTCTTTCACTTTCATCAAGAGGCTTTTTAGTTCCTCTTCATTTTCTGCCATAAGGGTGGTGTCATCTGCATATCTGAGGTTATTGATATTGTTGGGGGTGGAATAAACTTATCAAAATGAGACTTCTAGGAAGATGAGCCTCCCATGCCATGAGAACAAGCCCTGAGCCTTTGGAGCAGGAGCACTGATTCCAAGACCCTAGACTGCCAGAGAACTAACCCTAGGGAATATCAAATAGTGAGAACTTACACAAAGGAAACCACTTGAATACAAGACCCGGGATCACCCAAACACCAGTAGCACCTCTGTGCAGGACGCCTCATCTAAACAACAAACAAACAAAAATACAAACCCAATCATCAGCAGACAGGATTACTACCTCACTCAGTGTTGCCCATCAGAGGAAAAACAAACAAAAACTCAGCACAAATCTCACTCTATAGGAAGGGTGAGATACTTAGACAAACCACTGGACCAAACTTAGGAGGGTAGAAACCAAAAGGAAGAAAGAATTCAACCCTGAAGCCTGGGAAAAGGAGACCTCAAACACAGTAAGTTTAAAAAACTAATGAAAAGGCAGAGAAATACTACACAAATGAAGGAACAAACTAGAAATACAAGTCCAAATAAATGAAGAGGAAATAAGCAAACTACTTGAAAATGAATTCAGAATAATGACAGTAAAGATGATCAAAAACCTTGAGAACAAAATGTAGGAAATGCAAGAATCAATTAACAAAGTCCTAGAAGAATTAAAGAATAAACATACAGAGACAAACAACACAATTACTGAAATAAAAATACTGTAAAAGGAATCAATAGCAGAATATCTGAAGCAGAAGAACAAATCAGTGATCTGGAAGATAAAATGGTGGAAGTAAGTTCTGAAGAGCAGAATAAAGTAAAAAGAATAAAAAGAACTGAGGATAGTCTCAGAGACCTCGGGATAATATCAAATTCACCAACATTCGAATTATATGGGTCCCAGAAGAAGAAGAGAAAAAGAAAGGGTATGAGAAAATTTTTGAAGAGATTATAGTTGAAAATTTCCCCAACATGGAACAGGAAATAGTCAATCAAGCCCAAGAGGCACAAAGAGTCCCATACAGGATAAACCCAAGGAGAAACACACCAAGACACATACTAATCAAACTAACAAAGAGTAAACACAAAGAAAGAATATTAAGAGCAGCAAAGGAGAAGCAACAAGTAACATACAAGGGAAACCCCATACACTTAACAGCTGATCTTTCAGCAGAAACTCTGCAGGCCAGAAGGGAATGGCAGGATATATTTAAAGTACTGAAAGGGAAAAATCTACAACCAAGATTACTGTACCTGGCAAGGATTTCATTCAAAACTGATGGAGAAATAAAAAGCTTTTCAGACCAGCAAAAGTTAAGAGAATTCAGTACCACCAAACCAGTTTTACAACAAATGTTAAAGGGACTTATATAGTCAAGAAATACAAGAGAAGAAAACATATCTACAAAAATCAACCCCAAACAATTAAGAAAATGGCAATAGGAACATATATATCAATAATTACTTTAAATGTAAATGGATTAAATGCTCCAACCAAAAGACACAAACTGGTTGAATGGATACAAAAATGAGACCCATATATATGCTGTCTATAAGAATACCACTTCAGACTTAAAAACACATGTAGACAGAAAATGAGAGGATGGGAAAGTATATTCCATACAAATGGGAAGCAAAAGAAAGCTGGAGTAGCAATCCTCATATCAGACAAAATAGACCTTAAAATAAAGAATATTACAAGAGATAAGGAAGGACACTACATAATGATCAAGGAATCAATCCAAGAGGAAGACATAACAATTGTAACTATCTATGAAACCTACATAGGAGCACCTCAATACATAAGACAAACACTAACAGACATAAAAGGAGAAGTTGACAGTAACACAATAATAGTAGGAGACTTTAACACCCGACTCACACCAACGGACAGATCATCAAAACAAAATTAATAAAGAAACACAAGTCTTAAATGATACATTAGATGAGATGGATCTCATTGATATCTTTAGGACATTCCTTCCAAATGCAGAAGAATATACCTTCTTCTCAAGTGCACATGTAATATTCTCCAGGATAGACCACATTTTGGGTCACAAATTAAACCTCAGTAAATTTAAGAAAATTGAAATCATCTCTAACCACAGTGTTATAAGACTAGAAATCAATTACAAGAAAAAAACTGTAAGAAACACAAACACATGGAGATTAAACAACACATCTCTACATACCAATAGGTTACTGAAGAAATCAAAAGGGAAATTAAAAAATTTCTAGAAACAAATGACAATGAAAACACAACTCAAAACCTATGGGATGCAGCAAAAGCAGTTCTAAGAGGGACGTTTATAGCAATACAATCCTACCTCAAGAAACAAGAAAAACATCGAGTAGACAACCTAACTTTACACCTAAAACAACTGGAAAAGAAGAACAAAAAAAACCCAAAATTAGCAAAAGGAAAGAAATCATAAAGATCTGAGCAGAAATAAATAAAAAATAAATGAAAAAAACAATAGTAAATATTAATAAAACTAAAAGCTGGTTCTTTGAGAAGATAAACAAAATTGACAAAACTTTAGCCAGACTCATCAAGAAAAAAAGAGAGAAGAATCAAATCAACAGAATTAGAAATGAAAAAGGAGAGGTTACAACAGACAATGCAGAAATACAAAGGATTATAAGAGACTATTATGAACAACTAGATGGCAATAAAATGGATAACCTGGAAGAAATGGGACAGATTCTTAGAAAAGTTCAATCTTCTAAGACTGAACCAGGAAGAAATAGAAATTATGAACAACCCAGTTACAAGCTCTGAAATTGAGGCTGTGATCAAAAATCTCCCAAAAAAAAAAAGCCCAAGACCAGATGGCTTCACAGGAGAATTCTATTAAACATTTAGAGAAGAGCTAATGCTTATCCTTCTAAAACTTTTTGAAAAAATTGTAGAGGAAGGAACACTTCCAAATTCATTCCACAAGGCCACCATCACCCTGATACCAAGACCAGACAAAGACAATACAAAAAAAGAAAACTACAGGCCAATATCACTGATGAACATAGATGCAAAAATCCTCAACAAAATTTTAGCAAACAGAATTCAGCAACACATCAAAAAGCTCATACTCCATGATCTAGTTGGGTTTATTCCAGGAATGCAAAGATTCTTCAATATACACAAACAAATCAATATGATATACCATATTAACAAATTGAAAAATAAAAATCATATGATCATCTCAATAGATACAGAAAAGCCTTTGACAAAATTCAGCACCCATTTATGATTAAAACTCTTCAAAAAAATGGGCATAGAAGGAACCTACCTCAACAGAGTAAAGACCATAAGCCTACAGCAAACATTATTCTCAATGGCAAAAAACTTAAAGCACTCCTCCTAAGATCAGGAAGAAGACAAGGGTGTCCATTTTCACCACTATTATTCAACATCATTCTGGAGGCCCTAGCTACAGAAATCAGAGAAGAAAAAGAAATAAAAAGGAATCCATATCAGAAAAGAAGTAAAGCTCTCACTGTTTGCAGATGACATGATACTGTACATAGAAAACCCTAAAGATAGTATCAGAAAATTACTAGAGCTAATTAGTGAATTTACCAAAGTTGCAGGATACAAAATCAATACACAGAAATCACTTGTATTTCTGTATACTAACAATGAAAAATCAAAAAGAAATTAAGAGATCAATCCTATTCACCACTGCAACAAAAATAATTAAATATCTAGGAATAAACTTACCTAAGGAGACAAAAGAACTGTACACAGAAAATTATAAGATGCTAATGAAAGAAATCAAAGACAACATAAACAGGTGGAGAGGTATTCTGTGTTCCTGGGTAGGAAGAATCAATATTGTGAAAATGACTATACTACCAAATGCAATCTATAGATTCAATGCAATCCCTATCAAATTACCAAGGGCATTTTTCACAGAACTAGAACAAAAAAATTTCACAATTCATATGGAAACACAAAAGACCCGAAATAGCCAAAGCAGTCTTGAGAAAGAAGAATGGAGCTGAAGGAATCAACCCTCCTGACTTCATATTATACTACAAAGCTACAGTCATCAAGACAGTATGGGACTGGCACAAAAACAGAAACAAAGACCAATGAAACAAGATAGAAAGCCCAGAAATAAACCCATGCGCCTATGGGTACCTTATTTTTCACAAAGGAGGCAAGAATATACAAAGGGGCAAAGACAGCCTCTTCAATAAATGGTGCTGGAAAAACAGGACAGCTACATGTAAAAGAATGAAATTAGAACACTTCCTAACACCATACACCATAAATAGATTAAAGACTTAAATGTAAGACCAGAAACTATAAAGCTCTTAGAGGAAAACATAGGCAGAACATTTGATGACATAAAGCAAGATCCTCTATGACCCACCTCTTAGAGTAACAGAAATAAAAACAAACAAATGGGACCTGATTAAACTTAAAAGCTGTTGCACCGCAAAGGAAACTATAAGCAAGGTGAAAAGACAACCCTCAGAATGGGAGAAAATAATAGCAAATGAAACAACCGACAAAGCATTAATTTCCTAAATATACAAGCAGCTCATACAACTCAATGGCAGAAAAACAAACAACCCAATCAAAAAGTGGGAAAAAGACCTAAGCAGACATTTCTCCAAAGAAGACAAACAGATGGCTAACAAACACATGAAAAGATGCTCAACATCGCTCATTATTAGAGAAATGCAAATCAAAACTACAGTGAGATATCACCTCACACTGGTCAGAATGACCCTCATCAAAAAGTGTACAAACAATAGATGCTGGAGAGGGAGTGGAGAAAAGAGAATGCTCTTACACTGTTGGTGGGAATGTAAACTGATACAGCCACTATGGAAGACTGTATGGAGATTCCTTTAAAAACTAGGAATAAAGCCACCATATGACCCAGAAATTCCACTCCTAGGCATATACCCTGAGGAAACCAAAACTGAAAAAAAAACACATGTATCCCGTTGTTCATTGCAGCACTATTTACAATAGCTAGAACATGGAAGCAACCTAGATGTCCATCAACAGATGATTGAATAAAGAAGTTGTACATATACACAATGGAATATTACTCAGCCATAAAAAGGAACACATTGAGTCAGTTCTGATGAGGTGGATGAACCTAGAACCTATTATACAGAGTGAAATGAGTCAGAAAGAGAAAGATAAATATTGTATGCTAACACATATAGACTGGTAGGCTGCAATCCGTGGGGTCGCTAAGAGTCGGACACGACTGAGCGACTTCACTTTCACTTTTCACTTTCATGCACTGGAGAAGGAAATGGCAACCCACTCCAGTGTTCTTGCCTGGAGAATCCCAGGGACAGGGGAGCTTGGTGGGCTGCTGTCTATGGGGTCGCACAGAGTCAGACATGACTGAAGCGACTTAGCAGCAACAGCAGCAGCAGCAACACATATATATGGAATCTAGAAAAATGGTACTGAAGAACTTATTTACAGGGCAGTGGTGGAGAAACAGACATAGAGAATAGACTTATGGACATGGGGAGAGGGAAGGAGAGGGTGAGATGTATGGAAAGAGTAACATGGAAACTTACATTACCGTGTGTAAAATAGATAGCCAATGGGAATTTGCTGTATGGCTCAGGAAACTCAAACAGGGGCTCTGTGTCAACCTAGAGGGGTGGGATGTGGCAGGGGGAGAGAGGTTCAAAAGGGAAGGGAATATGTACAACTATGGCTGATTCATGTTAAGGTTTGACAGAAAACAACAAAATTCTGTAAAGCAATTATCCTTCAAGAAAAAAATTTAAAAATGAGACTTCTAGAAATTCTAGCTCTGAGATGAGATGAACATAATTTTGAAAACTGAAAAGTGAGACCAGTGTCCTTTTTTCCCAGATGACTTGAAAAATTTAAGTACAAGTCTTCACATGTAGAAAAGATATCTTTTCATATTTAAAAGAAAAATAATTAGCTGTCTCTTACTCTTTTTTTTTAAGCTAAGCTTTCTGATCTCATTTCCAGATACAAAATGTACTTAGTATAAATAAAACTGTTGGATTGTAAACATGAAAATACTTCGGTTTTTATTTTCTATATTAGCCACATGCATAATGAGGGAAGAAGTACTGTGCTTGAATATAAGGCTCTGTGAATCTTCTTTGCTTTTAGGGTTACTGAAAATTTGACACACTTGCATTGTGAAGATTTTAGCACTTCTAAATGTGTGATAATTCTTTTTACTATGCAACTTTTTTCAATTAATTCTTTTAATCAATGCAAAATATTCTACATTTACTATAAACCTCTCTGCACACATAAATGCTCCCACTCAAGATCCTGAACAAAACAACACAGAAGATTTGGGAGTGGGAAGGCAGATGTGTGGGACCATGGGGCTCTTGGCAAAAGACCTGAAATAAGTACCCTTCAACGAGAGATAATTGTAGAGGCAAAATAACACAGAGACACAATCACCTGGGAGATGAAGCCATGAAAACTAAAGCAGTGAGGGTGAGACTTTAGGCATGAATTATTCATGATGAGTAATGTCTTTATAACTTAAAATTAAACACCCCAGTCTACCTACTGTCTCCTTAGAAACAGCCAAAATGGAAAAGCATACTTAGTTTCTTGAAATTATTTTTATATTTAGAAAACAAAAAAATATAAAGGAGGGTACAAGCAATCTGTGCATGTCTTTGCACTTGAAACATGTTTATCTTTGTGACCATAGTTCATAATACTTTACTGCATATTTGAAAGTTTCCAATAAATCTTAAAGATTCTCAACATAAGAAAAAAAAAAAAGGTAACTATATGGGGTGACTGTTAACTTATTGTGGTGGTCATTTTGAAATATATACAAATATTATGTTGTACATCCAAAATGAACATAATGTTACATGTCAATCATATTCCACTTTTTAAACATGTTTCTCATTGTGCCTCATTGAAAAATCAAAGTATAAAATCTTTTATGCTTCACAAGATAAAATCATTATCAAGACACTCTACTTAAATGCCTGTCAACCAGCTTCAAGGAACCACAAAGAAAATTTTTTCTCATGTTGGCACTTGTGTGCTAAGGCGAAATGATGTTGGTCTCCTCGTTGTAAGCCTGAGCTTACAGGAGGAGACAGAGAGAGAGAGACGTAACTAACTAGCTAACTTCAAGACAAATAAAAATCAGTGCAGAATGAGCCCAGCACTATGGCAAGCATCACTCTTCTCCCATAAACCAAAGACTAGATAGCAATCGTCTGTCCCCACCTTTGAATTTCATATCAATCTGCCTGTGATTTAAATCAGACATGATGTTTATATTTGCTCTTTTTCAATCATTTCTAAAGTGATAATGTTTCAAGTGAATTCTAAAAATCTTTCAAGGAGCATCCTTAGCTAACTGGGCTCAACAGATTTTTTTTCAATACTCAAAGTACATTAACCAGCCAAATGCAGATCCAGTGAGAATGCTGATCTGAAGAATAACTGCTGTACATCACAGAAAAAAAAAAAACAAACATTTAAATGTATCTCTTCCAGGGAGCTGTCATTTAAGAAAGGAGATACTGTCTACATCCTCAGGAAAATTGACCAAAACTGGTATGAGGGAGAGCATCACGGGAGAGTGGGCATTTTCCCAATCTCATATGTAGAGGTAAGCCCTTCCCGTTCCCCTCTATGTGATTATTGTTTCCAGAGTCACCATGGGTCAAGAATAGATAACTGCTTTGCAAATAAGTTTGTCAGTACCATTGTTCTAGACTCCACAGTTATGAGTTAATATATGATATTTGTTTTCTCTTTCTTACCTCACTCTGTATGACCATCTCTAGGAGCATCCACGTCTCCACAAATGACCCAATTTCATTCATTTTTATGGCTGAGTAATATTCCATTATACATGCACCACATCTTCTTTATCCATTCCTCTGCTGATGGACATTTAAGTTGTTTCCATGTCCTGGTTATTGTAAATAGTATTGCTATGAACATTAGGGTGCACGTATTCTTTTGAATTATGGTTTTCTCTGGGTATATCTCCAGGACTGGGATTGCTGGGTCATATGATAGTTCTATTTTTCATTTTTGAAGGAACCTCCATACTGTTTTCCATAGTGGCTGTATCAATTTACACTCTCACCAGCACGGGGTGGGGAGTGGTGTGGGAGGAATTGGGGAATTGGGATTGACACACATATACTATTGATACTATGTATAAAATAGATAACTAATGAGACCTTACTGTACAGCACAGGGAACGCTACTCTGAGCTCTTTGGTGCCCTGATTGGTAAGGAAGTCCAAAAAAGAGGGGATATATGTATACATACAGCTGATTCATTTTGCCGTACGGCAGAAACTAACACAACATTGTAAAGCAGCTATACACCAATAAAAATGTAAAAAGAAAACAAAGAATAAAGAGAACTGTTCTCCTTTGTAGAAACTCACACCTCCTGAAAAAGCACAGCCTGCAAGACCACCTCCCCCAGCCCAGCCTGGTGAAATCGGAGAAGCTGTCGCCAAATATAATTTCAGTGCTGACACCAATGTGGAGCTATCGCTGAGAAAGGTAAGCGGCTTTCCTCCTTGGTGCATTTGAAAGGCTGTGTAGTTTCAAAACTAAGACAGGTCATCTTCTTCCTTAGACAATTTTTGCATCTTCCTCATTTTCTGCAAAGGACCCTGTAGGCTGCCCTGAGTCACTACTACCTACCTCTCCTGTGCCCTTCCTGATGAGGTTGTTGTGAGATACAAAGCTTTGCAGAGAGACTTTTCCTCTGGGGGAGCTCCAAATTGTCTCCCAGGGGTGCCTTGGGCTAAATATCAGGAGCTGTACAAGTGAAAACATCAAAAGAAAATAGCACCATGGATGGAGGAGCCTGGTAGGCTGCAGTCCATGGGGTCGCTAAGAGTTGGACATGACTTCACTTTCACTTTTCACTTTCTTTTTTTTTTTTCCTGCATTCTGCATCTGACATCAACTGGCGACAACAAAAGAGACTCAGATCTATAGAGAGAACTTTTGGACTCTGGGGGAGAGAGAGAGGGAGAGGGTGGGATGAGATGGGAGAATGGCATTGCAACATGTATACTATCAAGTAAGAAACGAATCGCCAGTTGATGTCACTTTTCACTTTCATGCATTGGAGAAGGAAATGGCAACCCACTCCAGTGTTCTTGCCTGGAGAATCCCAGGGACGGGGGAGCCTGGTGGGCTGCCGTCTATGGGGTCGCACAGAGTCAGACATGACTGAAGTGACTTAGCAGCAGCAGCAGCAGCACACTTCAAAATATTGTTCTTCTGCTGCCTTGTTATTCAAAGGTTATATCAAACTGGGTTTTGTAGCATTGGCTTGATCCTTCAGGTCACAGAAATAGTGACTGTAGAAGGTCCTGCTGCTGCTGCTAAGTCGCTTTCCCAGGCAGAAAACTGTTATTAAAAAACACTGACAATTATAACTTTTTATGTTATCGCATGTCTATTTCTAACACATTTTCCTATCGTTCATTACAGGGAGATAGAATTATTCTTCTTAAAAGAGTTGATCAAAACTGGTATGAAGGTAAAATTCCAGGAACCAACAGACAAGGCATCTTCCCTGTGTCCTATGTAGAAGTTGTCAAGAAGAATACAACCAAAGGTGCTGAGGACTATCCTGAACTTCCAATACCCCACAGCTATTCTAGTGATAGGATCCACAGCTTAAGTTCAAATAAGGTAAGAAGACATTCTAGCACATTAGTATAATACTTGGGAGCTCGGAGTAAGATAATTGGTACATATTAGGGCATTAGACTACAACATCGTATCTATGGCAAAACGAAAGATTTACATGTTGTATTTCTAAGTGTGAGTGCCAGGTCAAGTCAGTGTAATTTAGTTTTTCTTATGGGTGCTAGCATAATGGTTTAAGCTACACAAAGGGAAATAACATAAGGAATCTACTATCTTAAGAGAAGAATTTTCTTTTAGAGGGCTAAGGCTGTGCATTTTATTTATTCTACTTTTCTTTGAAGGCTGGGTTTATGAGCAATTACTCTCAATCCTTTAGCATTGGAGAGTGAAACAGTTTAGTACTTGCTAATTTTGTTTGACTGGTGACAAAATTTTCCACAATCTTCTTTAGTATGTTTACTTCGCTAGAAGAGCTCAGCATTTAGATAGCAACATCCTTCCTTTGGTAGTTCCTACTGACAAAAGTAAAAAAATCTTCATCTCTGTATTAAGTATCTGTCTTATCTAGCATTCAGTCATCTTGAACTACTGGATAAATTTCAAAATGACCGCCCTTTCAAATAAAAGGTTATAAGAAAGAATCAGAGTGTAACTACAAAGGTTTATTTAAAATTTAAGAAATTTTCCCATGAAGTCTTAATAAATATTGGCAATGTAGTAGTTTAGATCACAATGTTTTGATCTTTGTTGTGAATATGATTTAAATGTATTTTCAATTTCCTAGGTTTTTCTTAGGATATCATATTCTACATTTTATAAGTAGAGATGTGTACAAA
This sequence comes from Redunca redunca, assembly GCA_006410935.1. Classification (NCBI taxonomy): domain Eukaryota; kingdom Metazoa; phylum Chordata; class Mammalia; order Artiodactyla; family Bovidae; genus Redunca; species Redunca redunca. Next base: position 57,286 of record SJYQ01010274.1, on the reverse strand, counting down.
TTTCACTAATAACTAATTAGTGTTTTATTCCCACTGCTGGGGAAAAATACATTAAAAAGCTTATGTCCATAAATTTAAAAAAATATTTAACGGTTCACCAACTAGAATCTATACTATGATGTCACTGGCTAAATGAAGGAAACTCCTTAATAGTTTTGAACCAAATCATTTTCAGAAAAAAAAAAAACTGTAATGTACTTCTAAACCATGACAACCAAAATAAACTAAATGTTAAATATCCCATTTTCAAACTGATCTTTGTAAATAGAGAAGGGAATCATTGTGATTTATGAATCACTCTTGGACATGCTCCAACCACATTTCTTTAGACATACTATCTTTATTTAGGAGAGGTTCAAATGTAAGCTGGTATTATTCCTGATATTTCTGCTTTTAGTACAGTAGAGTCCAATTCTAATGCTTTTAGAAGATAAGATAATTACATGATACTTGTACTACAGGTATATTTTTTGTGATATAGGTATCTCAGGGTACTCCATTTAACTTTCGGTAGAAGCAAGCCCATGGTAAGGCTAAGCACTTTGAACCCATTAACAAGTATACCAGTGCCTGTGGTGGTAATGGCATTGGAGTAGTAGTAGCAACAGGTGGTAACGGTGGTAGTAATGGTGTAGTGGTAGTCATGACAATAATGGAATTTAAAGACCTTTCTTCCTCAGCCACGCCGTATTCCTGGCACTAAAAGGTGCTATGTAGCCTTTAGTCTTGAATCTTCTATAACGATGCTCATAAATGTTTTGTGACGCTTTGTCTCGTTTATCCTACCCCATGGTGATGTGACATCACATTTCCTTTTTAAAAAAAAATCTAGATAAATTCATTAAACCCCATTCCTCTTGTAGGATAGAAGTTAAAATTAAGTGCCGAATGCACTGTGCGCTGATCCATACTAAGGCCCGAGGACCAAGAGTGCTGAGTGCACCAGTGACGTGTCATTCAAAACAGTCAGCCAGAAAGTGCAATCTCTCCTAAAGATTTTTGTCTTTCCAAACCCCAATCACCTACTTGGAAAGAGCCAAAGTAAAATGTCTTCTTCCAGCTTCTCAAATACTTCACATGTGTAGCATATAACATTCTTCCTACTCCAAAAGCAATATATAAATGTACTAGAATGTTCCTAAGCACACGTCAAGAACAACTTTTAATGAATAAAAATTCCGTTTTGTTCAGTATATCCTAAATGCAGTGGTAATATTAAGATATACAGAAGTATTTTTTTTTTACCTCAGGAGATTAAGTTTCATAAATTAGACCTCCACTAGTTTACATAAAATGTCAAGCTTTTGAAAAAGAGAATGGAAGTCCTACCAGAAATGTACTCCTGTTCACATCTTATGCCCCCTTTCTGTGTAAACATTTACTTTGAATTTTTTTTAAACTTTGAAGTAGTAGTTATGTAAGTTCAGTGTCATTTTGATCATAAGTTTCTCTTCTTAAAAATATCTTTCTCAGAACTTATTCATTTAGACATGTATTAGCGTATTATGATGTAAAAATATTTTATGCCATATGTTATAATCACCTCGCAATTGTGAGAAAATGATGAAAGTTCAAAAGATTTGGCACAGGAAGAACACTAAACAAATTCTGGGAATAAAAAAGGCTTAATTATTGGTTCCTACATTAACATTATTCCAGAGTTGTTTATATTAAATCAATATCTAGAAACCTATTTTCAAAGAAGTAGTCTATTAAATCTCTAAATAATTTTCCTATCTTTATAATCTCTATGACAGTTTTACCTTGTCATTTGACATTTAATGGACCTTTTCCAAATGCTAACATAGTTAAGATCAATCTTTAATTAATATGCTAAGGATTTTATGTATTTAAATTCAAAAGCTGTCGGCCAACCTACACCATAGCATAACGTATTTTTTATATTCACCGCCATGTCTTTCTGCATTTCTGTCTCTGTGTTTTGATGCATTATTTTTACTTTCACGTTTTCTGTAACGTCATAATCCCTGCTCATCTCTAAGCTGGCTTCCAGTGAACCACGCGCCCCTCTCTTGCACAAAGCTTCACGTGACCCAGATAGCGACGCTCTCCAGGGAACCACCCTGGGGTGGCTGTCCCTGCCAGCCAAGGGTGCACTGGTAAATCCTTCAGCCCCAATGCCACCTCATTTTCTGGACAACTTCTTGGATGAATTAGAGAAGCTTGCTGCTTTAGCTTTACCGGCTGACCCAGCCAAACCAGATACCCCAGAGGAGATCAGCCTTGAGATTAAGGAGGACCCCTCCACTCTCCCCCCATGGCCGCGAGCACCCACACCTGCCAAAGCCCGCTCCTCTCAGCTGCCTTTGCTCCGCTCGGCTACGACCTCAGCTGCAGCCCGGCCTCAGGAGGCCACAATGCTCCCGGATTCTAGAAGGACACCTCCGAACAAGTCTGCAGATGTGACCAAAATGAGAGAGGGCTGTGCAGGCCCAGAGAAGGTACTGGTGGTCCTAGGTGATAAGTTTGTGACCTCCTCACACCCTGGCCTGAGTCCCTTGCCCCAAACCCTCCCTGTCATTGGAGAGGAAGATGAGGAAGTCTATGAGGGGGTCAGGGCAGGCAACCGAAGAGGGCCGGAATCTCAAGATCCAGATGCCTTGTGCTGTGGCCGTGATGGCACAGAGGTGATGTCACACCTACACATTGAAGAGGAGGATGAGGAGAGAAAAGATGGCTGCCCAAGATATCCAATAGCCACCCTCACAGGCCCCAGGGCCCCTAAGGAAGACAGCAATGCAGCAAAAACCAGTGATGAGGTATTTTAATGTTGCCTAATTCCTGAAGAACTAACCACTCTTACTACAATTAGCTAGGACAGTTAATCATATTAATAAACATCAATTCTGACATTGTCTTAGAAGGTTTTCACGCAGTAAACACAGCACCATGCAGAGTAAGGGCAAGGTGGAAGGATGGATGAAAAACACATCAGCTTTTAATAAGATGATGTACATATGTATTGTTATTCTGTTATTCATTACTATAAATCCATATTAAACATTTTTATAAAGTCTAATTTTAATATTAATAATAATAGTTAATATTTGAGTTTCAAATAGTTTTCTAAGAACAATACAGCTTTACTTTTCAAAACTCAATAGGGTGGGTAATATTATTTTCATCCCCACTATACAGATGAGGAAACTGATACACACAGAGAGAGATTAGTTCGCCTCCAGAATGCAAAAACTAAATACCATTTCTTTGATATAATAGCAGTCTGAAAAAGAAGGAAAAAAAGAGAAAGAAAGAAAAGAAAAATATATATATACATGCCAGTTCCCTTTCAATTCTCTCTGAAGATGTAATTTTTTAAGTTGGTAACTACTTAAGAATTGGGTCCTGCATATTCACCTTACCAACAAAGAGCCTTGGGCAATGATTTTAATCAATAAAGAGGGAAATGCTCTAAATCTTTAAGCTTCTTTTAAGGTTCTCTCTTCTAAAAAAGACAAAAACAAAAAACTTGATATCTCAAATATTTAATCTGTGAATTAGAAAAGCAAATGTGACTGCTGGCAAATATTAAAATTATGAAACCAAATCAATGAGTCATAGTCTGCTGCTAAGCAAGTCACTTTCTCCCATAGCTCCTCTATTTAGAAATCTTTTAAAATGACAATTTTTTTCTTGTGCATTTCATTTATCTGAAACATTTTTCCATCATGAAGATCACTTTTAAAACCTCATAATTTCCTATTAAGACCTTACCAATAACAAATGTAGAGGTATTTGGTCTATATGGGGTATTCTTGGGATTAAACAATGGTAAGTGTCCATTAGGTCACTGGACAGCCACAAAACCGAGTCTTAGCAGTTCCCCAGCCAGGTGAGGAAATGTCAACTGGACAAAGAACCCAGCCATGCCTGCATTTGTATAAAATAAACACACTTTTTAGTTATAGAGATCATTCGTTGCAGTAAATCAAAAATATTTCCAAGTCACTTACTTAAATAACTTATTTTTCCCTTCAATTTAATCAGTTTTAAGATAGGATTAGATGTGTGGCTTGGTTCCTAGGAACTGCTACTGCAGGCTGTAGGCAGCACCTCTGGTGTGGTGTTCAGGAAGCGGGTGCCGAGTTTCACAGCCAGTTCCCAACAAGCACACACAGGCACAGAGGTCCTAACTTGACTAGCTTTGTAACACACCTACTCTTCATAAATTGCGATCTACTTCACAAGCAAGTTACAGTCATTGCAGGGTTTTACAGTTTTTTCCCTTCATGGTTAGAAGGCCCCACCTCACAAATACCTTATAAAATTGTAGACTATGGGAATTCTGATCTCCAGCCCCTCGTATCAGAAAAATGAAACTGATCAAACCCACTGGGAATTTTGAATCAAATTCAGAAGTTAGTGCTTTCAAAGCAAGAAGTTGTCATAAATGTCACACACCCAGGGTATGTAGTAACTTTAAAAATATTTAGGTGTGTTGGGGGGCGGTATTCTCTAAAAAGCATGTAACCTCCTCATTCTGGACACAAGCATAATTGCATCTTGTCTTTCCTCAATATTTAAGCCATCTTCATTCTCTTCGGGACATCGAACGCCTACATCTTTTCCCAGCTGTCTGCTTTCCTCCCCTCCCCTTCATTCCTCCTTGGCCACTGTCTCTGACCTGGTCCCCACACTCTCTCAGCCTACCCAGCCCTACTCATCTCCACTCCTCCCTAAATACTCTTACCAACAGGAGATAAGTTCACCACAATTAAAGGTAACTGCATCTTGAGTGTGGTGTATTGCATGTCTTTCAATGAACTTCATTAATTAAATGTATGTCTTTAGATTCATGTTGTCTTACAAGATCTAAAAAGTCATTCAATATTGGTTGCTAACTTTTAACATCATTAGCATGGCCTCTGTCTGAAAATTTGAAAGTTATATTTGCACAGCAGCTATACGTAAGAGTCAGGAGAAAAACAAGCTAAACTTTGTATAGTAATAAAATGTGATTGTTAGACTTTTTCTAAATTGAGGTTCAGCAGGAGAACCATCCCCATGTCATCTTCCGTCACATCCTTAGTGGGCTCGTTGCCTCCCAAGTTTCCCAACTAATCAGCAGGTTCAGCAGAGCCTGAGGGTTGGATGATCTTCGACACTGACTGTCTTGAGCCTTGTTCTTCCACAATATTGCAGGAAACTAATGAGGACGTGGGAAGGAGGCTGCTTTTGTAGCAGTTAACAAAGCATCCATCTTTGAGACTTGCAGGCCGGCGGGCGGCTCTGCTGGTGTTTAACTCCCTCTTAGGATACCGTGATAAAAGATTTTTAACACAATTAATGACTGACCTTGGAGAGACATTTAATGAGAACCACAGCATGAAATCAATCCATCACAGAAAAGTTTTACTTCTGTGTTCAGAAGATCCTCAAAACCTTTTCCTTTACACAAAAGGACTTCAGATAATGACTCATCCTCGCATGCAATCTTCTCCACTTGGAATGAGAGCCTCTTCAGATAAGTAAAAAAAGTGAAACAAACGAAGGCTCTGGTAGGGTCCTGTTTTTGAACTATTAATAGAAAGCACCAACACCTAAGAAATGGCATTTATGCAATCTTCCAAACCCCAATCACCAAATCTATCCACCAAAATAGTCCATCTATGTGAATTTTATCTTACTTAGAAAAGGAATCTTTGGAAGGGTGAGGGGAATGTAATATATTTTCAAGACTAATTGTTCTTTGCCCTTTGAGGTTTTATCTTAGCTGGCAGGAAATAATTAGGAAATTTTTAAAATAATAATAATTCTTTAGATAAGGTCTAAGACTAAGAATTTGCCTTCTCTGTGTGTGTGTGGTTTTCTTTTAGAGCCAAAATATTTATTCCTTGCCTTTCCCTACCTGTTCTTCAGCCAATTGGTTAGCCAATAAGTGGGCAAGTAACTTGAGAATCAGAATTCTCTAATTTAGAGAGATGGAACACTCACCGTTGTAGTGTCAAGGACAAAACCAGAATTTAAACACGTTTATTCTCCTGCAAGAACCAAGCTCATCTCATACATTCCTTATGTCTCAGTTCATAAAGTGATATGAGACCATGGTGATATTCATAGTAACTATGTTTTCAAAGAATACTTAAATAATTAATTCCCAAATAATTAAGTTATTTTTCTCCTTTTATCTCATATTTGAGAGTGAATGTTAATTTTAATCCTCTATTGAGTTTTTTGAGACTCTTATAAGTCAATTTTTTAATTCACAGAAAGAATACAAGTCAACTGAATTTATGCTTGTAAGTGTAGATACAAATTGAATCAACTACAGATTTTAGGCCATTATTATGGTTTAATCCACATCTGACACAGTAAAAATTGATGTGAATCCTTTAAGAAGGCTTCCTAGTTCTCTTCTTTCAAAAATGTTAACAATTATGCTTGTTACAAAGAAGAAAAGTAACCTAGCACTAAAAACAAAGAGAAAATAAAATGGTAATAATGTTTTAGTAGGCATAGTATAGTATGTCTGAAATCATTATAACATTTTTATCAGTACTCATCAACCACTATTTTACCTAACCCATATTAATTTAATGCAGTTTTATTCTTCTTGGCAAAACCAATACAGTATTGTAAAGTAAACTAAAGTTAAAATAAAAATTAAAAAAAAAGAAAATCAAAAAAATAAATAAAGTATTTTCTGAGATAATATAAGTCTGTCACATGCAATGCAAAATCATTTGTAAAAGTTGCCACCACTTTATAGATTATAGAAGACTGAAATGTACATATAAATTATGAATTTGATACATAAATCAGAATCCAACATTTTTTCTAGTCTTTGAGCATCTTTTTGAAAATAATGCTTTTTTTTAGAATGATTATAATCCTCAGCTTTGATATAAGTTGAACTTCCAATTTTATGTAAAACTCTTTTGTAAAAATCCATGTAGCCCATGGATTCAAACTGCAGTGGAAGTGCTTTGTAAAGAGATAGAAAAACATGTTGTTGTTGTTTTTTCCCCCAAGAAACTCAGTTATTATGGTACCATAAGGAAGTCTCCTCACCTTAAAGCCATCCCAGCAGAAGGTGATCCCCTTGAATACAGTTTCCAACATGAAATAAAGTCCTGATTCTTCCTAATATGTTCAAATGATCTTTCCAGCTGTTTATCCACATCATTCCAATGCTACTTTTTTTTTCTATGACTCTTGATGTTTATAGAAACCTCGTATTAGTCAAGACTGGGGCAGCTGCAGTGCCAAAAAACTTAAAATAATTAGGTAGAAGTATATATTTCTTATGCATAAATGTAGGGCATCCAGGATTGGTATGTTGCTCTATATTCATCAGGAGACTCCATTTTATTTTGGCAAATCACCATGCTCAATGAAAACCTTCTAGTTGGTGGTAAAGTGGCTGCAGCAGCTCCAACAGTCCCTTCCTCAAACCAGCTAGCAGGAAGGAGAAAAGAGGAGGGGAGCTTATGCCTTCTTTCTTGAAGGACATTTGCTAGTAATTGCACGTATCCCATCTGTCAGAATTTACCACATGAGCACATTTAGATACAAGGAAGGCTGGAAAATAAACTTTATTCAGAATGGCCGTGTGCCTACCTGACATTCAGGATTCCATCACTGGGATGACAAAGAAGAGAATGGATACTGGATAATGTGAAACATTCTCTGCCCCAAGACTTAAAAGAAGAGTGTCTGATGCATTTCATCCCCAGAGACTGAAGATAGGAGGTCAATCATTACCAACTATTATGAGATTTGAGAAAACCACATGCTTTTATTTAAAAGTCCTTTAGTCCTGCTAAAGCTCCCATAGTATAGTACAGTGTTAATCACTCAGTCATGTCCAACTCTTTGTGACCCTATGGACTGCAGCCCTTCAGGCTCCTCTGTCTATGGAATTCTCCAGGAAAGAATACTTGAGTGGGTTGCCATTCCCTTCTCCAGGGAAGATCTCCAGGGGATCTTTCCGACCCAGGGATCAAACCCTGGCCTCCTGCATTGTGGGCAGATTCTTTACCATCTGAGCCAACAGGGAAGCCCAAGGTTCCCATAAGCCAAATCAAATACTAGACAATACACTGCTGGGTTCAGTCCACGAATGGACAGAAAATCATACAGGCACACAAGAAAGGTTAGCTTTTTCACCGTTGTATTAAAAAACGTTACTTTGAAGGAACATCAAAACAGTCACAATGTGTTGGGAGTTAGAACAGTATTCTGAATTTAATTATATTTCACCATTTCCTCCAGAAAAAAAAGCATATTTTGTTTGTATGCGTCTTACTAGAAAGTTTGCCTTTGACAAATGATTGACACCATCTATGAAATCTGAAGGATATTAAGTGAAATGTCCCTGGACCTTACCTTAGATCTATTCAAACAAACACAAAGAAAACAGGTCAGATCTGAGAGTCTCTTGAAACCAATAGTTAAGCATTTCAATAGACATAAGCTTCTTGCAGGTGCATATTGCATGCCATGCAATATTGCATTCAGACATCTTCCCAATTTCCCTCCATAAATGTCTCTCTGCTCTGCCTGTGAGTTCCTCATTAAAGCAGCAACTGATGCTTGTGCAGTGAAAACTCTGGGCCACCAGGCGAGCTGTCTGCAGACTGTTAACCTTCCGGCTCTGTTATTCGGGAGTTTGGCATGCTGTGTGTGCATGGGGGGAACAAAAAAGAAACCAGAAAGCTCCTCTGAAGGCTGGATAATGAAGATGAGAACTAATCAACTTCTTATGGCTTTTCCAGGCTGATTTTAAAAGCGAGGTATTTGTCCTGGGTAAGCCTCCACGTAGCCCAGTGATGTCCAGGAGGACCTCCGGCTCCCCTGTCAGAGGGCTCGGCGGTTCCCACAGGGTAGGGTCAGTACGCCCCACCTTGAGCCAGGCTCCCAGCCACCCCTCTGCCCTCGGTGGGCTGGCTCCTCCTTAGTTGTCATTGCCATACTTTGCCAGGGAAGTAGGACTGGACGTACCCTTGAAAGGAGATTATCTATTGATGATGAACAGCTACAAAGTCAGATCAACATGGAAATCCTATCCTGCATCTGTGGGCAGTGTGCTTCTCTTTTATGCGTGTGTGCAAGCCTTCCAAAAGCCAAAAAGACATGTCCCAGTTCTCCTCAGTACTCAAAAGGGCGTGGCACATGTTGTCTTCTATCCCCCCATCTCGTGTAAATCACCGCTCTCCCATCGCTATTTTTAGTGCAAAGAATAAAGCTGCTGCCAATCACATACTGAACTTACACCCTTCAGGGCATGTTTGCTTCTGGGTTGTTCAGTTTATCTGGATCTCCTTTAATCCCTGATCTTTGTTGTAAAATATCTTCTTGCTCTGCTGGCGCGTGCTACATTCGCTCCATAACCCTTTCAAGCCAACGCTGCTTCTCTGGGTTCCAGGGTCTCCCAGTCTCTTGAGAGCTTTTAATGAACTTAAAGGTCAGATTACATTCCCTTGACTACTTAGTTCTGTAGCATCAACAGCCCTTGAAAATAAATGGATTCTAACTGGTGCCATCCGTTCTGAGAATGACAGCGAAGGAGTTTGAGAATTTTCATCTCTGCATAAGTCAGTCCTTTCCCATTTCTATTTTAATGGGTGCTGGTTCAATCTCACATGTTTCATCACATGATGAAGTTGTAGTTCTGCAGGCTTTTAAGGGCTTGATGGCAAAGATTTCCTTTTCTGTTTTTTAGAAATGTAGATACTTCTCTGCATTTAGGCCATTTTTGTGCTTTTTGCTTTGCATAATAAGACCCGATTTTGCTTCTGAGGCAGAGATTTGTTGTTGCCATAGAGAATGAGGAATGTTGACCAGGAAAAAAGTCTCATAGAAGGGCTTTCCAGAGCCAAAACAAGAAGAAAGCATTTTCCAAAATGAATATGGCCCATCCATAAACCTCCTTGGGTCAGTGAGATGGTATGCTTTGGGTCACCTTAAGTTTTTTCTTTGCCAGATTTTTACATTCTGTGCTTATATGTTCTATTATACATGTTTGTATGAAACACAAATATTCTATATTCTTTAGATTTATGAAAAGTTGTATTTTTACAATTTAAAAATAATTTAAATATTAAAACAATTGTATAATGTAAGAAAGAAAAATACATCTACATCTATAAACATAAACATAGTACTGTTATTAAGAGAATTTCTTTTGTTTTTTAAATTCTGCTTGGAAAGTACCACACCTAACATTTTTTGGAGGCGGGGGGAGAACTCTAGAACTGCTTATAGCTCTTTCCAAGATTTTTACACACTAGTATTTAAAATAATGGTCAACATTTATGTAAGAATTATCTAATTTTAGGACAGACTTATTATCTGAACTAGAAAAGTACATATTTTACTGATACCAGAGATTCTAGGATATATCAAACCAGCTTTCTTATGAGCAGTGGTTTGTCGTTGGTTCTGGCTTTGAAATTAGCATGTGTTTAAAACCTGTCTCTCTTGTATCTGCTTTTGACATCACTAAAAATTAGCTACACTAGGAGAGGAAAAAAAAGATTGCTACATTGTCAAGGAAAAAGCTAATATTTAGGATTCTACAAAAATATCATGTTTCATTGAATTTTCTAATTTTTATTGTGCTCTTGAGACTCATTGTGAAGTGAAAGTCACTTAGTCGTGTCCGACTCTTTGGGACCCCATGGACTGTAGCCCACCAGGCTCCTCTGTCCATGGAATTCTCCAGGCAAGAATACTGGAGTGGGTTGCAATTTCCTTCTCCAGGGGATCTTCTGACCCAGTGATGGAACCCGGGTCTCCTGCATCTCAGGCGAACTCTTTACCTACTGAGCCACCAGGGAAGCCTTGAATGTCACTAATGTATCTGGTTCTATATTTATCACAAAACCGCTAAGAAGTTACGAGTAATAGAAATACCTGAGCAGATAGTGAAAATACAAATGAACAGAGACCAAAAATACTGGTGGATAAAGACTGATCCTTTCTCAGAATTTAAAATCTGAGACGGGTCAGAAACACAGATGAATATCTATTCCACATTGCTCTGTGGTCTTTAAAATAGCCTTTCAAAATGACTCCAGGCTGAAGAAACTTGGCGAGAGCTGTCCAAAGGCATTAACACTTTTTAACATGTTGCTGCCATTACTCACCATTAGGTGGCAATAGAGTGCAGACACAGGTCTTTGCCTCAAGCTTTGTGCCCAGTTTCAACATCAGGACAGGAAAAGCAAAAGACAGCCTCCCACAACAGTTCAGTTGAGTATCCACACAGAACATAAACACTTGCCTAAAGGAAGAAATTAAGATGTGACTTTAATAAGCCCACACTACTTATTCCATCATAGTCATCTTTAATCCAATATAGAGAGGCAAAATTATAATTCAGTTCCTTCTTACCTGTTTGTGGTATTAAGAAATTTTCTTTGGGCTTTGGTTTACTGATCTGAAAAATGAAGTTTAATTATTGTTTTAAAATTAATTGCTTTTATGTGATGGAGACACTTGGAAATTAACCAACGTCAGTTGTCACAGCTCTCTGACAACTGGACGGGTAACAAGGGAAAGACATCTGTAGAAATGTGGATTCCTTTATGGATTCCCTAAGGGGGACATGACCTAAACCATCATCGTGTCTGACTCCTTGATTTCAGCAATAAGGAAACTGAGGTGCATATCCAAGGTCACACAGTTAGTCACTGCCAATGCCAAAAAGACACAAGCATGCCCTCACAAGTACCTATACTGCTCACTCCTCTGTTGACCAAATACTTTTAAAATAAATTATTTCAGTTGGTATAACTGGTCATCTTTCCTCCTAACTGGTTCCCAGGTATCCACATTCACATAGAGATGAGTCCTATCAAAGGTAACCTCAGAAAAGTTCTAAAACTCTCTATTATAATAGATACAGAACTTCTCTGCTAATAAAAGCTGTGATAAATCCTGGCCTGAGTATGTGAACAGTACAGAAAACTAGTGATTCAGGAAAAAAAAAAAAGTGGGAGTGGGTCCTTTAAAGGATATGAAGGAAGTATTGGGAAAGATTGGTTAAAAAACAAGGACATTACTGGCTGACACACCCAGGAACATGAATTATTAAGACATAGAGGCCTCTGGAATTAAGGTAGCTACATGATTCTGGCAAAAGCCTGACTTTCATAATTAGCAAAGAGATGGTTCATTTAAATGATATAGGAGATGAGTTGAATTAAAGAAATTAAACTAGTAGAACTATAATGACAACACTGGAAAAGTGCTATATGGGTTGTAATAAGTAAATTTTTTTAATGTTAGCAATCTGATTTTAAAGTTGTATTCACATTTTAACAGAGGCAGCAATGAAATTAGACCAACCAGTTTAACCAGGCACTGATGCCATGATGTAGAAGTGAAACTTTTACTCAACTCAAAAATATCAGAATGGTTTAAAAGCATGAAAATAGGCATGCCATTTTTAGAGCACAATGAAATATATTTTACAAAACATTTTCTCTTAAAGCAAGAACATATACTATTTTCTTATAACGTTGTTATGCACTGTAAATGGCGCTATGATTTTTTGTGTGTGAGAGAATTAGTAGCTATCTTGGTATGAAATTTGAAATATGGCATTTTAGATGTTTTTAAGTTGCATTTTTAAATGTAGTACTTTTGAATAACTAACACCAGCATTTTCAATATCATGTGGCTTGAATGCATAATCTTTGGCCTGAAATCTTACTCCTGGAAATGTGTTCTAAGGAATAGCTCGAAAGAAGAAAATATCTCTTTGTATAAAAATGTTTATAGCTTTGATATTTATGATAGTGAAAAAGGCAAGATCAATCTTAATTTCAAAAGCAAAAAAGAGAGAGAGATGACTAAGACAATCAAAAAAGATATATATACATATGTGAGGGAACATTATTCTGCAGTGATTTAAAGTGAAAAAGAAGACTGAGAAAAGGAGAGTGGAAATTATTACAANATTTTATAATTTTAATAATAAATACATTGTTAGTTATTTTATATTTATGTATAGGCTAAGTATTATACTCTTAAGCCATACATGTATCCAATGATTTTTATCCACTCTTTAATCTTACACTTATATATTCCATGCATAGACTGTTGAGTGAAATTTCTAAGAATATTGCTGGTAAATAGTAGGTTCCAATTACTATTCACTGAAAGCTTGAAGTTTTAGTGTTCAGTTCAGTTGCTCAGTCGTGTCCGACTCTTTGCAACCCCATGAATCACAGCACGCCAGGCCTCCCTGTCCATCACCAACCCCCGGAGTTCACTCAAACTCACGTCCATCGAGTTAGTAGTATAGTAACAAGCACCTAGTCTTCTATGCTAGACAGACAGCTTGGATGGGAAGGGAATGGATAAAGAATGCAGGAAGGGAGCAGGTTATAGACTTGTAGACTAAAAGAAACCCCAGAGTCACCCTCCATTCTCAAACCAGTGGGGTTTCGATGGACAGTTTGCAGGGGGGATTTCCCAGTCTCTCAGTTATCCATTTATAACTCCGGGATCCAGGAACTGACCCTGAAGTCTAATGTCATGGATCTAAAATCTAACCATCAATAAGGAATCACTTTTATAACTGCCATGCAATTTGTCATTCAGATTCTGATTTATCTCATTTTTACCACATAGCTATCATTTATAAGAGAATGGTTTTGAAGTGTGTTGTGAATGAACTGTGATGCTTTTTTCCCCCTCTAAAAGGTAACATTTAGACAGTTGGTATAAATGACATTGAGTTTACATATTCAAGAAACGTCTTAACTTTCATTCATTGAAGTATTTATGTGGATATATGGGATTCAAAGGCTTGTCATTTCCAATATTATAAGTATCTATTACAGATACTGGTCTTGATGCTTAGTTTAAAAAGAAAGGAAACTCTTTTGAGAGTTCAGTGCACTGGGAATTTCTACCAATATTTCTCTTCTCAGGTAAAATGTTACATGTTACCTGGATATTGTTTGTTACATGCAATTTAAAACTCTCTGTTTTCTGTTTTTAAAAATGCATGTGTTTCCTCCACATTGAGAACAGAGAGTGTTAATTCAAATGTAGCATGGCATGTCTGCCTCTTGACATGTTCCTCTGTACTGTATGTGAAAATGTTGTCTGTGAAGGAAAAGTATATTAGAATGAATGTGGATACTTTGCTGTTAAGACTACATGTGGTTTACTTTTTGCTTGTTTGAGAAAATGCTGAAGAATAAGGTTGAATGAAGATGTCCAAACTCCCCAGTCTAGTTATTTGGTGTCTTATGTTCTTGCCATGTTCCTGGCCTTTGAAAAATCAATGGGACTGAGCCCTGAGTCTTCCTTAAAGCTTGAGCAGATGAGATTGCAGATATGTTTCAAACATTTGAACTTTGGTTATTTCAACTTAATTTAAAGCACCCTTCAAAATATTTTAATTATGAATCCTGTAGAAACCCTTTATTTGGTTTTTCTTTTCTTCCTCTTGGTTTTTTACAACAGGAAATATTAAATGTCAAGAAAAGTGCCATGCCATTATCCAAATTATCTTTTAATTAGTACCAGTTTAAGCATTGATTACATTGAAAATCATTTCATTTCAGCCACAGCGTCCTGTGTTTACTCATGAAAACATTCAAGGTGGGGGGGAACCGTAAGTATTCTTCTTATCTTATAAATTTGAGACTAACCTTGACCCGCGAAGTGGACCACTGATATACCATAAGCGAGGATGATACAACTTTTCACGTGAAAGAGACCAGAGTAACTAACATGAGATAAGACCTCCCAGATTAAGAGTAATTGCAATAACTTCCATCTTTCACAACAGAGAACAGAAGCTACTTTTGAAAAAAATCCATGATTTTGCAAAGATTGATTTATGCACTAGAAAAACCTTCCAACGCTGTAGTGATTCCTAAGATTTATGAATCTGTCTCTCTCCCTGTTCTACTCAGCATGTAGATTCTAGTAACTGCAGCCTTAAAGACATTGAAAATGTTCTAACATTGTTATTATACATATTTGAAAAGCAAGAGAATGTCAAAGTAGACCTACAGTGATAAGTTAGTGACATAGTTCCGAAGTTCCAGAATGTTGGAAATGGCAGTCTTAAAACATGCGCTGTTACTCAGTTACGTGATATTTACTGCGCAGAGGACCAGGAAAATAAATGCCTTTCACACTTTCTTTCAAATCCCCACCTCCTGATACTAAGTCAAACCAACCCTGAAGGTGTCTCATACTGTCTTTAAGGTTGTCTTTCTGTTTCATTTTGCCCAAGGGAGACATTCAGAGGTTATCCACTTGCTGTTGGCTGTTGCCTCTCTGAGTCAGGAGTGAGCCTCCAGGAAGGCGCAGTTACAGGGCTAAGCCTTGTCGGACTGAGCTGAGGACACATAGTGCGCTCCCTGCTGGCTGGCCAAGTTCCACTCCCCTCAGTTCAGTTCAGTTCAGTTGCTCAGTCCGACTCTTTGCGACCCTATGGACTTCAGCACTGGAGCAGAGCAATCCAGCAGGGCCGGCGATCTCCCAGCCATTAGTCCCTCCTCACTGCTCACATACCTGGTGCTTAGCTAAAAGCACAGGCCTCAGAAACCATCTCTAACACCAAACTAGCTCTCACTGGGTACAGCTAGAAAGAAATTTTTGTTAATGAAAAGAAAAGGTTTGGAGGAACAAATCATTTAAATTTTCATTTAGTTGGGAAAAAAAAAAAGTTTAAGTATAACCCTTAAGTCTAAAGGTTGACTTTGTGTTCTTTTTTACACAATTGACTATGAGATGAATCACAGAGAATAAATCCAAGACTGACTAGGTTTACTGCACTGCATCATCAATGCATTATATTAGCAGCTTTTAATCAATTTATGAATTAGGATATAGGTGATGTTACTCTGTTTCATGTCATATGGAGTTAATATGAGCTCACAGGTGGAAGAAGGCACATTTTCAATGTCCTGCTTTGAACATTAGAAAAATTCTTTATTAAGTTTCTATTTGATTACAATGCTAAGTATAGCTTGTTGTTCAGTTGCTCAGTCATGTCCGACTGTGACCCCATGGACTGCAGGGTATCACTTAATCTCTTTCATTTAAGAAATAGGTTTTGATTGAAAATAGGAACAAAATGTTGTCATGTCACTCCAATTCAGAAGTACAGTAAAATATGTTACAGAAAAAGCTGCAAGTTATAGACAGAGTTTCATGATTGGCCGAGCATTTCCTGTTTTAAAGACAAATTTCTTTCTGAGGCATCCTGACCCCACCACCATCATTCATCTCACCAACACATCCTTCAAAACAGCATTTTTTTTTTAATTGTAATTCAACTGCATTTCCTGTCGTGCAACACTGATTTTGAAAGCCAACAGAGGCAGGAGGATTTCTGAAAGGTTTGTTTATGTTTCCATGAAACTTCCAAGTTGTTTTTTTTTTTTTTTTTGTGGTCTAATTAAACCAGAATGGTAAGTAAACTTTGACAAGCACACTGGTTTTCATCATGTTAAAGAGAAGTAGGAGTTCGTGCCAATTCTTTTTTTTTTTTTTCGCTCTTGGGACCTTGAGATTCTTCAAGTAGCTGGGATTTATGGCCTTAAATAGGCCTATTTCTGGGAGTGGTTGGAGATGGGCCTGGGTCAAGGCTGAAGCCTGAAGAGATCCAGTATTTCCCAAAGTGAGAGATGCAATGTATATCCATAGACTTAGCAGCCCAGGAATGCCTATCTCCCTCAAATGTGAGATCAGAGAACAGTGGTGAAACTAACTTCCCCCAGGGATGGACAAAAGATACCATTCCTTCACCTGAGCATCTTCAAATCAAACAACAAAATAATATGACTCCTCCAACCAGGGCTGGCCCCATGCAAACATCCAAATTAAGGAATGTTGGTACTCAAGACCTCCCTGTCTATTTTGCCACTGCTCTAGGATTTAGGCTATCTTTCTTAGCCCTTCCCCACAACCAGAATCCTTTCTCTGTAGAAGACCTCAAAACCCCAAGTGGCTAAAAAGGTTTACCCAGAGAAAACAATGTTAACAGGGGAAGAAATCTCTAACATTGGAATTTCAGGCTTTGCTCTCAGGCCAGAGAAGATAATGTTTTCTAGGTGAGGCTGTTAGACACCACATCTTATCAGGTCTTTCCCCAGTACACCTTCCTCCAGTCCAGCTCTATCCAGACTCCCTTCTCCCCCAATCTGAAAAGTGCAGAGAAGCCAGTGCAGCCTGTCTCTGATTTGTCACATGACATTTGAGTTCAGGTGAGGGAATAGTTTCGTTCTACCAAAGCATGATTCTCTTGACTGAATGGAGTAATCAAAATAAATCATTCTTGTTCCTAAGCAATATCCAATATTACCAACCTTTTAAAGTTGGCTTGAAAAAATCCAAAGTGCCCTGAAATGTGGTTCTTATTTCCTACTTTGGCAAAATTACATTAACTGTTAAGAAGAACAGCAGAAACAAATTCATTAACTTAAAAAAAAAAAACTCCCCCTCACAATACTGGTAATATTTTAGTAGTAATATGACATTTTCATGTTAACTGCCTATCAAATGCTTCCTGACCCTCTCAACTGCTAGAATCAGTGTCCTTCCAAAATGCCAGTCCATATTAATATGCCTGCTATTTTATTACCCCAAATTCTCTGAGTTTTTACTGATTGATGCCACCAAAATATATGCTCTCAAAGAATTCAAAGAAAGAAAAGTGGCAGCATTCTATCAGTCATACTTTTACATACAATTATTTCAAGAGAGACTTTTTACATTAAGCACAATTTTTCCAGGACGTTTTAAAAACGAATTTATGTCTCTAACTCTACTGCTTGAGATCACCACTTACACGGATGCAAACTACAAAATTAAACTATTTTAAAGACTTCCTCCCAGTAAAAAAAATAAACTTCTCTTTTATAGTAATTTCGACACAGCAGTATAAAAGCTTTATCTGAGACAGTTTGTACATCTCAATTTAGAATCATTTGAAAATTCCACTTGCAAGCTGCAGTTCCTTGCTTCTGGATATGGCTAGTTAAAACTATAATTCCTTCTTGTTTTATATAGCTGAAAAGTACACATACCACTTCTCTTATATTCTGCATTATTATTTAATGTCCAAATGATAGCTATCTATGTCGGTACAATTGAAGTGCAGGTCGAATTTATAAATGTTAAAATGTTTTAATACAACTCATGAATATTTGAATCTTCCATAAATTTTTCCTCATTGTGAGTTCTGAAATGCCGTTAGAGTGGTCTAATTCTTATGAAAGCTTAACTACCTCTACTTACTTTACAACCTTACCAAAGACTTACACTACCTAATT
Organism: Redunca redunca; assembly: GCA_006410935.1. NCBI lineage: Eukaryota > Metazoa > Chordata > Mammalia > Artiodactyla > Bovidae > Redunca > Redunca redunca. The sequence goes on along the minus strand of SJYQ01010274.1, from coordinate 39,011 downwards.
AATATGTTAAGGATAGGTTCAAAGTAAAATAAATATTATATTCTTTCAGTAGTTTCATAGAAGTGCAAAAAAATTTTTTAACACATGCATTTGTCTTGTTTAAGGTTTCAGGCTCTGTATAACTATACTCCTAGGAATGAAGATGAGCTGGAGCTCAGAGAAAGTGATGTCATTGATGTGATGGAAAAATGTGATGATGGATGGTTTGTGGGTATGTGTACATTTCCTTTCAGGCATTTGGCCATTTTATAATTTGCTTATGTTTGCTCCCGTGCATGGTTGGATGTGATAGTCAAGCTTTCTTTGATTTCATAATGCTTTTATCTTTCACACATCCATATGCATTATGTAATCCTAGGGCAACTGCATTTTGAATAGAGTTTAGTATTACTGCTTCAGGTATATGTGGTTTCCTGCTGGTTTTATTTCCAAGCCAACTGAAAGAAGAAATTTTCTCTAAATAGCACCAACCAGTAAAGACTGAGATCTGAGAACAACAATGGGCTGTCCCCTAGATGAGAAACACGAATATTCAGCACAGAATGCTGGTCATCAGCAGTGAGGATCTCATCAGATGAAAAACATCAGAGAAAACAGATGAAATGAACAACTCATGCTTGACTAGGTCTCCTGGAGGTGCCCTTTGTTGTTATTCAGCCACTCAGTTGTGTCCCACTCTTTGTGACCCCGTGGACTACAGCACGCCAGGCTTCCCTGTCCTTCAGTATCTCCCAGAGCTTGCTCAAACTCGTGTCATTGAGTCGGTGATGCCATCCAACCATCTCATCCTCTGTTGCCCCCTTCTCCTCCTGCCCTCGATCTTTCCCAGCATCAGGGTCTTTTCCAATGAGTCGGCACTTCACATCCAGTGGCCAAAGTATTGGAGCTTCAGCTTAAGCATCAGTCTTTCCAATGAAGACTCGGGGTTGATTTCCTTTAGGATTGACTGGTTTGATCTCCTTGTTGTCCAAGGGATTCTCAGAAGACTTCTCTAGCATCACAGTTCAAAAGCATCGATTCTTAGGCACTCAGCCTTCTTTATGGTCCAACTCTCACATCTACTGGAAAAACCTTAACTTTGACTAGAGGAACCTTTGTTGGCAAAGTGAGGTCTCTCCTTTTGAATACATATATCTAGGTTTGTCATAGCTTTTCTTAAGAATCCACTGACCCACCTTAGCTTCAATATGTGGTCCAAGTAGAGAGAGGTTCCATTCTTACCACATACAAAACGGCCCCATTCTTACCATCTTGAAAGAAAACTAGAGGTTTTCTGAGAAAATTTTTGTAGACAAGAGTATCATACACTAAATCACAAAGGAAAGAGATAAAAAGGATGTAGATGTAGGAAGATGAAGGATACAGCTGATGGAGATATGAAGGCTTTCTGTAGACAGGCCAGCTGTGGGGAAATAAAGGAACAAAGGCCACATTAGCAGCCACAAGCCTCTGCCTCTGTTTATATCAATTCCGCACTGAGAAGAAGAGTAAAATGGCTGCACAGGGATAAAGTCATCAAACCAGGACAGTAAGCTCTAGAGGGTAAATGAGAAAGGGAAGTACAGAGACTGTGTTCACTTTACGTGAGCTGGAAAACCTAAGGAAGAATTTGGTACACCTGCTCTTCCAAAAAGCTTCAAAGGAATTACAATATTTGAATCCAAAGGCGATCATCATGATGGTCCTTTGTGCATTTGGTTTTACTCCTCATATTAGAAACTTCCCCAATGATAGAACCCTTGCCCACTAACGGTGGTCTGCCTTTTCTTCTTTAGTGATTTGGTAAGTTGTTCAAATTTTCTACATTTTATGAAGGATGCTGGCAGGGCTATTTGTAAATGTATGCTGTGGGATTCAGCATGATCTTCTATGAAATAACAAACCTGGGTGGTGATGGCATCCCTGATAAAAGCTTTCGTGTTACACTGTGCTAAGGAGCCGTGACAGACCTCCTGCTCACAGAATCAAGCCTTGGTGTGGGCCTTTTCCAGTCCACCCTATCCCACGGCCAGCCCCATCTTTATTGAGAAGATTGCACCCACATGCATCTCCTCTTCCGCTCCTCACTCCTGTCTAGCAGCCTCAGTGATGGAGCCCCACCATACTCAAGTATCCTTGTTCTTAAAAACCCACCTCCTCGGTGAGATTGTCTCTCCCTTCAGACCAAGAGGCTGAGCTTTTCTCTTTAGCCTGGTGTGATGGGAGCAGTTGGATGGCATCACCAACTTGATGGACATGAGTTTGAGCAAGCTCTCCGGGAGTTGGTGATGGACAGGGAAGCCTGGCGTGCTGCAGTCCATGGGATCGCAGAGAGTCGGACACGACTGAACAACTGAACTGAACTCAACTGAACTGATGGGAGCGCAGCCTTTAAGCTTAAGAAGTGATGAAGGCATCGGGCAGTAGAGATTAGACTGCTGACTCTGTCGTCCCATCCCTTCAATGAATCTCTTTTCTTTTCCAAACTCTGAGGGCTTGCTCTCTTAGTGAGTTTCAAGCCCACTTGAACTGATGAACTGATATCTCACGGTTGTTACCCACACCCCCCCCCCAATTTCATTTATCATTTCTATTTTCAGGAACCTCTAGAAGAACCAAATTCTTTGGTACTTTTCCCGGAAACTATGTCAAGAGGCTGTGAATCCCTCTCCTGGTTATTTATGCCGCATTTCAGCAGCACATCTGCATAACCTTGCCTGAGAGATCCCGCAGGCCTCCTGCTGTAATGCCTTCCATTTCCAACAGAAGTCACCCACCGTCACCATCTCCACCTGCCACCAAACCACCAGCAACTGAACTGCCACGCCCTGGGGAGATGGGCAGATTAGCCTCCATGTGAACGTGCATATTCCTGCTTTCTGCTCTCAGCTTGGAAAAGTGGATGTGTGGCATCAGAAAGAAAACCCTATGCTTAATAAGGGTTGAGCAGTTGAGGCAAAAAAAATAAGTGTCTCAAGGAGGCTCCCCGGTCCACTTTGAAAGCTGTTCTCCCTTCAGGCAACCAGAAGATTGTTTCTTACTACTTGCTGTGGTTCGCATTCTCACCTTCTTAGCTTGGCAGTATATTTTCCTTTCACGAGTTTGCCTAGTGTCCTGGTTTACACGATATGACAACTGTACTTCAACTATTGTTTGCCTGCACTTATCTGTTGTAATATGCACAGTGATTACAAAATCTACAGTAAGAGTAGGAAAGTTAATTCGAATGAGTGTGATTTTGTTGAATTGAATGTGAGTTTCCAGTAGGAGTCTTTTCCCGCAGGTTTTCTTTTTGTACTTTTTAGAAGTGCAAACAATAAGTGAATAAGAGCCTTTGGTAATAATCATGAGAATATAAGAGGTTTAGCTAGACTACAAAAAAATAACTATTGTGTTGTAAAGTTGCATTGCTATTTTATATTAAAATGTAATAATCAGCATAATGAACAATGAGCTCTTAGTGTTTTATTTATCTGATAAAAGTTAAATAAAAGCAGTGTTAGTGACAGGGGCAATGAATTATTCTAACATAGACACTTGAAAGTATCTGTAAGCAATATTCATAGGTAAGATTTCACTGTGTGTACACATACACATCTGAGATTGTATGAGAACAGACAATCCATATGCTCTGTTGTACGTTTTATGGAAATGTTGAAGAATCTCACACATTATTTTATAGAAATAGAGTACTTTGGAAGCATCACAAGTATTAAGGCTGGTTTTAGTAAGGATTATGATCAATACAATTATTTTTACTATGATAATTATTTTTCTTCTCTGGAACTCAGAATCCTGGCTACATTTGAGGACGGGAATGTGTTGAGCCTGATTTTCCTGGTGTGTGTAAACTATTTCCTCGGAATACATTAGGCACTTTTTAGAGACAATGTTAAATCATTCAGGTTATATTTTCTGCCCTGAAGTAGAAACCTATGAGATGATATTGGGACCTGAAAGATTTAATGTGCTTAACAGTGCCTGAATTACGCATACCCCGAGAACTAGCTTTGTATTTCTTATGACTTTGCATAAGAACTATTCATATTTGGATCTTTAGCACCTTATAGATAAAACTTTTTACAGCATTTCTTCTGTGGACAGTGATTGATCTTTTCACAATGTACGTAGACTCTAGAATTTTGTACATACATTTGCTCTTTTTTTTGTACAGACTATTTAGTTGTTGAGAAGACAGGGGAATTTCCTAATTTGGTCTTTATCCTTCATTTAAACTAAATTAAAACACCTTCAACAGAGCATCCTTTGCATCTTCCACAAATCATTATTATGACTCGACAGTGTGATTCTGTAAGATAGCACTTATGCAAAAGTTTATGAATATAAGATTTTAGCAGCCAAACTAAAATGTATATAAATACTGATTATAGAGGAATTTCACTAGGAAGAAGGTAAAGAAACATCTTTGAGTAGCCTACCTTGATTACTGTCAAGTTCACAGCCAGCTTTATATTTTAAAGGCTTTGGGTTTGAAATTAGGTCAACTGCATGCGGCTTTGCTGATAAATGAATAATTACCTTTGATGCCATTTATGAGAGAAGACTTCAATATCTGTTGCCTGTCATACTTAAGAAAAATTAATGTTTCTACTCTCTGTATCTGATTTTAAAAGGAAAAAATATTCATACCAAGCTTTTAGGTAATTGACTTCAAATTCTTACAAGCAAAGGTCATTGTGTTTTTCTTGAATAGACATCTAATAAATTTTGCTTGGACATATACTTCAGCTTTTCTTCTTGACATTTATCCTTACATGAATTGTGTACTTTATTCCAACCTGTTAGATAAACTCAGATAACATGCATTTGCTCTGTGTTCTCTTGACACACAAATGGAGAAAAGATGCATTTGGATCAGCTCAGATAAGAAATATTTTTTAAAACCATCACCAAAGCTCCTTTGCTAAATACGCTTTGGCTAAAGATTGTTCTTCAGCTAAAACAACACATTTTAAAATATTTCTGCCTCAAAAATAGCTATTTTTCTAAGGAGAAGTTAATTATAAGAAGTTGTAAGCTCTTCACAAATTCAACAATCTTCAGTTCAACATCCTTGCCCCAAAAAGCTTTATTACCATTGGCATGGCAAACTGTTAATACTCACAAGCACTCAATGAATCTCAAATTATATGTTGCCATTGGATGTCATTCCTTTATCTCAACAGATAGTAAGCAGCTAGCTCTCCCACTTGGATCCTTTCTAATAAACTGGAGTCCTTTCTGGCTCTATGTGCTTCAGCCCTCTTCCGTATCTATCACTCACATACTCAGAAACACGGATGTTCCTCTGTTGGCAATTTAGTTATCATGTAGCTTCACCGAAACATCCACCCTGATCCCCTCTATTCCACTGGGTACTTTCCACCATGTATTAGCTTTCCACAAAGGTATGTTCCCATTGTACGAAGAATATGCCCTGTATTAGTCTTCTAGTCCCTGGTTTTGTGAGAACATTTAGGGGTAATTTAACCAGGTGAATCTGATCAAATGCAGGATGCTGTTGGTGAACTTTTTGCAAGAGAATCTGCCAAACGATTGGCACTCTAAATATATAAATCTGGGATTTTATAAACCATGTGCATCAGAATCTGGACTTCCTTGCCTCACTGGAGACTTTTATCATCTGTGCTCCTCTGCAGAATCTGTTGAGATGCAGCAGCAACTCTGTCAAAGCCCAAGCTCAAGAATGCCTAAACAGGGACTTCCTTGGTGGTCCAGTGATTCTTAACCAGTAATAGACATCCGTGCTCTCAGTGCAGAAGGCATGGGTTTGATCCCCGGTCGGGGATCCTGTATGCCACATGGCACAGGTGGAAAAAAAAAAAAAAAGAATGAAAATAGTACAAAAAATTCCTAAACAGCTTTGCATTTTGCCCAGACTTCTGACTCAGCCATCCCAGCACTGCTGTAAGATCCACACTGGCCATAACCAGTGTTCAGCCCTCCTGCCATGCTTCCTCACTGTGGATGCCAGAACTCTGGGTTGAATGCTGAATTATTTTTTTTGCTCCAAAACTGATGCTTAGTGACCTATTTTCCTTGATTTTATGTCAATGCACAATCATCAATGAAATTCCTCATTTACGCCATTAATGGTTGCCTTGGTAGGTAGAATAGGATCCATTTTGTTGTGAAACCAACACAATAAGCCCCGTAGAGCATTGTCTCTACTCGTCGGCCTCAGTGGGCTGCAGACTCACACCCGTGCACCAACCGGCCAGCTGGGTCAGCGGAGGGGCAGCAGGAAGGGACCCTCTGACATTTTATGTGCCAAATTTTAATCCCTCCTTTGCACGGAGCCGGTGGGAATGAATACCGATATGCATATCCACTTCTTATTTGATAAGAAGCAGAAAGAACCTGATAGAGTAACTGTCTGTTGCCATGATGACCCATGGCTTGATCTCTGTGTATATGTGGTCAGTTTGTGTGGCCTGATCATTTCTTCCTACTGTTTTCCTGATTTCAGCCACAAATGGATCAGATAGAATAAGCACTTTATCAGCTTCCAAAAGCCTATTTATAGATTGAATTATTTCACCTTCCTTTCCAGATTGTAGCCTTCCAATTGTTGTTTATGTAGCAATTATGATTTCAAATTATTTACTCATCGTGGATGATTGGGTTAGAGCACAAGCAGAGACTGGCATTAGTTGTAGAGAGTATACAATAAGAAACTGTAAACTATGGCCTGTGGACCAAATTCAGCCTTCTGCCTGTGTTTATTTGGTCTGCAAGTTAAGAATGGCTTGTACAGATGAACATGGGCAATCGATCTGATGATAAGGAGCACTGACTCTGAGCTCCAATTAACTAAAACATTTCTCCCCAGAAAAAGAATCCCTTTCTTTTCACTGGTAGGTCTACATTGGAGAAACTTTATCCTGTTATTATATTTGGATTTCATCAATTCGAAATTGGTAGAAATTAGTTTTCTCTCTGTACTGTAAGTTCAGTTCAATTGCTCAGTTGTGTCCGATGCTTTGCAATCCCATGATTGCAGCACACCAGGCCTCCCTGTCCATCACCAACTCCCAGAGTCCACTCAAACTCATGTCCATTGAGTTGGTGATGCCATCCAACCATCTCATCCTCTGTTGCCCCCTTCTCCTGCCCCCAATCCCTGCCAGCATCAAGGTCTTTTCCAATGAGTCAGCTCTTTGCATAAGGTGGCCAAAGTATTGGAGTTTCAGCTTCAACATCTGTCCTTTCAATGAACACCCAGGACTGATTTCCTTTAGGATGGACTGGCTGGATCTCCTTACAGTCCAAGGGACTCTCAAGAGTCTTCTCCAACACCACAGTTCAAACGCATCAATTCTTCAGCACTCAGCTTTCTTTATAGAAAACAAAAGGCAGCTTTCTTCCAACTCTCACATCCATACATGACTACTGGAAAAACCATAGCCTTGATTAGACGGACCTTTGTTGGCAAAGTAATGTCTCTGCCTTTTAATATGTGGTCTAGGTTGGTCATAACTTTCCTTGCAAGGAGTAAGCGTCATTTAATTTCATGGCTGTAGTCACCATCTGTAGTGATCTTGGAGCCCCAAAAATTAAGTCAGCCACTGTTTCCCCATCTATTTGCCATGAAGTGACGGGACTGGATCCCATGATCTTAGTTTTCTGAATGTTGAGCTTTAAGCTAACTTTTTCACTCTCTTCTTTCACTTTCATCAAGAGGCTCTTTAGTTCTTCTTCATTTTCTGCATAAGGGTGGTGTCATCTGCATATCTGAGGTTATTGATATTTCTCCCGGGAATCTTGATTCCAGCTTGTGCTTTATCTAGCCCAGCATTTCTCATGTTGTACTCTGCATATAAGTTAAATAAGCAGGGTGACAATATACAGCCTTGACGTATTCCTTTTCCTATTTGTTACCAGTCTGTTGTCCCATGTCCAGTTCTAACTGTTGCTTCCTGACCTGCATACAGGTTTATCAAGAGGCAGGTCAGGTGGTCTGGTATTCCCATCTCCTTCAGAATTTTCTACAGTTTATTGTGATCCACACAGTCAAAGGCTTTGGCATAAAGCAGAAATAGATGTCTTTCTGGAACTCTCTTGCTTTTTTGATGATCCAGTGGATGTTGTCAATTTGATCTCTGGTTCCTCTGCCTTTTCTAAAACCAGCTTGAACATCTGGAAGTTCATGGTTCATGTCCTATTGAAACCTGGCTTGGAGAATTTTGAGCATTACTTTACTAGCATGTGAGATGAGTGCAATTGTGCAGTAGTTTGAGCATTCTTTGGCATTGCCTTTCTTTGGGATTGGAATGAAAACTGACCTTTTCCAGTCCTGTGGCCACTGCTGAATTTTCCAAATGTGCTGACATATTGAGTGCAGCACTTTCACAGCATCATCTTTTAAGATTTGAAATAGCTCAACTGGAATTCCATCACCTCCACTAGCTTTGTTCGTAGTGATGCTTCCTAAGGCCCACTTGAGTTCACATTCCAGGATGTCTGGCTCTTGGTGAGTGTGAGTGATCACACCATTGTGATTATCTGGGTCGTGAAGATCTATTTTGTACAGTTCTTCTGTGTATTCTTGCCACCTCTTCTTAATATCTTCTGCTTCTGTTAGGTCCATACCACTTCTGTCCTTTATTGAGCCCATCTTTGCATGAAATGTTCCCTTGGTATCTCTAATTTTCTTGAAGAGATCTCTAGTCTTTCCTATTCTATTGTTTTCCTCTGTTTCTTTGCACTAATCACTGAGGAAGGCTTTCTTATCTCTCCTTGCTATTCTTTGGAACTCTGCGTTCAAATGGGTATATCTTTCCTTTTCTCCTTTGCTTTTCGCTTCTCTTCTTTTCACAGCTATTTGTAAGGCCTCCTCAGACAGCCATTTTGCTTTTTGCATTTTTTTCTTGGGGATGGTCTTGGTTCCTGTCTCCTGTACAATGTCACGAACCTCCATCCATGTAAATAATATCCTTCATCTTGCCTTCTGGCCCACAAAACCTGAAATACTTGCTCTCTGTCCGTTTATAGAAAAAACAAAAAACTGTGAACCCCTCATCTATTCGAATTGTCAGTCACAAACCTGGAAATCAACTAGAGAGAAAGGAAAGCTGAATATCCACTATATACCAGACTGTCATTTACAAGCATCCTGTGTTTTCATCCTCACAACAGATCTAAGAGGAAATCTCTATGCCCATTTTATAGATGAGGATGCTGAGGAATATGAGAAGTTAATACAAACTACGCAATGGAAGCTGAACTCAGACTCTGGGGTCTATCCATCAAGCTTGTACTCCTTCTTCTAAGCCAGCTGAGCCTGGTGCTGAACACTTTTGATCAGATCAAAGTCAGAGTCAAAGTCAGAGTCAGAGTCAAACAGCTACATTCACCCAGCTCCCTCCCTATCACTTCCCTCTCGCAAACTCTGCCATCAGCAACAGCCAGCCACATGAGCAGCATCAAGCTGTGCCCAAGATGACAGAAAGAGGTGTCTGCTTTTGCCAACCACCATAGCGTTTCCCTGAGGAAAGTTAATTTGAGTTTCTAAAAGTACACAGTAACCAGTGAGGCTATAACTTCAATTATTGGCATGTCTCGGCTGAGCAAGAGCCTGCCCGTGAACTGTGATTCATGAAGGTCCTGGAGGCTGTTGACGGTGAGTCACATCAGCAGCTGATGGTGCTCAGGGAGATGCTTAGTATTGTGGAGCCATTTGGAGAAGAGCAAGGCCAGCATGCTCTAAGAACATGGTGTGCTTATTGGACCTCTTTTCAATAAACAAAGCCCCAGGATACACTAGCCATTCTCTGCTGGATGACACTCTGAGTGACTGAGAGCCTTAGCTCACGGCTAAATTCAGCCCCGCCATGGCTCAGGAAAGTTCCATCTGAGCTCATGCACGTACATATATCTTGACCCAAAAAACTTTCAGTACAAGGCAGAAATCTGCCTAGCGAATCTTCACCTGTTCCTTTGGGGTTTCTTGTTTCATCCTTTTCCCTAAAATACGACGGGTGACTCAGTTGTCCTAGTGTCTTCCAAAAATAAGCGCCACTGAAAACAAAACTCTGGTTACCATTAACAACACCCGTGGGCAAGTGTCAACTCTTGCACTGATCAGACAGAAAGCTGGAGAATGACTTTGCAAACATTTTTGTCTTTTGTAATTTACAAGCAAAACGCGTATTGGTAGGGAAAATTAGAAAACATAAATGAGCAGAAAGAAAAAACACTGAATCACTAAGGATCTCATTTAGGGTAAAGATTATCATTTGGAATATATCCCTCCATAATGTTTTTCTGCACATGTGTATTAGCCTGTTGTGTGTGTGCATATGTGTGTATGTGTGAAAAAATATAGAATCATACTGAACATATTACTTGACATTTAACATTGAACAGGACTCTGAAATAGTAAATAAATAGTACTTCAATTCAACATTACCAAGGTTTACAAAACTGGTGAGAAAAAGTGAAAGTCAACCCCCGGATTCATGAAAATGTAATGAACACAAAGCAAAGAGGCAAGGACTACAGAATTACCGCTAGGCTAGAAAATCTGCTAGATGAAAGAAAGAAAAGATCAAGAGAGAGAAGAAATAATATTTATCACCCTGCCATAAGCCACCACATGCATTAAGCATTTTTATAGCTAAGGGGGTGGCTAAAGGAAGAGAGAGATTAAAATGAGAAATGTATGAACTACAGAGGAGTTGGATACGACATCCAAACTGTCCTGGGAGTTAGCTGAGTGCACAAGTTTTGAATCAAAACTGAGAGAATGGATAACTTACTTTGAAAGTAGATATATTCCAGAAAAGTTAGATCTAAAACATTTTCATAATGTACTAGCACAGTGCTTCTTACTGAGAGCAATTCTGTCCCTCTCCCAGGAGACATCAGGCAATGTATGAAGACATTTTTGGTTGTCACAAGTGGGGGTGCTATTGGCTCCATAAGTTGTTGACCGGATATGAAATACCAATGTTTCTCCTGAGGGTGTAAGTACTGATAAAGCCATGATGAGGTATAAGCTCAAGAGTTTACAGATAATATTTATCCTAGAGAAATTCCCTTAGACAAAATGGCAAGGAATCAACATACCTTTTCTAAAGACTCACTCACTATTTAACCACGTCAACTAAAACTGGTCTCGAAATTAGATTGGTATAAATATTGGCTTTATTGGGTCTCTAATGAATGTGAACCCACAGCACTCTTTCTACTGTCATTGTTCAAAATCACTATTCTATATCTGAGCCTGTGCCCCTGGATTTTTTTCTGCAGATGAGCTTTGATACAAGGAATAGGATATCAAGACCACACACTCAAGGCATCCTGGCTTGAAGATTCCTGACTGCAAGCTGCCAGGATCTCAACTAAGCTCCCCTGGGGCCTGAGACCCAGAGCTCTGACATGGCCAGACACAACTGCTGTTGATCATTCCACTGGGCTCGTTTTGGGACTCATTACCGATAGAAGATATTTAACTCAAAACAAAACAAATACATACTTAGTCGTAGAGCTATTCAGAACTTCTGTGTGTCACCACAGACCAGACCTGGGACGTGAGGCTTGATTACTTAAAAAAATTTTTCTGAAGCATAGTTGATGTACAATATTATGTTCATTTCAGGTGTACAACCTAGTGATCTGACAAACACATTACAAGATGACCACAACAAGCTTAGTAACTACTTGTCACCTGCAAAATTATTATGGCATTATTGTCTGTATTACAGTATTATTGTCTGCTACATACTACATCCTTGTGACTTATTATGTAACTGAAAATTTGCAACTATTAATCTCCTTTACCTATTTCGCCCAGTCCCCTATCCTTCTCCCCATCAGCAACACTTCATCTGTTCTGTGTCTATAAGCCTGGTTTTCATTTGTTCATTTGTTTTGCTTTTTAGATTCTACATTGTAAATGAGATTTTGTGGTATTCTTCTTCCTCTGTCTAATTTCACTTGGCATAATATCCTCTGGGGCCATCCATGTCGTCACAAATAGCACAAATTTCATTCTTGCTATGGCTGAGTAATCTTCCATTGCATAAATACACCATATCTTCTTTATGCATTTGTCTGTTGGTGAACACCTAGGTTGCTTCCATGTCTTGGTTATTGTAAATAATGCTGCAATGAACATGGGGGGTGTGGATATCTTTCCAAATTACTGTTGATTTCTTCAGGTAAATATCTCAGTTCAGTTCAGTCGCTCAGTCATGTCCGACTCTTTGCGACCCCATGAATCGCAGCACACCAGGCCTCCCTGTCTATCACCAACTCCCAGAGTTCACTCAGACTCACGTCCATTGCGTCCGTGATGCCATCCAGCCATCTCATCCTCTGTCATCCCCTTCTCCTCCTGCCCCCAATCCCTCCCAGCATCAAAGTCTTTTCCAATGAGTCAACTCTTCGCATGAGGTGGCCAAAGTACTGGAGTTTCAGCTTTAGCATCATTCCTTCCAAAGAAATCCCAGGGCTGATCTCCTTCAGAATGGACTGGTTGGATCTCCTTGCAGTCCAAGGGACTCTCAAGAGTCTTCTCCAACACCACAGTTCAAAAGCATCAATTCTTCGGCACTCAGCCNTTTCTGCCATAAGGGTGGTGTCATCTGCATATCTGAGGTTATTGATATTTCTCCCGGTAATCTTGATTCCAGCTTGTGTTTCTTCCAGCCCAGCGTTTCTCATGATGTACTCTGCATAGAAGTTAAATAAGCAGGGTGACAATATACAGCCTTGACGAACTCCTTTTCCTATTTGGAACCAGTCATTGCTCCATGTCCAGTTCTAACTGTTGCTTCCTGACCTGCATACAGCCTTCTCAAGAGGCAGGTCAGGTGGTCTGGTATTCCCATCTCTCTCAGAATTTTCCACAGTTTATTGTGATCCACACAGTCAAAGGCTTTGGCATAGTCAATAAAGCAGAAATAGATGTTTTTCTGGAACTCTCTTGCTTTTTTGATGTTCCAGCGGATGTTGGCAATTGGATCTCTGGTTCCCCTGCCTTTTCTAAAACCAACTTGAACATCAGGAAGTTCACAGTTCACATATTGCTGAAGCCTGGCTTGGAGAATTTTGAGCATTACTTTACTAGCGTGTGAGATGAGTGCAATTGTGCAGTAGTTTCAGCATTCTTTGGAATGGAATTGCTGGATCATATGGTAATTTTATTTTTTAATAATTTTGAGGAACTTCCATAATATTTCCCACAGTGGTTGCACTGATTTACATTCCCACCAACAGTGCACAAAAGTTCCCTTTTCTCTACACCCTGATCAATGCTTGCTATTTCCTGGCTTTTTGATGATAACCATTCTGACATGTCTGATGTGATATCTCATTGTGGTTTCGATTTGCATTTCCATGATGTTGAGTGATGTTGAACATTTTTTCACGTGTCTGTTGACCATCTATAGGCTTACTTTGCTAGTAAGAAAATCCCTCCTTGGAAGTCTGCTCCTGTACAAACCAGGCAGTTGTTAGATAGCTTATCAGACTTGCTGATAGCATAGGCTTCTGCCTAGAATTACTGGCATTTTCCCCCAACTCATCAGCTAAGAAAGAAATCATCAGACAGAAATGAGTTGGAACTAGCAAGTTGATCTTTGACCTACTCCCTAAAAAAAACACTGGTACTATTTGTTCAAAGTATTTACAATGAAGCCCCTAAAATATCATCTTCTCTCCCTTTCCCTTCCTTCTTTCTTCTAATGGAAGAATCTCAAAATGCTTATGAACTCTGAGCTACTGCTATTAAGACTTCCCACCACCACCACCACCACCCCCAACAGACAGCCTTTGGTCAGCTGTCAGATGATATGACAACAAGCTTAGCATACATCTGCCCCTGGATTACTCGGCTTGGTATTTCTTTCACTATTAAAGATAAATCACTAGACAGCTGTATTGAAAACCACAGCATACTTCTCAACACTGATGATGCATAGATGAGATGACCTGCTTTCTGAATGGGGTCATGAATAACCTTTCTACCTCAGGACCTATTTTGCCCAGCAAGAAAAGATTTAAAGAAGCAACAAGGAACATGGTGTAAACTTCAGATTCAAACATGGTGACTTTCTGATTCTGCAGGTGCTGATAATGACATATTTTTTGAGGATCATTCTGGAATTCAGGATTAATCAAAAGAAAAAGCGTAAGAGAATGAATGCCTTGCTTTGCCAACACAGGATCTCCCTGGTGGCTCAGACGGTAAAGGGTTTGCCTGCTGTGTGGGAGACCCGGGTTCGATCCCTGGTTTGGGAAGATCCGCTGGAGAAGGAAATGGCAACCCACTCCAGTAATCTTGCCTGGAAAATTCCATGGACTGAGGAGACTGGTAGGCTGCAGTCCATGGGGTCGCAAATAGTCGGACCCAACTGAGCGACTTAACTTCACTTTCACTTTGCCAACACAAATCAGTAAAACAGTATGAAAAGCACATCATTCAAATTCAGACTCACTTAGGTTTCTAAGGAAGTTGCCCTGAACTGGTGACAACTTCAGTTAGCTTATAAATGGATACAATTTTTAAAAATCACATAAAGCTTATCTGAGAAGTAAATGAGATAAAAATATGCACGCAGAATTGAACACACAGTTGACCCTAAATAAAGGCTAGTTCCTTGGCCTTCTTTTTCTTTTGAAGTTACCATTTTGGCTGATTCTAATTAGCAGCAATTATTTGGATTTACTTGTAGATATGCCTCTTGGCTGCATTACTAAGTTTCAGAGCCTAGATGTTTGAAGAGGACAGTCAGAGTATAGCACTAAAAAATATTTTAAATCAATATTTTAAAGCATATTTTATATAAAACAGGTATTATAATTTTTCATATAAGCTAAGTGTTCTTAAGAAGGAAGTGAGATAAAAACAGAGCTAAAAGCTAGAAACAGAAAAATAACAGAGCAGGAAATGTGGATAAAGTGCTACCAACCATGAGTTATTCGGACAGTTCCAACACAGAGACCTAGTCCATCTGCAGAAACCCTAGTGGGACTGGGGGTGATGGACATACAACCAGACCACACGTCTAGAAGGGCACTATGGAGCCTGAATTCTGTCCTCATGTGATCTGTGACACTGAAAGTTACTGGAATGGCAGGAAGGTCAATATCCTCCTTGATAAAATGAAGAAAATCAACGGAATCATTGAGTTCCTTTCATTGCTGAGCTGTCCAGGAAGTCTTTAGGGAAAACATTTCCCCAAAGAATCATTGATCAGGATGAAAAACGCTTGGCCCTTCAGGCTAGCCTCCCCTCCTAGGCTTCCTTCCCAAGACAGTTCCCAGGTGAATGGGAAGAAGGAGCATTTAACATCCTTGGTGGGCAAGATCCAGGGTCTGGGAAGGATGTCCTGTACCTCTTCTGGTCTCCAGGGCTGCGTCCCTTGTCCCCTGGGTGGCCCCTGGCCTCCAGGGCTGAAATCTGAGGATGGTGTGGCTAGCGATCTGATCTGCCTTGGTTTGCTCCAAATGGCCACTTCCTGGCTGACTCAGGCTTGTCTTAGCTTCTGCAGGCTAACTGAACAATTGCCATGCCCTTCCTTCAGCCTCTGCCTCGGAGGTCACCTCACCTTACCATCGTGTGCACCACTGTAGACCTCTCCCTTCTCAGCTCTGCATCCCCATCAGATAAAGAATAATGGTAGCATGGCAAAACTCAAACCAAGGGCCCCCTGTCTGCCTGACCACACTGCTTTGCCCAGCTTACTTGTGATGTGCCCAAGGCCCAGACTGCTAAGTTAATTCACCTGAAAGCACAGGCCTCCAGTGGCAGCGGGGGTGGGGGTGGAGGGGC
>SJYQ01010274.1:0-23098 GCA_006410935.1 Redunca redunca | reverse complement strand
CGGGGGAGGGGGGGACGGGGCAGGGAATCAAGAGACATCCCACTTTCTTCATCCTTTCTCTCCTTCTTCCTCTTTCTTTCATTTCATTTCCCAGTACAGAATATGGCCTGGCTTTTCTTTCTCTTCATTTATACCCAGCCCCTTCCCCCCCTACCCACTCCAGCTAAATATGCGGGGGTCTCTTCTCTGCAGAAGAAGGAAAGGGCTACCCACTCCAGTATTCTTGCCTGGAGAATCCCCATAGACAGAAGAACCTGCCGGGCTATAGTCCATGGGGTCGCAAAGAGTCAGACATGACTGAAGCAACTGAGCCCTCTTCTCTGCACTATTAAAAATCTCTCTGAACTGAAGCCTCGATGCTCAGTTATTAATCTGATGGGAATGTAGGAAGCCTTTCTCAAGAAACTGCTTGCAAGACAGTGGTTTATATCATTCTGTTTTTCAATTATCTTAATAATGAATATTACCTTGGTATTTCTCTTGGTATTTCTCCTATAGAAATTATATTTAAATGAATACTGAGATCAGAAGAAGCAAAGGTTTTTGACTGAAGAAAGCAAAAAATTAAATATTTTAAAACTTTTATCTCCGTAATAAAGCTATTTAACAAAAAGAGTCAGCCTAAATATTACTACATACCTAGATAAAACAGAGATGCCAGGAAAGGATGAACTGAGACTTGGAGGCTGCTGGATGTTAATAAAGGGAATTAAGAGAAATCAGTGCAAAATATAGACAAAATGTGAGAGATAAAAACTAAAATGTCTGAGATTCCTCTGCAAGTCAAGTGGTGAAGACTTTGCACCTCCAGCACAGGGGGTTATGGGTTTGATCTCTGGTCAGGGAACTCAGATTCCATATGCCCTGTGGCATGGACAAAAAATAAATAAAATAAAATACCGTCTTCTAAAAAAATAAAGAAGAAGAAGAAAGAAAATGTCCTGTGTACTTTGTGTACTTTCTCTAGATATTCATGTTGCTTCACAGAGAAGTAATTATGCCACGCACAATCTTCCTGCTACAGGAATGACACTTTCTGGAGACCAGGATAAATAATTAAGACACTCATGTCCATAGTTTATTTCTCTGCTGTCTTGTTCCAGAAAGGATTCCAAGCAGCTGACAGGGATAACTCTCAGCCTACAGGAAAAATGAATGGTATATGATTAAGGCACTTCAAAAAAAAAGAAAAGAATGTTTCTTCTTTTTAGAAGCATTTAAAGGTGTAAACTCTCTAGTTCACACAGAAAAAGCAGAAAGAAATGTTGGAGATGATATAGCTGTGTAAAGAAGACAGACCAAAATATGAGAGAAAAATGAAGATTCAATCAAGGAAAGCATGGTGAAGAGCGTGTGGGAAGTGAGCTGGGTGACATGACACGCAGCTTAATAAGATGACCCTGGAGCCTTTAGAGGGAGCAAGACGGATGCCAAGAAGCCAGCAGCCATGCTGGTCCAGGTGTGGGGAAAGGAGAGTCTACAGTAAGGCAGCAGCAGTGGAAAACGTGTCAGAGGGGTTAGAAAAATAAAAGCAGCAAGACTTGGCCAATGACTGGGTTAAGGATGAAAGGAAATGGTGGGGTCCATGACAACTATGCGGCTCCAAGCCAAGCCAACTGCAGGAATAATAAAAGCAAGATGAGAAATGGCCCACTTCCAGTCTTGCTCTTAAAAAAGAGTGATGGTAATTTATTTTCCACGTAAAAGTTTTCTGTGATAACAATATCTATAGATGTAAAAGTAAAAATGAAAATTTTAAAAAATTTGTTCTGAATCAGTATACTTAATAGCTGTAAGAAGCACTCTGATTTACCACATAACATGTCATTCGTTATCTTTGAAGCATAAGAGAAATCAAAAATATAAAACACTGACAACCCAAAGTGTTTGAATTTATAAGTGTCATCTCACACTGAAGTTATACACCTTGTGGATTGCTTTATTTTTGCAGAGCTATCTATGATTACCAGTTGTGTGCTTTTTTTTTTTTTTGAAGTTTATTCTTTGGTAGAAATAATGTAAAGCTATATGTAGTCTGTTAAGCAACATGGTACCAGATTAGGATGGTACCTAATGGTACTTTCTGTCTCTATGAATTTGCCTATTTCAGATATTTCTTACCAATTGGATCATAGACTGTGTAGCCAACCAAACTGCCCCAAGAACTCTTACCCTGTTGAGCAGCAGTAAAAATTTACTTTAGCTCAAATTTAGTAATTAGCATCTCAGACATTTCTGGTTTAAGACAATTTAATTTTGGTAAAGACTCATTAAGTGCAAAGCACACTGGCTAACCGATTTTTTCTCCCCTTCCCTCTTCCTTCCCAAATTGCTCTGGGTCCAAGGGAAACCTGAGGATCCTCCTAGCAATGGTGGGGGCAGACGTCGTCCTCCTCTGGCCTCTGCAGGGCAGCAGCCTGATGAGACTGGACTCTGGATCTGTGCCCCTCGGGACAACTGGTCCGCGCTGGACTGGGCAGACGATGGCTTCCCTCGTCGCCGACATCTGAGCCCAACACTGCCTCCCGCCACCCAGATCACTGCCCATGGCAGTCGCCAATGCCAACTCCTGGCTTCTGTATCCACACCGAGGGTGGGCCTTTTCCACCCCCTCTTCACACCCTGCGCCTGTCATGGAGCCTACATAGAACAGGCATTCAACAGTGTTGTTTGAGTGGGTGAATACATCCTTCAAAATCCAACTAAAATATTATCTCCTCTATAAACCTTTCTTTAATGCTGCCACCCTTCTCACCCTCCACTGCTTGTTCTGTGCTCCCATAACAAGCGGGTCTTGCTGCCAGTGGAGCAGGCTGTATCATAACCCACTGTATGGGTATCATCTCTCACACGATAAAAATTCCACTGCCCCTCACTGCCCAGAGGAGGAGCTTCCCAAGGCCGCCCTCAGATCCTTGCCACATAAAAAATATGCTCCATACCCCAGTGGAGACACAGACATAGAGAACAGGCTTATGGACACAGCTGGCAGGGGAGGAAAGAGAGGGTAGGATGTATGGAGAGACTAACATGGAAACATACATTATCATATGCAAAATAGATAGCCAGTGGGAATTCATCATATGACTCAGGGAACTGAAACACAGGTTCAATGACAACCTAGAGGGGTGGGATGGGGAGGGAGAGAGGAGGAGGGAGAGGACATGAGTAAACCTATGGCTGATTCACGTTGATATTTGATAGAAATCGACACAGTACTGTAAAGCAATTATCCTTCAGTTAGAAATATTTTTTTAAAGTATGCTCCATACACATTCAAAGTAATTAAAGCCTTGTCATTTTAAATTAGTTAGATTTCTTTTCAAAAATAGTAATATGGAAATTTTATAAAATAATCATATGGGTATAAAAAGAAAAGAAGTCTCCATTCAACCCCAGATAGTTTCAAGAGCCAGTATTGAAACTCTTCAAATTCCTTTTTAAGTGAGTATTTAAAGTACTGCCTAATAACCTGAGTTAGTAAAGGAGAAAATTTACACTAGAGGTTCCTAAGTGAAGAGGCCAAGAAGGGATTAAAGGCAGAAAGAATTGCATTTGCAGACTCATGCATCGCACCAGAGGATGAAGAGGCAAGTAGGGCCCTTGACGATGAGAAATTTGAATTTCCTCCTCAAGCCAAGGACAAACCCTGCCTAATCAGTTCTATCAACAAATATGTATCAATTCTCCAACGAAATGAAATCTTTCCAATAGGTACTTGAATTTTTCTCCACTGATTACCTGGTAGCACCTGCCTATGGATGGTTTCTGACATAATTTGGATTCCAGAAAAATTAAATCCAGGCACTTGTGGGTTGAAGAAAATCTGAAGATGGTGGTACTGAACTGAGATGTTCAGATTGTGAATGGTACACTGAGTTGGGAAAAGAATGAACACTGAGATTTTTATATTCTTTCCATATCAACATGTCCTCTGTTTTCTATAAAGTCACTTCAGAATTTTTCATACACAATGTCCACTTAGAGGAGGCTTACAGAAAAAGAAGACAGGCAAGCCAGGTGGTCTTCCTACTAAATCGGCAGAAAAGTTTTCTCCGGGCAGTTTCCCCAGAACCAAAAGTGCTGTTGATCAAACTAAAAGATGGAGAACACAAGCTGAGGCTTGGAGAATGGAGGCCTCCCAATGGAGTCAACAGAGAGCCATGGTTCTGAGCACTGGTTCTGAACCAAGCCGCCTGGATTCAGACCACAGCTCCACCATCCACTGCGTATCCTGGGCAGGTAATGTATGCCTTCTTCTGTTCCCTCGTAAACTGAGATCATTACAGGACCTACAGGTAGGGCTCAGGGTGGGGGTGCGAATGAGAGTAAAGTTGATATATGTGTCCTGTCATCATCCCCCCCATCACTCACCATTGTCTGTGTTCCTTCACATCACTGTCTATTTTCCTCATCTGTCTTCTGTGGCCTCCTTTCCAATAAGTATTATCTCACAGCCTTCTATTTTATCCCAGATAACCATTTCTTTGCCTTGGACATTAACAGAGATCATTCTGTCTTTTTTGAGATTGCATCCAAGTACTGCATTTCAGACTCTTTGGTTGATTGTGATGGCTACTCCATTTCTTCTAAGGGATTCTTGCCCATAGTAGTAGATACAATGGTCATCTGAGTTAAATTCACCCATTTCAGTCCTGTTTAGTTCACTGACTCCTAAAATGTCAATGTTCACTCTTGCCATCTCCTGTTTAACCACTTTCAATTTGCCTTGATTCATGGACCTAACATTCCAGGTTTCTATGCAACATTGCTCTTTACAGAATCGGACTTTACTTCCACCACCAGTCACATCCACAACTGGGTGTTGTTTTCTCTTTGGCTCCATCTCTTCATTCTTTCTGGAATTATTTCTCCACTCTTCTCCAGTAACATTTAGGTACCTACCAACCTGGGGGGTTGATCTTTCAGTGTTCTATCTTTTTGCCTTTTCATACTGTTCACGGGGTTCTCAAGGCAAGAATACTGAAGTGGACCCTGTTTTGTCAGAACTCTCCACCATGACCCATCCATCTTGGGTGGCCCTACACGGCATGGCTCATAGTTTCACTGAATTATACAAGGCTGTGGTCCACGTGATCAGATTGGTTAGTTTTCTGAGATGGTGGTTTTCAGTCTGTCTGCCCTCTGACAGAGGATAAGAGGCTTACAGAAGATTCCTGATGGGAGAGACTGACTGAGGGGGAAACTGGGTCTTGTTCTGATGGGCCGGGCCATGCTCAGTAAGTAAATTTTTAATTCAATTTTCTGTTAAATAGTGAGGCTCTGTTCCCTCCTGCTGTGAAAGTGCTGCACTCAATATGCCATAAAATATGGAAAATTCAGCAGTGGCCACAGGACTGGAAAAGGTCAGTTTTCATTCCAATCCCAAAGAAAGGAAATGCCAAAGAATGCTCAAAGTACCACATAACTGCACTCATCTCACAAGCTAGCAAAGTAATGCTCAAAATTCTCCAAGCCAGGCTTCAATAGTATGTGAACTGTGAATTTCCAGATGTTCAAGCTGGTTTTAGAAAAGGCAGAGGAACCAGAGATCTAATTGCAACATCCATTGGATCATCAAAAATGCAAGAGAGTTCCAGAAAACATCTACTTCTGCTTTATTGACTATGCCAAAGCCTTTGACTGTGTGATCACAACAAACTGTGGAAAATTCTAAGAGAGATGGGAATACCAGACCACCTGACCTGCCTCTTGAGAAACCTATATGCAGGTCAGGAGGCAACAGTTAGAACTGGACATGGAACAACAGACTGGTTCCAAATTGGGTAAGGAGTATGTCAAGGCTGTATATTGTCACCTTGCTTATTTAACTTATGTGCAGGGCACATCATGAGAAATACTGGACTGGATGAAGTACAAGCTAGGTTCAAGATTGCTGGGAGACATCAATAACCTCAGATATGCAGATGACACCACCATTATGGCAAAAAGTGAAGAAAAACTAAAGAGCCTCTTAATGAAAGCGAAAGAGGAGAGTGAAAAAATTGACTTAAAACTCAACATTGAGAAAATCAAGATCATGGCATCTGGTCCCATCACTTCATGGCAAATAGATGGGGAAACAGTGGAAACAGTGACAGACTTTATTTTGGGGGGCTCCAAAATCACTGCAGATGGTGACTGCANGGCCCAAATATCAGTAGTGCTGAGGTTAAGAAACCTGAGCTAGTCTGACCAACCAAAAAGTGAGGAGACTCAAATTACTAAACTCAGGAATGAAAGATGAGACATCACTACCAATCCTACAGAAAGTAAAAGGATTATAAGGACATGCTATGAATACTTCTATGCTAACAAATTAGGCAATTTAGATGAAATAAGAAGATTCAAAAAAAAGGTACACAGTAACAAATCTGACTGAGTGAAAAGGATAAAATATGAACAGATCCATAACAAGTAAAGAATTTAAATTAGTAACTGAAAATCTTTCTTCAAATAAAAGGCTGGGTCCAGATGTCTTCACAGGTGTGTGCTATAAAATATCTAAAGGACAATACCACCACTCCTTCAAAACTCTTCCACAAAACACAAGAGAGAACACTTCCCAACTAGTCACTCAAGGCTAGTATTCCCCTAATACTAAAACCAGACAAAGACATCACAAGAAAAGAAGACTACAGGCCAACAGTCTTCATGAGTCTAAATGCAAAAATTCTCAACAGAATGTCAGCAAGCTGAATTCAACAACATATCAAAAGGATTATACACCATAACTGAGTATGAGTACAAAGTTGACTTAATATCTAAAAGTCAATGTAAAATCATTTTAACATAATATGAATAAAGGACAAAAACCATATGATCATGTCAACATATAGAAAAAAAGCATCTGTCAATATCTAACACTCAGTCATGATAAATAGTCTCAAAACTAGAGACGGAAAGAATTTTGTCAACTTGATAAAGGGATTCTTTGAAAAATCTCCAGCTACCATCACACTTATTGGTGAAAGACAATGCTGTTTGCTCTAAACCTGAGAAAAAGACCACATATTATATGACTGCATTTGTGTAATGTCCAGGAAAAGTTAATCTATAGAGACAGAAAAGAAGAGAGAGAGAGATACTTACAGGGTAATATGATTTTATCCTTGATAAATGGACTTTTCCTTTCCCAAGCTAGTTGGTAACTGCTGACTAAGGAGGACCTTGGCCCCAGGATGTCTATATTTTTTCAGAAGCTCATCTCTGATCCCAAAGAGCAGGCACTGGCATATACCCTCTGCATGCAGAAGGGGTGTGTGGTCCCCTCAGAACCAGAAGGGGTTTGCTTCAGAAATATGGGCAAGGAACATTGAAGAAAACGCTGTTAAGGTCTCCAAACCTGAATTTCATCATTCAGAGGAACAGGTCCATGTCTAAGGAGACAAAGAGCACATGTTCCAGGAAGAAATGTCACTTCAACACAAAGGCATTGCTCTGGGATCAAGAGAGTGCGAGAACCCAGCTATGATGGCAGTGCTTTCGAGATAAATCCCTCTGTCATCACACCACTTGATAAACAAGTCACACCAAGCCTCTCAGCAATTACAGGAGTTTTCAGCACATCACAGAGAAATAAATGGAACCTAGTCAGAGGGGACTGTTGAGAGCAGAAACACTGTTACCTGCAAGTAAGCAGCACCATACCCAGAATGTTGTGAGCACTTGTTCATCAGCATATGGATGCAGCTCAAATCCCTTCGCTGTCCTCACATTACATAGAGCATGGCAAGATCTTGAGTCCTGGACACCACTGGTGGAGGAGACAGATGTCACCATCCACCAGAATATCTATCTGCATTTTAGCTGGTCAAGTGACGGAGGGCTGCCTTTCCCCGTGTATCATTTTGCAACCATGACCAACTAAGAGGCAGAGGACCAAGAAGACAATTGATGAGTGACCTGATTCTTTCTGTTTAAAAGCCAAAGAATTTCAAAATCTGCCTGCTGAACTAGCATAATCTTATGTGTGTCCCAAGAACAGCAAAAGACCGTGGTAGAGACATTTATCATCATGATGGGAGAAGGGTGTCTGGAGGATGGATCCCAGACACAACAGCAGGGCCTAGGTAGAAAAACTGCTGATCCCCAGCCAGGAGTGTAGCTGATGCTCCAGCCACACTGTCACAATGTGTGTGCTAAAAGGCAAATGGTACTCACGGTAATGGAAAGAGATGTGTCATTAGAGCTATAAGGCTTGGTGTTTTGTTGTCAAGGAGGTTTGTTGTGGGATATTCTTGGCTGAATATAGGCTTAAGGAACCACAAGGAGTAAAAAGTTCAGTCAGTCCCCTTGGGAGGCAGAGATGCTGGTGACCACAGAGACCAGAAGTGCTAGCATCCAGCCCAGAGGCTCCATCACCCCAGGAGCCCCATGGGTCTACCTGTCATGTAAACGCCATCACTTAAGTACCAGTGCATCCTGGAGCAAAACAGAAGCAGGTATTTTCTCAACACCTGTATAAGGACTGCCTTCACGATGAGAGGAAGAGACCAAGAAAGAGCAAATTGGCCAGATTGGTCCTACTGTGTTGAGGGTTAGTGTCTGAACAAAAGAGACCCAGGCCCACTGCAAAAATAATAACATTAGAAACCTTGGAGCATGTCTGCCTCACACTCTCCCAGCGAGAGAGGCCTGGGGGCATCGCCCTCCGCTGACTCCAGCAGCACATTAATGCCAGCGGGAGGGAAGGGCCCCAGGGCACCCGAGCCAGGGGAGCGAGACCCAGTCCTCTCTGTGCTGGGCATCTGAACTGACTTCCCATGGAGTCTCATCTATGTGGAAATTCACATCTATCTATTCATTTTCAACACTGCTCTCCTGAAGTTTATAAGTTTATGACTTTATTGTTGACTTAGTCATAAGTACAGTCTGTGCTTATCTGGCCAAGTAACCTCCTCAAGAGAAAAAAAAAAAAAGGAATGTATGTACTTTCCAGTTTGGAAAGGAATATGTACTTGGTGTACATTAGTCTTATTTATCATGTTTGCTGGCTTTCAAGCTTTTGCTCAGGAACTATAAAATGGGTTTAAATAAAGCAAAAAGGAAATTGAATTCCATCAATCAATACTCTGAAACACAACCAAAATTAGATGTCATAAGGTTATACCATTTCATCACTAATAATTAATATTGCCTGTGCAGGCCTCTTTTGAGAAAATATTTATGTTTTGTTTCATTTCCTAAAAAGAAATTCATCTTCTGGCCTCCCCACAAATTGAAAAGTTATATTGTGATCTAGAAAAAAAAAGAAAAAGAAAACTATCGTAGCCCCATTGGTTAATTTTAAAGTGAAATCTGTTATAGAAAAATATTCTTCCATCTGAATAGTCAGAGAATAAACTGATTTTGAAGCTTTCTATTTTTCTTCAAGAAAAAGTCTGACTTAGAGGAACTATAGGTCATAGAAGTACTATTTTGCTGAAATCAAAATTCCTATTAAACTAATAGTTAAATCAGGAATAATTAAAATGTTTGATGTGTACTTTTTTCTTTTTGACTAAAAATGATCATTTCTCAGAAGATATAGTTTTTCTTATGCTTCCTTCCTATATGTTAAATAGGGTCTTTTGATTCACTCAAGGGATTACAATATTTAGTGATGAAAGACAGGAATTGTGTGGGAACCCAGGAAGGTAGAGCACAGCTAAGGGCACGTTGGGAGTAGGCTGAGTGTGGTAGGCAGAATCCTAAGGTGGCCCCAAAGATTCGCATTCCCCAGAGTACACACCCTGTGTAATCCCCTCCTCTTGAATGTGGAGCAGTGAGTAAGACAGTCACCCATGATTACACTGTTCCATAAGACACTGAGTAGAAGACTGGAGTGAAATCCCCATGCTGGGCTTGAAGAAGCATCCTGCCAAGTGCGGAGATGGCCATGCAGCAGGGAGTGACACGTAATCTCTGGGAGCTGAGAGCCTCAGTCCTACAGCCACAGGAACTGAATTCCGCCAACAACCAATGAGCTTGGAAGACCCTGAGCCTCAACTGACCACAGGCCTGCCGACACCTTGACTTTAGCCTGTGAGAGCCTGAGCAGAGGACCCAGCTAAGCTGTGCCTAGACTTTTGATCCACAGAAATCATGGTAAAATAGATTTTTTTGTCTTAAGCAGCTGAGTCTGTGCTCATTTGATATTCAACAATAGAAGACTAATGTGTTAGTTACCTTCTTGCCCCTCAGGGATAGCAATGTGACAATGCTACCAACCTGTGTGCGATAAGCAGCCCACATCCTTGATTCTCTGCATTTTGACTCCTCATACTCATGGTTTCTTCAGGACTCTCCTACTTCATGCCCACATATCTTTTCTTATGCTCCCACTCATAAGTGAATGTCTCTATTTCATAGAAGCTGGACAGACAAAACAATAAATGTCCTCAAAAGTGCCTTACCTTACTGAAGCACCTTCGTAATGTCAACTAATCCTCAAAACAGCCCTTTGGGGTGAGTTTCATGATTATTCTCTCTCTCTTTTTTTAAATAAGTCAAGGAGTTAGGAGACTTGAGTGGAGGTTCCAGGCTCAAACCCAAGACATCCTGCCTGATGTCTTGGACATACAGATACTGAAAACTTCCCAGGAGAGTACTGACAACATACACTGCATTCTTTCCTCTTGAGACAAACCACGGACAAGCTACTACGGAACCATCACCCAGCTTCTCTAATTATGTTGCTTTTGCATTCCCAGTAGTGCCTGAGTCAGGAAACCTAGGTATAAATATTTGCTCTCTCTATGACCATGACGGAAGAGTTACCTCTGTGAGCTTCAACTTTCTCAGCTGCAAGATGAAGCTATAGCAGAACTTACTCCAAAATATTTCCATAACACCAACACGAAGACAAGGGCAACTGCCATGTCTTACACCTCTGCAGCTTAACAACAATTAAGCAACCTCTAAGGAAGACTAGATGAATAAGCTACTTAGATAATTCATATTCTAATCTGAATGGCTGTCCATGTGGGTGAGGGAGTTCCCATGAAAGAAAGAACTGATTCTTTTTTATTTGGTAAACAATTTCTCAAGAATTTAAGAGCAGTCAGAAGTCCTTGAAAGAGCATATTAGGAGTGGGTTTGCTCAAGCACAGGGCAGTCCTACTTTTGGAACTTTATTGAGGGGCCAGCTTATCACCATGAGAAAATTTCCAGAAGGTTCAACATCAAATTTAAACTATGTATAGAATCAAGGTTAAGATAAGAGCATGGACTTCAGAGTTGCATCTACCTGGATTCAAATCTTGCCTCTGGGTGTCCCTTGGTGGCTCAGTGGTAAAGAATCTGCCTGCTAGTGCAGGAGACAAGGGTGCGATGCCCAATCCAGGAAGATCCCACATGCTGCAGAACAACTAAGCCCGCGTACCACAACTACAGAGCCAGCACTCTAGAGCGTGAGTCTCAACTATGGAGCCCAGGTGCTGCAACGACTGAAACCCCAGGGCCCGAGAGCCCATGCTCCACAACAAGAGGAGGCACCACGATGAGAAACCCCCACTTGCCACAACTAGAGAAAAGCTCACGCAACAACAAAGACCCAGCACAGCCAAAAATAAATAAATTATATTTTTAAAATATCTTGCCTCTGCCATTTATTCCCTGGACTTGCCTCAATAAGTACTTAATATTTTTGTGTCCTGGATTCCTCATAAACAAAAGAAGGATATTAAGTGTTTTCTTCATGGTGTTACAGACAGTATTAAATCAGTTAATATATATCTAAAGTGCTTAGAACAGGGCCTGGATGTGGTAAACTCCTATATACGGCTGAGCACTGCGAATACAAATGACAAAAAGGAAGAAAAAAATTAATGCTTACTGAGTGTTCATGAATAAATCACTCTGATAGTGTTTTACATATATTCTGTTAATAACTTTTTATTAGAGATCTTATTAAGTAGACACGATTTGCCCTGTTTTTTAAATGAGGAACATGGATAAAGACAGATTAACCATATTTTGTAAGATTACAGAGCTAATATGTGGTAAGGCAGGGACTTGAAGTCAAAACTAGGCTTAATCCTGCTTTTGCTATAAACTCAAGCTCTGTCCTTGAAGAATGAACAATCTATAGTAAAGGTTCACAAGTAAATGACTAAATATAATAAGATGTAAATGCCAAAGTAGAGGTGTATACTAAATAGAGATACTTATCTATAGGAATGAGGAGTTCCTTGGGGTGTAAGAAAAATGACATTTGAAACATGAATAAGATTTCTCCAGAAGAACAAGGGCTTTCAGGTGGTAGACAGGGAGAGGAGTGAAATACTCACAGATTGAGATGCACAAAATAATATCTGAAGTATTGGAGACCCAGCAAAGAAAACGACCACGACTGCTGTCTCTGTGAATGGGGACTTGGGTGGCAGTTCAGCGGCCAGCCCACGCAGCATGTTGCTACTCACAGTGATTCCAGGAATTCATCTCTACCTTCAATGTCAGCACTTTCTAATTGTAAGCACCAAACTGCTCTGTGTCACTGCCTCTTCCCAGCAGCCCAACCCCAGGCAACTACACACCTAAACTGCACACATCTTTAAGGTGTTTCTAATGCCCTCCTCGATTGCTAGCACCCACTGCAATTTATGTTAGAGTGTGTACTCCTCTCATTGTGTCTCAATTTCTATTATTCTGCAACAGCTTCCAGAGGCTGCTTCATCAGTTCCACCTGCTTGCTAAGTCGCTTCAGTCGTGTCCGACTCTGTGTGACCCCACAGACGGCAGCCCACCAGGCTCTGCCGTTCCTGGGATTCTCCAGGCAAGAACACTGGAGTGGGTTGCCATTTCCTTCTCCAATGCATGAAAGTGAAAAGTGAAAGTGAAGTTGCTCAGTCTTGTCTGACTCTTCGCGACCCCATGGACTGCAGCCTACCAGGCTCCTCCGCCCATGGGATTTTCCAGGCAAGAGTACTGGAGTGGGTCACCATTGCCTTCTCCGTCCACCTGCTTAAGAATATATATTTTCCAAAGATTTTTTCAGCCCTGCCTCTATTCCAGGCAAAATGAATCTTCTGTATTGTTACAGGCTATTTCCAACAGACCTTTATTATGTTGCAGTGACTGTTTATGTGCCTCTTTTCCCTAATGTCAAGTCATTAGAGCAAGCAATGGGTATGTTCATCTCCAATGTCTTGTCCAATGCTCACATATAAACATGTGATAAATAAATAAACAAATGCATGAATGAATGATAACTCAAAGGCCCCTGCCAGACATTGTAAGAACTTCCATCAGATGGATCCACACATTCTATCCAACGTTTTCTTCCAATAACCTTCACAAGACAAATCTTAGGCTGGTCTTCTTCTTACTTAGTCTTTCTCCTCCCACTCCAACCATTTTCCAAGCTCCCCACTACCTCTTCCTTTACCTTCAATCACACAAGATGCGTTTTTCCACCTACATAGTTTTTGCTAATGTTTACCAGCCTGCAAAGCCAAATCCTCTCTTCTCTGCCAACTAATAACAAACATACTCTTCACAATGTACAAAACACCCAGCTATCCTTCCCTGACTATTTCCCATCCTTGAGACTGTTGTTCAGAATTGTCTTTAACTTTTGAAACTGCTAATACTCATTTGACCCATTTACTGATCTCAAGTTGTTTTGTGCAACCATATTTGTCTTCTCGAAGCCAGGGAATGTCATCTTATGTTCTATTTTTTTATGTCATTATCCAATTCAAGATACATAGGAGTTTTTAAAACAAATGCATAATCGAGAAACTGGCAGATTCAGAATGGCTGCTTAAAGGCTAATCTAACACAGTATTATCCAAAATATTTTCAGGAGGAATAATAAACTACTATTGCAATTAAGTATGATACATGGACAGGGAATTTTATGAAAAACCAAGCTAATTTTCTCCTGCTAAGAGAACTGAAATATGACTGACCTTTGCCATGTGTAAGTATTTTCAGAGATGATGCAACATACCTAGATTCAAGGCCATGCAATTGTTCCATGAGTGGATTTTGCTGGCTGGAGAGCTCAACATTTGCTCACAGGCAAACAGGCTCCTGAGACCGTAGATTCCATCTGCACTCCTGGGTCCAGCTCACATTGTACGTGGACTGCGGCCCTTGCTCTGATCCCTGAAGCTCTGGCTGACAGCCCACCATTTCCATCCAAATCTTCTCATCTGGAATGAGCAGATCCATCTTCTTTGCCAGAATAGGCCTTAGCCCTAAACCAAGTCAGGGCAGCTGTTTGCCAAACCTGGAGATGACGTTTGATTCTATCAATATGGCGCTGAGCCACTGAGGAGAAAATGACAGAATGGAAAATAATGACGCCCAATTTCCAGAGGAACAGCCATAATGTATTTTTAAAGGATCTATCTAGTTAGCTTTGGCCGGTAGGGCTTCAGTAAATCTCATCCTCATTTATATTCTTTTTACACATTTGTAAAGAATGTAAACAGAGTATTTAGTTTTATAAAAGTTTCTTCCAGTGTAAAGTTAAATTGGAAGTTTCTTGAAATTAAGGAAATTTTAAACATTTCTGACATAAACAGAAGAAAGATGGAAAGAAAACAGGAAAGCAAGGAATGCTTTATAATTCTCCCTTCTCGATTATTCACTGGTTCCCTCTAGATGCCTAAAAGTTCAAAACTTCAAAATGTAAGCTGATTATCTGACCCAAACTGGTCAAATCTCATTCTCAGGTTGCTTTAATCTGAGATTAAAAAGAAGGCCACACTCAATGGCAGAAGACTACTATCTGATGCTGCCCCCAAGACTGGGCAGTCCTCCCAACTTCCCTGTTCTCCCCAGGAGTACCTCACTTGTACACCACAATGCCTTCTTTCATGGTCTGGTTCCTAGAACTGTTTATACCAAAAATGACAGCTTCTGCCAATGTAACATGATGAAGTCAAAACCACCAATGCCCAGAGAAGCTTCTATGACTCCTGCCTATGCCCACTGAAGTCACCGATCCAAATAACAGTACCAAGAAAAGTGGGCAATACAGCCACACCAAGTCCACAACGTGCCTGCTCCCTCCCAGAAGCAATGACGTTACTGCTAATGTCTAATTACGGTGTTGGGCCACCAATCCCCAGCAGTGAACCATGCCCAGTGTTGAGGGCACTGCTGGAGAACGAAGTTGCCCTCTGAAGCTACCAGTCTGTTCACACTAGAGTAACTGTCAGTTATTGTTCTTTAGTCACTAAATCGTGTCTGATTCTTTTGTGACTCCATGGACTGTAGCCTGCCAGGCTCCTCTGTCTATGGAACTTCCCAGCCAAGAATATTGGAGTGCGTTGCTATTTCCTTCTCCAGGGGATCTTCCTGACCCAGAGATCAAACCCATGTCTCCTGCATTGGCAGGCATATTCTTTACCACTGAGCCACCGAGGAAGCCTGTAACTGGCAGTATGTGTCTTAAATCACATTGACATTTTCATGAAATCACTCTTTCTCATTCTTATAACTTCTTGCCTTAGGGCTTTGAAACCCATTGATCCATGTTTTGATATTGATTGGTGTGCCTGAGCTGAAATGATAACTACTAAGTACAACACCCCCACCCTTTTAAATTCTCCAAGCCAGGCTTCAGCAATACATGAACCGTGAACTTCCAGATGTTCAAGCTGGTTTTAGAAAAGGCAGAGGAACCAGAGATCAAATTGCCAACATCCAATGGATCATTGAAAAAGCAAGAGAGTCCCAGAAAGACATCTATTTCTGCTTCATTGACTATGCCAAATCCTCTGACTGTGTGGATCACGGTAAACTGTGGAAAATCCTGAAAGATGGGAATACCAAACCACCTGACCTGCCTCTTGATAAACCTGTATGCAGGTCAGGAAGCAACAGTTAGAACTGGACATGGAACAACAGACTGGTTCCAAATAGGAAAAGGAATACGTCAAGGCTGTGATAATATACATATACATTTAACTTATATGCAGAGTACATCATGAGAAATGCTGGGCTGAAGGAAGCACAAGCTGGAATCAAGATTCCCGGGAGAAATAACAATAACCTCAGATATGCAGATGACACGACCCTTATGGCAGAAAGTGAAGAAGAACTAAAGAGCCTCTTGATGAAAACGAAAGATTCGAGTGAAAAAGTTGGCTTAAAGCTCAACATTCAGAAAACTAATATCACGGGATCCGGTCCCATCCTTCATGGCAAATAGATGGGGTAACAGTGGCTGACTTTATTTTTCTGGGCTCAGAAAACACTGCAGATGGTGACTACAACCGTGAAATTAAAAGACGCTTACTCCTTGCAAGGAAAGTTATGACCAACCTAGATAGCATATTGAAAAGCAGAGACATTGTCAACAAAGGTCTGTCTAGTCAAGGCTATGGTTTTTCCAGTGGTCATGTATGGATGTGAGAGTTGGACTGTGAAGAAAGCTGAGCACCAAAGAATTGATGCTTTTAAACTGTGGTGTTGGAGAAGACTCTTGAGAGTTCCTTGGACTGCAAGGAGATCCAACCAGTCCATCCTAAAGGAGATCAGTCCTGAATACTCACTGGAAGGACTGATGCTGAAGCTTAAACTCCAATACTTTGGCCACCTGATGCAAAGAGCTGACTTATTGGAAAAGACCCTGGTGCTGGGAAAGATTGAGGGCAGGAGAAGAAGGGGACGACAGAGGATGAGATGGTTGGATGGCATCACTGACTCAATGGACATGGGTTTGGGTGGACTCCAGGAGTTTGTGATGGACAGGGAGGCCTGGAGTGCCGTGGTTCATGAGGTCACAAAGAGGCAGACATGACTGAGTGACTGAACTGAACTTAACTTATGGACTTGCACCAAACCTCTGAGTATTATCCAATTTCTTATTCTTTCTTGCTCTGGGATCAATTTCTCCAGAAGGCCTGCCGGGCTCCTCTGTCCATAGAACTCTCCAGGCAAGAATACTGGAGTGGGTAGCCATTCCCTTCTCCAAGGGATCTTCCCAACCCAGGGATGGAACCTGGGTCTCCTGCATTGAAAACAGCTTCTTTACAATCTGAGCCACCAGGGAAGCCCCAACTACATGCAACTACTCTTCATTTAAAAATCCACACTGCACCTGCTACTGCTGCTGCTGCTGCTAAGTCGCTTCAGTCGTGTCCGACTCTGTGCGACCCCACAGACAGCAGCCCACCAGGCTCCCCCATCCCTGGGATTCTCCAGGCAAGAACACTGGAGTGGGTTGCCATTTCCTTCTCCAATGCATGAAAATGAAAAGTGAAAGTGAAGTCGCTCAGTCGTGTCCGACTCTTCGTGACCCCATGGACTGCAGCCCACCAGGCTCCTCCATCCATGGGATTTTCCAAGCAAGAGTACTGGAGTGGGGTGCCATTGCCTTCTCCGACACTGCACCTAATAGACAGCAACTAACACTTTAATGCCTGGTCAGCTCATGGGTCCTTTATATATGCCAGACAATCTGGAATTCCATGGCCTGCCTGCTACAACTATGTGTTTTCTTTTTTTGAGAGTATCTACTTCAAAGGCAATAAAAAATGGTCTTAACTTTGTTGATGCCAAGTGGTAGACAAACCTAGAAGTTCAAAACTTGAGTTCCAAAAAGCATAGGCTATGGACAGGGAGGCCTGGAGTGCTGAGATTCATGGGGTTGCAGAGTTGGACACAACTGAGCGACTGAACTGAACTGAACTGAACCAGCTCAATTTTGACTACTCGGTAATTTTGTTTTTCTTTGTTTCTTTTGTGGGTGTCTCTAGAAGTAACTTCAGATCTTCTTTAAAGAAGTTAAAATCTGTGTCCTAATTCTGAGAAAACCCACCAAAACCTTAACAGAATATGGTACAGAAAGTTAGTATCAAGAAGTTTTGAATTTCTTACAATTCATTTAAAACCACAGTAATTAATTGGAATTTGAATTTCATAACCAGATATCACAATGTAAGGATCACAGGACTATCTTTGACAAATCTGTGATAAAGAGTGCTTTTCTAATTTGAGGGTCACAGGGAAAGACCCACAAGAAGATACACTGCTGTCAGATGTGGACGCCCTGGTTGTCACTGCTCCACCCACTCCCCATCACAGCTGGATGACCAGGCGATATGAAAGCCCCCCAGACAGACTACTTCTTTGTCATCTATTTTAAACTGCTTGGTAAAATGAAATCAGACATGCCTGCAATTCTAAGAATGCCTGCTAAGCCTCCCACCAACCTCTCAAGTCAATCACCATCTCATCCACCTTCAAAAAATATTTAGCTAAATGGATATCTTGCTTCCAGGGGGGCCCTGTGTTATTTAAAAGTATACCATAAGCTATGGGTGGAGATGTGCTAAGTTTAACCCAGGAAAGAGAGAGAAAACCTACGGTGTTTTCCTAGGACAAAAGGGTATGTCTCCACTAAACAGATGAGCATGTAAAATATGATTGGGAGGCAGTCTTTACAGTGGAGTCTCTGTGACACCTACAGATGCAGTGTTTTCTTTCTCGTGTTGGCTTCTTTTAAACGTCACGCTGCCAGCTAAATGTACAATTCATTATGCACGTTTCACTTGCAGACTAGCATATTCAAACTGTTTCACTGAGATTTTTAAGAAATACACAATCTTAAGAAATATATATATATATCTCTTAAGAAATACACAATCAACTAACATTTTTCAATATTTGACACATTTCAAAATAGCTTTTAAATCCTTTCATGGTTTCATTTTCAGGAAGCTTTTAATCTGCGGTAAGTCAATTTGCTAGCTGGAAGGTAGAATTTAGGGAAATATAAATCAAAGGATTCAGTTGCCATATTAACAAGCTGGCTACAACCTATTTCACGCCCTCAGACCACTCCACAAGCCCAGCCAACCACCTAAAGTATGCACATACCCAGTAACAGGGAAATTAGACGAAATGTATGTACAGAGAGTTTCCCTGATGGCTCAGCAGTTAGTAAAGAATCTGCCTGAAATGCAGGAGACGCAGGTTCGATCCTTGGGTCGGAACGATCCCCCTGGAGGAAGAAAAGGCAGTGCACGCCAGTATTCTTGTCTGGGAAATCCCATGGACAGATGAGCCTGGTGGGCTACAGTCCATGGGGGCACAAAAGAGTCGGACATGACTGAGCATGCATGTATGTACAGAACAGCAAAAACGCATAACCACTGATAGAAAACTCCCCAAAGACCATGACCTCTTGAAAGGAATTCATTTTTTCACCTAAAGAAATGCGTAATTATATCTACCTCTTCTAATTTCTAAGAATATAGATGACCCCAAGAATAATGCTACCATTCACTATCCTGAGATCAGAATATGTTCACCAAGTTCATGTGCCTCATTAACTTCCAAGCAAACAGCTCCAAGAAGATAGTATTCCTTGATGCAGGAATTCAGAAAACCTTCAAAGGAGACTACAGACTCTGGCTGAGTAACAGAGTGGAGAGTTTATCTCCAGTTGCCTCGCTGATCATCTTTGGTAAGCTGATTAATGACGTGTGAATTATGGATCTGATCTTGTTCACGATTCAAGTTAACTTTTTTGTGTGGTAAGGACACTTGATACGAGATCTACCCTCTTAGCAAAGTTTTAAGCGTACAGTATGGAATTGCTAACGAGAGGCACAGTGTTGTACAACAGACCCAAAGCTTATTCACCTTACAGAACTGAAATGTTACTCCCACTGAACAGCAGTTCCTCATTCCCTCCTCCCCTCAGGCCCCTGTTTCTATGAGTTTCTGTAGGTTTGACTATTTTAGACACCTCATCTACATTTCCCTCATGCCTTCATGGCTCAGCTGGGAAAGAATCCTCCTGCAAAGCGGGAGACCTGGGTTTGATCCCTGGGTTGGGAAGATCCCCTGGAGAAGGGAAAGGCTACCCACTCCAGTATTCCGGCCTGGAGAATTCCATGGACTATATAGTCCATGGGGTTGCAAAAGAGTCAGACATGGCTGAGCGACTTTCACACACACACACACACACACACATCTAGGTAGCGTTACACAGTATTTGTCCTTTTGTGACCGGTTTATGTCACTTAACATAATGTCCTCCAAGTTCATCCAGATTGCAATTCGGGGGCAGTAGGGGCATTCTCTGAGGGCATTCTCTCTCAGGAACCACTATTTAGTTCCAGAATCTTTTCATCTCCCCCAAAATGAAATCCTGCACCTATGAAATAGTCACTCCCCATTTCCCACAGGCTCCAGCCCCAGACACAACTAATCTGCTTTCTGTCTCTATGGATTTGGCTGTTCTGAATATTCAGATAAATGGAATCATACAACATGTGGGGAGTGCTCATTACTTGCGGTGGCTGCGAGGAGAAGGGGAGCCAACACCTAGGTCTGAGCCTTGACTAGCAACACTGGGGGTGCGCCTCACCAGAACGGAGGGAGAGGAAGGGAAAGAGGCAGAGGATTCAAATTTTGGACAATCTGAGCCTGCCTTTCTCTGAGGGAAAAGGTTAACAGACACTTTGATATATGGCTCTTACATCCAGAAAAAGAAAGTAATGACAGGATATATATCTCATTGGGGGAGACAGACTTTCAGTTTTGTTTCGAAATTCAATTATTTATTATTATCACTCTAACACTTCCTATAAGTTTAAAAGCCTGGGTACTGACCAGAATCTTAATCTCTCATGAGGCCGTGTGGAGACTTGTCTTGGTTTATGGTGACACCTCAGTTTTCAGCTCCCCTTAGGGGCTTACAGGGATTCTCTGTCACCTCTCGAGCTACTCTGCACACTGTCTGTGAACCCCTCCTTGTCTAAGCGTAGACAACATGTATAAGTGCACCACAGGGATACCACATGTACACAAATGCTTCCCAGGCTTTGCCTACCTTTACCATGGTCTTGACCCAACACTCTATAACCAGGGAGCTTTGTTTGCAATTATAGGCGTACACTAGGCTCTTCTGGGCTTCCGCAGTGGCTCAGTGGGTAAAGAATCTGCCTGCAATGCAGGAGACTCAAAAGATGCAGGTTCAATCCCTAGATAAGGAAGATCCCCTGGAGGAGGAAATGGCAACCCACTCTGGTATTCTCGCCCCATGGACACAGGAGCCTCATGGGCTACAGCCCATGGGGTCACAAAGAGTTGGATACAATGGAGTATTTGTTCATACATACATAGGTCCCTTCAGATTTCAGGAATGATCTGAAAGACTTGGTAAAAACTGACCCATCTCAGAAGCCTCTGATCAGAAATCAGCTCCACACTGAGAGCATGGCTTACCTACCCAGAAGGAGTCAACCATGATTCCCATGGCCCCACTCCACCCCTCTTACACATCGGTCATGATGTCTGTAGTCCTTCTATACAATTATTTCTTAAACATCTACCTTTAAAAAAATTTTTTTTTGACGTGGATCATTTTAAAATCTTTACTGAATTTGTTACAACACTGCCTCTGTGGTTTATGTTCCAGTTTTTTGTCCTGGAGGCATGTGGGATCCTGGTTCCCCAACCAGGGATCAAACTCACACTCCCTACATTGGAAGGCAAAGTCTTTCACTACTAGACCACCTGGGAAGTCCCAACATCTATCTTTTTTAGTAGTCTATAAGACTTATACCAAGAACCATGTGTTATTGCCCACTGTCACTCTATGTTCTCATATAGTGACTGAGTAAGGAATTTATCACATATCTGTTAGTAACACGGCCTAAGAAACTGATTGGTGATGGTGGTGGTTTAGTCGCTGCTGCTGCTGCTGCTAAGTCACTTCAGTCGTGTCTGACTCTGTGCGATCCCATAGAAGACAGCCCACCAGGCTCTGCCAATCCTGGGATTCTCCGAGCAAGAACACTGGAGTGGGTTGCCATTTCCTTAGTCGCTGAGTCGTGTCCAATTCTTGTGACCCCATGAACTGTAGCCTGCTAGTCGCCTCTGTTAATGGGATTTTCTGGCAAGAATACTGGAGTGGGTTGCCATTTCCTTCCCCAAGGGATCTTCCCAACCCAGGGATCAAACCTGTATCTCCTGCATTGCAGGAGGATTCCTTACCACTGAACCACCAGGGAAGCCAGAGAAGTTGATTAGATACACAGAAAAGGGTTTAAGTTGAATTGGGGACTGAGACCAAGAGAGGAGTGAAGGTGAGTGAATGAGACAAAGACGAAGTTGGAACTTATCCAGTGACCATCCCCACCCACCATAAACTACAAAGGCATATACAGTATATAAATATATCTTTTTCTATAAAAAAATATTTGGAAGGAGGCTCCCAAGCCACTCCACCCCATTAAGCCCTGTCCCTGTTAATGTTTTCTAAACAAAAAGGATGTTGCTACCTCCCGGTACCATGGTTAGTAAACACTTGTGTGGACTAGCCAGTATCATTCTAGCTCAAAATAAAGACTCTTCTTGGGGCCCGAAAGGAGATTTTTATAGGGGCCCAGAGGGCAAGCATTGGAGAAGGAAATGGCAACCCACTCCAGTGTTTTGCCTGGAGAATCCCAGGGATGGGGGAGCCTGGTGGGCTGCCATCTATGGGAGCCCAGAGTCTCGCACAGAGTCGGACACGACTGAAGCGACTTAGCAGCAGCAGCAGCAGAGGGCAAGAGGAAAGCAGTCAAGAAACAAAGACAAAACAGATCTAGGGGACTTCCCTGATGATCCAGTGGTTAAGCTTAGGGAATGCAAGTTGAGCCTTAGTCAGGGAACTGAAATCTCACACGCCAGCAGGACAACTAAACCTATGCACCACACCTATTGAGACCCCTGAGCCCCGGGGCCCACAGGCCACAGCTGGAGAGCTCACACACCCCACGCACAGCCAAAAAACACAACAGGACAGAATTAAAAACTCAATTAGATACTGCTGCTAAAAATGAGTACAACCAACCAACCCACCCCAGACATCTGCAATAGCCATAGTCATGCTAGTTAAGAACTAGGTGGCTCACTCAGGCAGGTACAGAAGCTGGAGGCAGATGGAGAAGCCTGTAAAACCAGCGTCTGAGCACTCACCAGAGATGCCTCGTTTGATAAACACCATGGAACGTCCACCTGGCTATAGCCATTATCAGTAAATAGGCTCGGCTAGCAAGGGCCCTCTCTGCCCCTCAAGAACGCCTGACCAGTGAGGAGCCCTCCATGGTCTCTGAGGGTGTCCGACGCCCAGGTGACAAGAAGCCCTGGGTCCGAGCGG
>SJYQ01010272.1:3932-63243 GCA_006410935.1 Redunca redunca | reverse complement strand
AACCAGTCCATTCTGAAGGAGATCAGCCCTGGGATTTCTTCGGAAGGAATGATGCTGAGGCTGAAACTCCAGGACTTTGGCCACCTCATGCGAAGAGTTGACTCATTGGAAAAGACCCTGATGCTGGGAGGGATTGGGGGCAGGAGAAGGGGACGACAGAGGATGAGATGGCTGGGTGGCATCACTGACTCGATGGACATGAGTCTGAGTGAACTCCGGGAGTTGGTGATGGACAGGGAGGCCTGGTGTGCTGCGGTTCATGGGGTCGCAAAGAGTCGGACACAACTGAGTGACTGAACTGAACTGAATATAATATAATTATATGTAATTATAACATTTATATATTATAGTGTATGTTTGCATAATTATTATATCTAATATTATCTGTATATATCACACTCAACATTTTCTTTATTCATTCATCTCTTGATGGACACTCACGTTATTTCCATGTCTTGGCTACTGGAGATAAAAATGCAGTGAACATATGGGTCTATATATCTTCTTTTTGGAATTCATGTTTTTCAGGTTTGTCTATCATTTTTTAAAAAACTTTGTTGAAGTATAGTGGACTTAAGACATCACACTAGTTTTAACTGTATCACATAGTGATTCAGTATTTTTATATGTCGCCAAGTGGCCAACATGATAAGTCTAGTTGCCATCTGTCACCGTGCCGAGTCATTGCAATATTGTTGCCTACATCCCCCCTACTGTGCATCACACCCCCCTAAATGGTGTATTTTATAGAACCTGGACATCGGTACCTCAGTCTCCCTCACTTATTCCACTCATTCCCCCACAGTTCCCTCTTGCACCCACTGGTGTATTCCCTGTATCTGAGACTATTTCCGTCTCATCAAGTTTGCTCATTTGTCTAGACTTTTAGATTTCATGTATAAGTGATGCCGAGTGGTGTTTGCCATTCTCTGACTTATTTCACCTTCTAGGTTCATCCATGTTGTCACAAATGGGAAATTTTCATTTTTATCACTGAGTAATATTCCATTGTGTGTGTGTGTGTGTGTGTATGCAAATGATATATCTGATAAGGGGTTAAGATCACAAATATGCAAAGAACTCATACAACTCAACATCAAAAGAGCAAACCAATTACAAAATGGGCAGAGGATCTGAATAGACAGTTCTCCAAAGAAGACATACAGATGGCCAGTAGATTCTGAATGAAGTATCTGAAGATACTGAACATCGCTAATCATCGGGGAAAGGCAAACAATACATCTGATAAGATATTTGCAGAATGTATCTGCAAGGGGTTAATATGTGTGTGTGTGTGTGTGTGTGTGTGTGTGTGTGTGTTGTATATATATATATATATATATATATATACCACCTGTTCTTTACCCATTGATGGACACGTAAGTTGCTTCCATATCTTGGCTGTTGTAAACAGTGCTGCAATAATGAGGGACATGTGCACGTCTGTGTGTGTCGCTTCATTTGTGCCCGATTCTTCACGACTCCATGGACTGTAGCCCGCCAGAAGCCTCTGTGCATGCAATCCTTCAGGCAAGAATACTGGAGTGGGTTGCCATGCCTTCCTCCAGGGGATCTTCCCGACCCAGGGACAGAACCCAGGTCTCCCGCATTGCAGGCAGATTCTTTACTGTGTGAGTTACCCAGGAAGCCCTGTTAAGGGGCATATATCTTTTCAAATAAGTGCTTTTGTCTTCTTCAGAAAAGTACACAGAAGTGGGATTGCTAGATCATATGGTCGTTCTATCTGTGACGTTTTGGGGACCCTCCGTACTGTTTTCCATAGCGGCTGCCCCAATTTGCATCCCTACCAACAGTGCACTGCGCTGACCTGTTCTTCGCATCCTCACCAATTCTTGCACTACGTTGTCTTTTTGATGATAGGCACCTTGACAAATGTGAGGTGAAATCTCACTGTAGTTTCCATTTGCCTTTCCCCGATGATTAGTGATGTTCAGTATCTTCATGTGTCTGCCGGCCATCTGTACGTCCTCTTTGGAAAACTGTCTATTCAGATCCTCTGCCCATTTTTAATTGGTTTGCTCTTTTGATGTTGAGTTGTATGAGTTCTTTGCATATTTGTGATCTTAACCCCTCATCAGATATACCATTTGCAAATGTCTTCTCGCATTCAGTAGCCTGTCTTTTCATTTTGTTGATGGTTTCCTTTGCTCTGCAAAAGTTTTTTTTAGTTTGATGTAGTTATGTGTGTTTATTTTTGCTTTCGCCACCCTCTGTGCCCAGAGCAGGGCTTGGTACATAGTAGGTGCTCAATAGATTCTGTTCAACTGAATGCATACAGAGCAGCAAGAGTTATGTTCACATGTCGTCTCAACAAAGGCAAAAAATACTTAGCAATTACCATAGTTTATGGCCCTTCAAAGGGCGGCAGACACATAGATTATCTGTGTATTAAAACAGATATACAGATTATCTGTGTATTAAAATTTCATGGAGGATGGGCAACTAGGAAAAAAAAGTATCTAAGAAGGCTCCTAGAGCAGGAGGAACATTGAGAAACCCTGTTTTAGAGGGAAGATAGGACTACTGGAACACATAGTAAAGACCCTTAAACCAGCCTGGGAGAACACGGAATGCTTCCTGGAGGAGGAGGCATCTCAATTCATTCTTAAAAGATATGGAAAAGTCAGCTGAATCAGGGGCCAACAAACCTTTTCTATAAAGAGCCAGATAATAAGTGTTTAGATCCACAGGTTTCTGCCACAGCTACTCACTTCTGTTGTAGATCAAAAGTGGCCATGGATAATCCAGAAACAAAGAGATGCGGCTGTGTTCCAATAAAACTTTATTTACAGAAACAGATGATGGGTCAGATTTGGCCCCTAGGCCATAGAGTATCAACCTCTGATCTACATGATGGGAAAGGCAAAGCCACCAGAGGGAAGAGCTCTGGCAAAGGTGTGGAGATGGGAAGAAGCATGGAGAACCAGA
Source organism: Redunca redunca (assembly GCA_006410935.1). Taxonomy (NCBI): domain Eukaryota; kingdom Metazoa; phylum Chordata; class Mammalia; order Artiodactyla; family Bovidae; genus Redunca; species Redunca redunca. The sequence goes on along the minus strand of SJYQ01010272.1, from coordinate 60,294 downwards.
AAAGAGCCAACGATGCGGTTTCCTTCTCCCTGGGGCACAGAAAGAGGCGTCAGCATTTACACAAAGACTTGCGTTGTCACACAGGCCGAGCACAAGATCCTGTTAATTCAATCCATAAGTGTTTACTGCGTGCCTACTACGTGCCAAACATCATATGAGGCTCTGGGCATGCAGCAGTGAACATAATCACTTCCATGTCCCCAGGGTCGAAAGCCCAGCCAGGCATACAGTTCTCGTTAAAGAAATGCGTTTGAAAAATGAATGGATAGATGACCGGATGGATGGATGGATGGATGGGTGAGTTGGGAAAAAAACACAAAACACCCAGAGACATAAATAAGCAACTACATACAGCTTCCTCACTAGCTGTGTGACCTCGGAGAAGTTACCTAACCTCTCCATGCCCCAGGAGGTTGACATAGTCGGTCCTTTACACGGAGGGTTCCGCATCTGTGGATTCAACCCACTGAGGTTTGAAACTATCTGGAAAAAACAATTTCAGAAAGTTTTAAAAAGCAAAAGTTGACTTTGCCATATGCCAGCAATGATTAACATAACATTTACATTGTATTAGGTATTTTAAGTACTCTAGAGTTGATGTAAAGTGGGCTATATGCAAATACCCTGACATTTTACATAGAGGACGTGAGCATCCGTAGATTTCCTTATCTGTTGGGGTCTTGGAAACAATGCCTTGTGGGTACTGAGCGAGTGTGCGTGTACGTGTGCTCAGTTGCTTCAGTTGTGTCTGACTCTTTGCGGCATCATGGACCATAGCCCGCCAGGCTCCTCTGTCCATGGGATTCTCCAGGAAAGAAGGCTGGAGTGGGTGGCCATGCCCTCCTCCAAGGGGTCTTCCTGACCCAGGGATCGAACCTGTGTCTCTTATGTCTCCTGCATGGACAGGCGGGTTCTTTACCACCAGCTGGGAAGCCCATGGCTGCTAAGCAAAATGCAAGACCAGCCTGTACTGGCCGCTCTATAAATGTAGCTGCTGATGTTGAGTCAATATGCTGTTAAACAAATACACAATTTAAAATAACTGATCAGCGCGACAGCAGGTACAGGAGAGAGAGAGAAGAGGGGGCTGCTTTGAATCAGGTAGTCTGAGTCAAGTCTGTTCTGGCCACATCCTGTGAGTATATCCTAGAATTAGTAGTGTTTGCAGCCCTGATGCCCTGGGGCCCCACATGAGAGTTTATTAGGAGTACAGGAAGGTGTCTTCTCTAATTAGAGTTTGCATGTAAAGTGCTTTGAAATCTGAGGATTAAAGGGGGAGAAGAGGTGAGGCTCTGGTCACGGGGCCAGAGCACCCCACTGGGAACCCATCCATGAACCTTGAGAACTAGACTCGGCTCTGGCAGCCTTGTCTGGACTGGGGCCCTTCTCTCCTCTGAAGTGGAGGTTAGGGGCAGCAGGAAGTACACCCTCTTAAGGCCTGGAGCCCGGGGAGGCGAGGGAGGGAAGAGGCGTTGGAGCTGCTTAAAGCAAAGGGCCCAGCATGAGACAAGGGGTGCTGAGTCAGAATTCGCTGTTTCCAATCTTGTTCCATTCCTGCTGCTTCTTGCTGTTGTTGTTCTCTGCCACTTTCTAGCTGGGTGACCCTGAGAGAGTTATTCACCTTCTCTGAGACTGTTTTCTGAGCCTCAGTTTTCTCGTCTTTAAAATGGGGTGATTACAGTAGAGCCGCGCTAGTTGTAGGTGGAGCGCATGGCCCAGGGCAGAGATAACAACACCTCTCTTGGTGGATGCTTAGGGAGCCATTACTTGGTGCTGAGCACCCACCACTTCCTGCACACTCCGTGAACTGATTCATCTGACCCTGATCTTCCAGACGAGAACTTCAGGGTCACCGGAGACAGTCGTGCGCTGCCCAGCTCAAGGGGCACCAACCACACAGCACAGGAAGAACAGCACCTCTGGTGCTCTAGCACAGAGAGGAGAAGCTACTTTCTCAAGGGCACACAGCTGGTACATGGCAAGACCAGGACCAGACCCCAGGCAGCCTGGCTCCTAACCCTGGACCAACTTTGCCCTCATCGAGATGGTTGTTGTAATGGAGAGTTTCTGGGAGGCAGAGAAATTTTCCCTTTGACCAGCCAAGCAGGCAACAAGCCTCCCTTCACTGTTCTCTCACATCCCCCTACCCTCAACGCCTGTATGTGTCTGGGAATTTTTGATGTTTTTACCGTCTTCAGATTTTACAAGAGCAATCCATCTGTGTCTTGGCTTGTTGTGCCCACTGCAGTCCATGGGAGCCTGTGAACATGCCAGAACATCCAGCCTCAGAGATGGGCACCAACTGTGTCCCTTCCTATTCTTCATCGCATTCTCAAGGCCTTCACTTAATAGATGGGCTGAGACCAAGGTGATTCCAAGGTCACACAGCTTGGAAGCGGCTGAGCAGACTAGGGCTTTTGGACTCCAACTTCACCCTTCTTCATCCCCATATCTGAGTTCTCAGACTGGTGGCCCATGAGCCCAATGCAGCCTGCAGCCTATTTGATTTGGCCTGCATGATATTTTCATAAAATTAGAATTTATCATCAGCATTTAAAGAAAGGGATATTTCCAGGAATAATATGCAAAATATTTAACCAGGCTGACCTGGGCATCTACCATTCAGAGTGGACGCTGACAGTCTCCAGCCAAAACCCTGGGTATTGCAAGAAAATGCAATAAGATAATCAAAAGGTCTAGAAAAGACCAACCTTATGGAGACTTTAAAAAGATCAGGGGCTTAGTAGGGAGGGAGAGATGACTGAGCGAAGCAGAGATTTGTAGGGCAGTGAAAGGATTCTGTACTGCTCTATGACAGTAGAGACACGTGCCAGGACACATTTGTCCAAACCCATAGAAGCCACAGCACCAAGACTGAGGCCTGGTGTAACTACGGACTCGGGCTGGGTCCCTAACCGTGTGTCCGTTAGGCTCATTGATTGTAGCAGGCGCACCACTCTGGCAGGGGGTGGGGTGAGGGTTGTTGGTAGGTGGTGAGGCTGAGAGTGGGATAGGGTGGGAGCAGGGAGATACAGGAACTCTCTGTACTTTCTGCTCGATTTTGCTGTGAGCCTCTAAAACAGTCTCCTGAAAAATCAGAAGGTCTGGCTACACCGCTCACACATTTTTCATGGAGCCACAGTGGGAGGCAGCTGAGTCCTCGGGACCCCCTTAGGTGGAGCGTGTGTCCCTGAGTGTGCTAGGCTCCAAGTCTGTCTGCTCCAGCATCACCTGCCCAGGCCCTGTGTGTGGTTCAGGCATGCAGAGAATTCTCTGGAAGTTCTCGATGCGAAAGAGAACTGGGTGAGAGTGTGCCCTGCCGAAGCCAGCCAATGAGGGCAGGAAAAATGCCTAGTGATATCTGCCTTTATCAGCCGCTGCTGCCACCTCGCTGGGCTAGAGCCTCCTGGGCATTTTCCACGGGGCAGAGTGAGCCACTCTTGATTCAGCCTTCATCTGCCTGGGCCTGCGGTGGGCGGGGGCCCACAGGGGACTCTGCCCCATGAGGCAGCCTCGCTGTGCGCTGCAGCAGGCAGAATCAGGATTCTGAAGGTTGAAATGATGCCAGCCCGGGAGAACAGAGCAAAAATGGGCCGGACATGGAAAATCAGAAATGATCTCTAAGAGCACTTAAATCCTGATAAATCAGATGATTCTTCTTCTAGTAGTTTACTTCGTATAATCACTTATTCATTTAACAAACATTTATGGAGTACTAAGCACATACAAAGGAGGCCTTGGAACAGGGATAGTTGGGGGTGGAGGAGGGCGTTCAATGGCCAACTGTTGTTTGTACCTGACCACTGTCCATCCCCCTCCCCTCTTCTGGGAACCACTCCTTCCCCATTGTCACTCCATGTGGCTCAAGAGGAAGTGGGCTATCTCCCCAACAAGAGCAACAGGTGTATTAGGCCTGGGCAATGAGCATATTCCACCCCCATTCCTAGAGATTGGTTCTGGGACGGGCATGGGACCCAAGTCAGGCCAACTTGAGTCAACCCCAGACTGATGCTGGGAAAACGTAGGAAAGTCAGCTTTTATCCACTTGGCTTACTGACCCGGCAGAGTGGCAGCCTGCGTTCCTGGGGCTACAGGGTGAGCATAACTGACACAGAAGGAAAGAGAGCTGAGAGCTGGAAGGGGCATGGCTCCTAAAGAGCAGGCACGCATCTGCATCCAGCCACTCCTGAAGCTGAACACATCTCAAGAATTTGAATTTGCATAAAGTGAAAATGAAGTCGCTCAGTTGTGTCCTACTCTTTGCGACCCTATGGACTGTAGCCTACCAGGCTTCTCTGTCCATGGGATTTTCCAGGCAAGAGTACTGGAGTGGGGCGCCATTTCCTTCTCCAGAGAATCTTCCTGACCCAGGGATCAAACCCAGATCTCCAGCATTGTAGGCAGACATTGTATCGTCTGAGCCACGAGGGAAGTCCCATTCGCATAAACCTATACATTCTCACACACATACTCACTCACTTTTTTCTTAAACTCTTTTGAGCTCGGTTTGTTTCTGTCATTGTCAACCCAAAGACCTGGGCTATATACCAGTGGGTAAATGAGTAATTCACACGGGGTCTGACAAACCATACAGAACCTGCTATGAGATTATCAGGACCAGATGTAAAATGAAAACGCAGGGCACTTGTTCTGAAATCAGTAAGGATTTCCAAATGGCAACTGCAGAGCTGTAAACCCAGTCTGGGTCCAAAGGCGGAGCCCTTTGGTGTATGGGCTGCGGTGTGACTGCAGAGGGCCCTGAAGCCTTGGGGAGGAGCTGGATCTCATATTCCATCCTGTTGGAGACGTGAAGTCTCAGACAGGCAGGGACGTTCCCACGGTCCCACAAAGAGCCAGTGTCGGAGGCAGGTTTCGAATCCAGGTCGTGTTCTCTCAGCTTCCCACTGTCGCTGGAAGGACCGTAGGAGGATAACAGTGTCTCTGGACGCCTGAGACCTCGGGGGCCAGGATCAGGGGTTTGCAGCCCTGAGACCCTGTGCTCAGCAAACCCATGCGCATTCCCGTCTCTTCACCTTCACAACAGTGACCAGGCCCTCTCTTTCCCAGCGTCCTTGGCAGCTGGCTCAGGCATGTGATCCATCACGTGACCAGATCTGCCAAAAGAAATGTAAGGGGAGTTGCTGGCATGCAGGGAAATCTTTCACTTTGGGGCAAAGGGGACAGAGTGGACGGTGCTCCCTCTCTTCTTATCATTAGAAGGACTGAGCATCTCTCCTGAAACCATGATGGGGAAGCCAAGAGACCTGCAGGGATGCCAGCAAGAGCCCCAATTTTCTGGAGCCACTAAGTCAAGACAAACAACGGTCTTCCTCTGAACTTCTTATTATGGGGAAAAATAAACCCTTGCTTGTATGAGCATCAGTCACTTGCCTTCCCACCTCCTTGCTGCCAAGTGCGTTTCCATCTGTCATAAGATCTTAGGTTGCTCTGGAACCCCACTATACACAGGGAGATACTGAGGCCTGGAACTGAGAAGAAACTTCCTTGGGTCACACGCTGGAGTCACGAGTTTACTGACTCACCATCTAATGCTCCTTCAGCTCATGCTATACCTCCCGGTCTATTTCCTTTCATTCAGGCTGCTATAGACACGGCCAACAGCTGCTCTGTAAACCAAACATAAGGCAGTGACGACCTTGCCCCTGAATCTTTCCAGTCTCTTACGTAAATAGCCCCCAGGCCACTGCCTCCAAGCCATTGGACCCAGGACAGCTTCCCACATCCTTTAAAAAGATGAGATGACCAAACGTAGAATCTGCGCTCCTGGAAAGTGTGAGTCACGAATCCTGAACCAGAAAGTTCACAGCCAGGAATCTGCCCATCACACTGGTAGTCTAGACCCCAAGGCTTCCACTAAGCTTGTCCCATGAAGCGCTGACTCATCTGCAGCTTGCAGTCAGTTCTGACACTCAGATCAACTTCTCTGCTTGTGCGAGGCTGGTGGTCTTTATTTGGGTGCTGTGAACCTCCTGTCTCTGCCCCACCTTCTTAGAGGAGAATATGAATACTAAAGAAATAATATTGATGCTAATACTAACAGTACTTTCATATTCCCAGTGCTTTCAATGAATTTTAGTTTTTTTCCTCAAGAGTCACTGCAAAAGATAAATATTTTATGATCAGAAAAACTACGGCTTAGAAAAGTTAAGCCACTTGCCAGGATAGCAGAGTACTTGGTGGAGCTGGAATATGGCCCTGAATCTGTTGGCTCTTGGAGTCCAGCTCTGAAGGACAAAGCCAACTGGATCCTTTAAGATAGTTTTCAGAGGCTCCGCAATAGCAGTTTAGATCATAATAGCATTTATTGTTTTCTGAAAGACTTCTGGAGACTGGAGACCCTAGGGTGTATTTAGAAGCTCAGGGAGATGATAAGGGACCAGTGCTCCTTGCCTTCAACTGCAAGTCAGCAACTCGTCCTTAGGCTGTTCACCGAATGTCACAAGATGGCTGCCACAGCGCACTCATCACCTCTTCACACAATTACATCCAAATCAGGAAAGGAAGAAAAGAGGCAAACAGATCTCGCCTCATATGCCACTTTCTTATCAGAGAGGAAATCCTTTCCCAGAAGCACCCGGCAGAGTTTCCCTTTGGCCAGAACTGGGTCACATGTCTACCTCTAGACCAATCACGGGTCCAGGAGAATAGGATGGCGATAATTGCTTTAAATCAAATGTGGTTTATTTCCCAGGCCTGGGTACATGACCAGCAGAACAAAGACAGGGTCCCATCAGCAGAAAGGAAGAGAGAAATGGCAGTTGGCATGGTAACCACGAGTGTCTGACACCCCAGCATTTTTAAATGTTTAGCACAAGCACCACTGTTGGTTTTCAAGATTATTGTAGGTGGTACGTGGATAAAGTTGTGCTTTCAAAAAAGTTTTAGTATTTATTACGGATTTATACACATTTGAAAAAGCACACATATTACTAACTCATCAGAACCATGAATTCATGAGTATTTTTCCTCCAGATGAAACAATCATGTTTAAGGTTTTTACAAAATTATGTAAGTTAAATAAAAATATTGTTAATAAAAATTCCTTTACTTCAAGATTTGGCAATTGTAAGGGTAGGAAACACTGTTTTCTGTTACTCTGACTGGCATCTTTTCCAGCTTCTCAGAGGCCTTCTGCCTTCGACCTCCTTCTTGAGGAAAATAAACATCCACAGAGATTTCTGCATCATCTGCAAATATGATTCAAATAAAGCTTCGAGCTCAAATATAATCCAGGCTCCCTAGGCCAGGAGGAGCAGGCCCCTCGGCTCCAGTCCTTTCCTGGTATTTCACCTCTGTCTTGGGAGTTTTACAGCTTTACTGGGTCTGCCCCTCCCGTTGTAAGCTGCTGCAAATCCCATTTCTCAAAGAACAAGATATAAATTATAAACAGAGAGACAACTTGGGATTTCTTGTACTTGTCAGGAATTTTCAAACTGTCCTGAGACGTGACCTTTTTTCATTTAGACAGAATTTCAGGGGTCTGTCCTAAGAACTGGGGCAATGATGGCCCAGCGATGCGATAAGAGATGCTAGAGCCTTTTTTAAAAGGAATGAGGTCGATCAACGCAGATCCTCCCCAACTTACAATAAGGTTATGGTCCCAGTGAATGCATCATAAGTTGAAAACATTAAGTTAAAAGTGCACGGAAGGAAATTCCCTCCAGAGGCTAGGATTCAGTCCCTGGTCAGATCCCATAAGCTATGCAGTCAGCCTTGAAAAAAAGAAAAAGAAGAAAATACATTTAATGCACCTAACCTATTATCACAGCTTAACCGTGCCTACCTTAAGCGTGCTCAGATCACTTACATTAGCCTAGAGTTGGGCAAACTCACTTAACACAAAGCCTATTTAACAATAGAATGTTGAATGTTGCGTGTCACCTCTTGACACCGGGAAGAACAGGATGGATGTCTGGATCCAGAGCGGCTGTCAGTGTATCAGCTGTTCACTCTAGTGACCACGGGGCCGACTGGGAGCTACGGCTCACTGCCCTGCCCGGCATCACGAGAGAGGACTGGACCGCATATCGTGCACCTGGAAAAAGATCAAAATTCAAAATCAGAATTACCGTTTCAACTGATCGCGTATCACTTTCACACTATCGTAAAATCAAAAAGCTGTAAATTAAACCAAGTCAGGAACCCTCTGCATGTGCTGAGAGCAAAAGGCGTCCAGGAGCTCTGGTCACATGAAAAAGCAGAGCACGTGCAACACAAACCGGGTGAGCACACAGTCTCTGTAGAGGGCCACGTAGTAAACACTCGGGGCTCTGCGGCAACACGGCCCTGCTGCAAGTCCTCGAGGACGCCATCTGAGCATGGAAGCAGCCACAAGGGCACGCAGACACACGGCAGGACAGTGTCCCAGTACAACTTTACTCGTGGGTGCTTTGAATTTCATATCATTTTCATGGGCCATAAAGCGTTATCTTTCTTTTGATTTGTTTTCAACCATTTAAAAGTGTAAGAGAATGTAAAAACCACTCTTGGCTTGCAGGCTGTACAAAAACAGGCAGCAGAATAGATCTGTCCTGAGAAAACTGTCGTTGGCCGATGCCTTGTATAAACCGTTGGTACAAAGAGAAATGTTAGGCAAACATGGGAAACGGAGAAAGAGACACTACATTTCATATATGGATGGATGTGTATGTGTGTGATAAGCTATATAGCTGGAAAGAGGGAGAGAGTGAGAAAGACCCGTATGCACAGTTAAAAGCACACACAAGAAAAGGGCAACAGTTGGAGCTTCTGGAGACAGGAACTGGGAAAGATCAGGTGAAGGCAGAAGGAAGACAGTTTGCCCCACAACCCTCTTACCCTGTGTGAATTTTTCTGCATGTGCTCATGTTACTTTCACAAAGCAGGAAACATTTGCTGAAGCAAAAAGGATTCCTCTGCCCCGTCAATGAGAATGAGATGATGATATGAATAAACACATGTACGCAGCCATGGCACAACTCCAGGGGGCGCTGTGCGTGGGGTTATTTATAGCCTGGAGCTCCTGGAGTTGTTCAGGCTCCACCCTGTTGGCAACCAAATTAACACCAAGACTTTGTATGAAGTGAAATTAATAAGTAAATATTGAGGGAATCCGGTGAGGAGGGAAGTTGTGGGAGGAACAATAAAATCTCGCTATTTCCGTTTTAGGCTGTTCCTTATCTGGGTCACAGTAAAACCAATGTTCTGCCAATATTTACTTTTGATCTTTGCTCCAGCGTGGCAGAAAGGTGCCCGGGCACAGCATAAATGTGAGGGTGGAATTGAGAGTTATGAGAAGGGAAAGGAACTCACCCTAAAATAAAATCGTCTCAAGAACCTAAATAAGAAAATGCCATTCGTTTCACAGAAACACTCAAAGGCCAAGTTTACTTCTTCAGCTGCCGCTCTCAGAAGTCCTGTCAGCTTTCCCAGAAATCTGGGGTTCTGTGAAACCTCTTTGGATGCATTTGTGACTTAAGTCAGAGGTCACAGATGGCAGCTTCCCACCTAGAGAGGGGCATCCCCGATGGCTCAGCAGTAAAGAATCCACCTGCAAGGTGGGAGACACGGGAGACATTAGTTCAGTCTCTGAGTCAGGAAGATCCCCTGGAGGAAGAAATGGCAACCCACTCCAGTATTCTTGCCTGAAAAATCCCACGGACAGAGGAGCCTGGCGGGCTACAGTCCGAGGGGTCACAAAGAGTTCGACGTGACCAAGCAAGTAAGCACATTTGTATGCACAGACCTGATTTTTGATCAGCAGTCGTTCAATGGTTTCAAAATCAAGACATTTCACATAAATACAGAAGTTTCTGGCTTCCCTCGAAACACTCGGCGCTTGGCCACACTGGGTCCATATCCGCACGTGGAAACGTTGGGGTGTACAGAGCCGAGTGTTGGCTGCACCTTGCGGATGTGACCGAGGTTACCAGTGTGCCAGTCTCCACCACTCCCTGCCATCCTCTGTCGGCACTGCTTCACTTGTTGCTTGTTTTCACACTTTATTCACTCGAGCAATATTTACTGAGCGCTTACCATGCACCAGGCCCTGGGATTATAGCTGTGAACAAAACAGAAGATCATCCCCCACTTCGCAGAACTTCTGTTCCAGCTGGGAACACAGATGATGAGCAGAAAAGGAAGTTAAAAATACATGAAACGCCAGAGAAAAAGAATGCAGCCGAAGTGGATATGGACTGTGAGGCTGTGGTTGAGGCAGGCCCCACTGAAAAGGTGGCATTTGAGGAAGTACCTGAAGCAGGGAACAGACCTGGAAGGCATCTGTGGAAAGAATGCTCCAGCTGGAAAGACTAGAGAGTGCAAAGGCCCTGAGGCAGGACCGTTGCTTGTGCGCCTGAGGAGCGGTGAGGAGGCCGGTGCATCTGGAGGGTGAGGGGGCCAGTGAGAGAGGTGAGGTCAGGGAGGCGTCAGGGTACAGACCTTGGAGGGCTTTATAGGGTCTGTGGCTTTTCCTCTGCCTGAGGTGGGAGCTGTGGAAGGTTCTGGGCAGAAGAGGGACATGGTTGGACTTAGACTTTGATAGACGCCCCTCTGGCTGCACGAGGGGACTGTGTGCATGCATGCATGTGTAGAGGGTGGGGTGGAGGCCAGGCGTGGACGCAGTGAAGGCCCACTGCAGTAGTCCAGGCACAAGGTGAGGGCCAGGTCAGGGCGCTGGCACGGAGGCGGGGGAGAGCTTGGGTTCAGGTCATAATCACTGTATGTCCAGGCTCTTTTGGGCACGTTTGAGCAACTTTCCTCACTCACCCTGATCCAGCCGCATTGTCCTTGCACAATCCAGCCTCAGGGCTGTCTGTATCTTTAACCCCCCAAAGACCTTAGGCACTCATTTGATCATCAAATAGCCCCATTTTATAGACGAGGTACTGGAATATGAGCTCCTGTTCACCCAGGGAATGGTCTAAAGAGGTTCACAGCCGCATCTCCCACCCTCGTGATTTTTCTTGCTTTTTCTTTGAGAAACAGCTTTACTGAGATATACTTCGTACACCACAGAATCGATCTTCTTAAAGTGTACAAACCAGTGGATTTTGGTATATTCAGAGTTATACAAAAATCACTACTAATTTAGAACATCGTCCTTGCCCCCGGAAGAAACCCTGTCCATTAGCAGACACTCCCCATTCACCCCTCCCCAGATTCTGGCTATCAGTAACCCACTTTGTCTCTGTGAACGTGCCTCTTCTGGACGTTTCATAGAAATGGAATCGTACAGTCTGTGGGGTTTGGTGCCTGGCTTCTCCTGCTTGGCATATCTTTGTGGTTTCCCCAGGATGTAGCCTGTATCAGCACCACATCCCTTTTCGGGGTTGAATAATACTCCACTGAATGGATATGGCACACTCTGTTTATCCATTCATCTGCTGACAGATTTCTCTTTGTGTGTGATGTATGTCTCCACTTCTTGAGTATATATTTTATGCAGGAGAAGAATGGCTGGTGAAACTCCATGCTTACCCTTTGGAGGAAGAGCTTTTCCAAACTGTTTTCCAAAAACTCTGCCCCATGCTAAACTCTAACCAGCCATGTGTGAGGTTCCAGGTTCTGGATATCCTCCTCAGGTTCTTCTTACAAAGTGACTTTGACTCCCCTCCCATTGAGTTGGGAGGTCCCGCCGACCTCTCCTGTCCCTGCCCCTTGAATCTTGGATGACCTTTATGACCGCGTCAACTGACAAAACACAGAGGATCCTAGGTGACGTCTTAGCCCAGACCATTAAAGCGCCCTGCGCTTCCAGCGTGACCTCCTGGAATGCTTGCTCTGGGCGCCCCATCGCCATGTTATATGGAAGCCCAACCAGCCCAAGTGCTGCTTGGAGAAGTCACACGCGGGGTGCCCTCCCGCCAGCCCTGCAGAGGAACCAGCCGTCAACTGTATGAGTGAGGACTCTTCCCGTGATACCAGTGCCCTCTAGGCACCAAGTCACCCCCTGTCTTCAAGTCATTCCAGCTGAGGCTGCCAACATCACAGAATGGAGAAACACATCTCTCTGTGTCTTGTCTGAATTCCTGACCCACAGGATCCAGGAGATATAAATCCGAAAAACTAAAAAGACTGTCTTCTGCCACTAAGTTTGGGGGTGTTCGTTATGCAGCAGTAGCAGCAAAGCTCCCCAGCTAGCAAGGGGCAAGGTCAGAATTCAAATCCTAGTCTGTCTGGTGACAGAGTCATTCCCTCATGACCCCAGGAGTGCTGCTCTGCCACACCTCCAGCCGTGACGAGGGGGGTCGAGGCTCTATCCCCGGTCCCATTTGACTCAGTACATCAGGTGACATCCCCTTTCTCAGTCTGACCGTCTGGCAGCAGCATCAACTACGGATGGAAAAGGCTTCCTTTCTGTCTGCCAGATTGTTGCCGCTGCCACGGCTATTATTTAACACACAAGATTTCTTATTCTTTCTATACAAATTAGAATAGACAAATAAGGAAAAATAAAATCCACCTATCATCCCCAGCATGCAGGGAGAATCTCCATGAAACCTTGACTCCAGGGTTGAGTCACATGATACAGGCATTTAACTGGACAGTTTCACCATGAACATGGGGCCAAAGTGGGATAGGAGGCAGACAGACATGACCTAAATAGCTCAGGTGAGCCCAGCGGGCAGATCCTATCTTTTCTTCAGCACATCCTCAAATACAAGGCAGTCCCTCCATCCAGTGGCTATTTCAATTTACAGAGAGTTCATGGTGCACTACGGCCGAGAGAAAATTTAACTTATTTTCTAGAATCATTTTGGCTCCACATAAAAGGAAAACTCTTTTCCCCAACAAAACAGGGATTGCTTTGCACGTATTGTTTTGTCCCTGCCTTTTTCACGGAACGACATGCCTCGAACGGCTTCCCGTGTAAGCCCCTTCCTCGTGGCCTTTTCTTGGATGAGGGAAGCTTTCGCGTGCTTCGTGTGATATCTCCGTCTGGGCAGTAACACAGTAAAAGTCGACTGAAACACCATGAATCTTCCAGTCGTAATGCTGAGTGAAAGAAACCAGACAAGGAAGAGCCCATGCTGTGTGATTCCATTTATATAAAGTCCAGAAGCAGTAAAATTAAGCTCTGGGGTTAGAACTCTGCACAGGGGTTCGTGAACCATGGGGGGATTTACTGGGAGGAGACATACAGGGGGCTTTGGGGATGTTCTGTTTCATTCGGCAGCATTCATCTGGATGCTGACTCGATGAGTTTGTCCCTTGGTGAGAAGTCTCTGTAGGATGTGCACACTTTTCTGTGCAAAAGATAACAGGAAACACCAATGTTTTCAGAACATGGGCTGTGCCACATGGAAATACATGCTTCATGTGTTTGCTACATGTAGATGTACACGACTCTTTAAAGGACTGGATGTGAAGCTAGAAAACCTGGGCCTGAATCCTGGCTTGGCCACTGATAACTGTGTCACCTTGGGCAAAGGGGGCTTCCCCGGTGGCTCAGACGGTAAAGAATCTGCCTGCAATACAGGAGAGGCAGTTTCGATCCCTGGGTTGGAAAGATCCCCTGGAGAAAGGAATGGCTGCCCCCTCCAGTGTTCTTGCCTGGAGAATTCCACAAACAGAAGGAGCCTGGGAGGCTACAGTCCATGGGGTCGCAAAGAGTCAAACACGACTGAGTGACTAACAGTTTCACCTTCACTTGGGCAAATAACCTTTCTGAGCCTCAGTTTCCTCATCTGGATTCCAAGTTCATGAGGCCCCCAGGATCAGCCCTTGCCACCTTGTCCAAGGTGGGCCTACCAGCCCTCTTTGGCTCTCTAAGTGCCAGGCATGCTGGCCACTGTTCTGTTCCTCCCACAAGCAAAGCTTAGTGTGGCCACAGCCTTTGCACTTGCTACTACCGCTACTTTCCTCTCCCTGATTTTCTTGTGATCAGTGCTTTTTTCTCATTCATGTCTCAGTTCAAGCATCACCTCCTGGAGAGTCCCTTTGCTGACCACCACCCACACCACCCATCCTCAGTCCTATTCCCTGGTCTCATTCTCCTCCCAGCCCCTCCGCCTGCAACGATCATACTTGCTTTTTGCATTGCTGTTGTTTGCTTGTTATTTGTTCAGTGCTCCCTCTGGTCCCACAGGCTCCATGAAATCAGGGATTTTTTTTTTTAATATTTATTTCTTTGGCTTCCCCGGGTCATAGTCGCAGCAGCGGGATCGTTCATCTTTGCTGCAGCATGCAAGATCTTTAGTTGCAACCTGTGAGATCTTAGTTCCCTGACCACTGAACCCAGTCCCCCTGCACTGGAAGCACAGAGTCTTAGCCACTGGGCCACGAAGGGAAGGTCTTGAAATCAGGGATCTGGCCAGTCTTGTTGATTGCTAACCTCCTCACCACCTAAAACAGTAACTATTTGTTTTATGAATGAATCAATCTACCCAGTGATCGGATCCTACTGTATAGAACATTTGAGAGGTTCAAGGAGATGATGTCTTGAAAGGGCATTTTAAGCATCCAGGTTTATAAAACACAAGAGAACTTTGAAAGCCCTGGTCAAATATGGTCAGTTACTAGGAGGACTCTAGTTAGGCTTAGGTTTTCCCCTTAAGCTAGACATTCAAGAATCTGACCTGTGCTAAAAGTCACTTTACCTTTTACAGCCATTTGCCTGGAACAAGATCACTGATGTTCTTATTTAGCTTTTATTTAGTTCTTATTTCTAGAATAATACTTTAACATGATATTAAGTCATTCAGAAGGTACCAAGAGGAAAATGAGAAATCTGTCTCTCCCTGACTCCTGACGCAGAAGCAGCTAGCAGTTCCAGACACCAGGCAATGATTCTAGAAAATTTCTACACATCAACAAGCAGGTAGGGAGATATACCCCCACCTTTTCTATTTACACAAAAAAGATCTGATTGATTATTCACAAACCAGCTTTGTATCCCTGCTTTTCCTTTTTTCCACTTTACCATCTATTTTCCTATTGCTTCACAGGAATTGGCTTTGCTCTTTACAGAGACTGAAGTGCGCGTCATGATTTATCCATTCCCCGATCGATGGATGTGGGTGAATTCAGTCGTTTGCTACTGAAAACAGTGACTGTCCTCCAACGTAGATCTGGGGGCCCAGAGAGTCACGAGCGTCGTCTTGAGTCTGTTGGAAGAAGCCAAGCACTCTTCCCTCCCCGCCCTCCTCTCCAACCCCCCTCCAAATGCCCTCCCCGGTGTTTGTGTTTTGGCCTTTTAAAGACTTTTTCAAAGTTGACTTTGGCTTCTTGGCCTGAACCCTGAAGTGTTTGAGCTGATAAGATATTGGGCTTGGTGGAGGGGGCGGGAGCAAATAGTTACCTTGGAGGCCCTCAGCCGAGTAGAGGAGGGGGACGCCCCTGTGCTGGGTCCCAGCCAGGCCGGGGAAGGGAGGGAGATGGGGAGGGGGGCGGCTGCGCACGCGCTGCTCCTCACCGACTCCTCGCAACCCTCAGATCAGCTCTGAGAGGGCCCCCACCAGGGTCAACCTGTTCACGGGAGCCTCTCGGAAACCAAACAAGACACCACGGGCAAGTGAGAGCAAAGTCCTGGCGAAGCTCAGGCCTTGGGCCCGTCTCCAGAGGCCGTGCACCCTGAGGGGCCGGAGGGGCCGGAGGGGCCCAGTCTCCCCGGCTGTGGCTCGGTCCTGACAGAATCACCCCAGGCTGGCAGCTGTCACCTCATTCGAGAAATCTTACCTGCCCGCACCCATCTAGGTCCCAGGCCACAGAAGTGAACGAATTAGTCCAGATCCCACCTTCCAGAACCTTCTTCCGTCTCGAATAACAGGGAGGTGGCAACTGTCCAGGAGCTCCCAGAGGGCCTCAGACACCCTGTGGGGACTGAGCAGGGGCCCTGCCTGGCCTAGGGCAGGGAAAGCCTCCCCAGTCACGACACGTCCCAGCTGGACGACTCCCTGGGGCTCCCCAGGACTCCCCAAGATTCCCAGGACCCACAGCCCCTGCACAGTCTGGCCCCACCCACCTCCCCAAACTCAGCCAGATTCACTGTCAGCTTGTCAACACCCCACGCTGCTCCTACCTCAGACCCTCATAAGTGCCGCTCGCTCTGTCTGCAGCACTCTCACCTTCCACTTCCTCAGCCAAGATGATACCTCCTCCTCCAGGAAGCCTTCCATGATGCCCAGGATGGGTCTGGAGCCCCCTCAGGGCTGTCTCATGTTCCTGTATATTCTCTGTCTCAGCTCCAACTCCTCTGGATTCAGGTTACCATTTGTGGGTGGCCAAAGGGCTTCCCTGGTAGCTCCGATGGCAAAGAATGCAGGAAACCTGGGTTCAATCCCTGGATTAGGAAGATCCCCTGGAGGAGGGCACGGCAACCCATTCCAGTATTCTTGCCTAGAGAATCCCCATGGGCAGAGGAGCCTGGCGGGCTGCAGTCCATGGGGTTGCAGAGCCGAACACGACTGAGCGACTAGACACCGAGTACCCAGCAGCTCCCCAGTAGCTGTGCAACCCCGGGCCTCAGTTTTCTCATCTAGAAAGTGGGCGTTATGATGGCGCCACCTCACAGGATGGTTGCGAGGAAGAAGCAGTTTAATTGAAAGGCTAAGAGCAGTGTCTGGCACAGAATGTTGCTCAGCATTATTCCATCATTTCTCTCCCACAGACCATAGTAGGTGCTCACTTAACATGTGCTGGATAAATTCATGCAGCCCTTCAAATGTGTTCATGAAGATGAGCAGTGGGGGAAAAATCTTGAGATATAACGGAAAAGCTTTCTAAGGCACAACACTAAATAGTTGAGCAGTATGACTTACAACCCTGCAAACACACACATACACACACACACACACACACACACACGCACACACACACAAATACCTTAGGTTAGGAGAAAGAGGAAAAAGAAGAAAGGAAACCAGGCTGTTTAGTGTGGCTGCATTAGAAGAATGGGACAAAGAATAATCTTTCTTATTTCTTGTTTGATGTGTTTTTTTCTAATCTTCTTTAATAAGCCTGGTTTCAATTTAAAAGGGAAAAAAATAACAACGAATCTAGCAAAAGGGGAGCCCGCAAGCCCTTTCTGTTCCATAGAGTTTTCCCACAAACTGGGGCAGGGTGGGGTGGGGCGGCGTGGTCAGAGAAAGAACTGCCCTTTAGAAGTGAAGCAAGAGTGGGAAACCCAGCGTGCTCTGGGCTGGCAGAAGGTGTCAGCCGACCAGGGGGAAGTTGTGCGGATAATGACCCAGCCCGCCTCTCACAGCATGGGGCCTGGCAGACCTGTGGACGCTGCCATGCCCCAGAGCCTCCGCAGACCCCAGACTGGGCTGGTGACCCCATGTCACACTGCAGCCCCACGTGTCCCTACGGCCTAACGGGGGTCACCCCACTGTGTCCCTGCCCCTCTTCACATGCGTTACCTAGCTTAACCTGGTCTTGACAGCCTGCCTGTGAGCCAGCTAGGGGTCACTGTGTCAACCTCACTTCATAGAGAAGGAAACCAAGGCTTGAAAGATGTAGTGATTTGCCCAAGATTGTCAAGCTGGAAAATGGCGGCGCCTAAATTTATCACCACTTGGTTGCATCCTTGTCTATGATCAGCCTCCTACTTCTCATTTCTACAAAACCAAATGATGAGTTTCTAGAGGAAAAGGATGGGTTCACAGGCTTCACTGTGTCCCCAGGGTTTGGCCAGAGTCTAGCACATGAGGCCGGGGTCTAGGACAATAATGATGGTTGGATAAATGAATTAACTTATGGAGGATGAATAGATGGATGGATGGATGGATGAGTGGATGGGTGAGTAGGTGGGTGAAATGAATGAATAAAAGGATGGACGATGGATGCATGGATATTGATGGATGAGTGGGTGGGTGGAAGGCATGCAGGGAATGAGTATATGGCTGAATAGGTAAAAGAATTAATTAAATGATCATGAGAGGCCAAGGACGCTAAGAGGATGCTTGTTTGTTCCTGGCAGACCGGCCGCTCTCAAGCCACATCAGCCTTCAGACATGTTTTGTTTTGGCCATCCCAGGAATTTTCATTTTTTAAATTGTCATTATTTTAAAATTCTGGAAAAGGGAAAGGCTACCTACTCCAGTATTCTGGCCTGGAGAACTCCATGGACTATGGGGTCGCAAAGCATCGGCAACGACTGAGCAACTTTCACTTTCACTATTTTAAAATTAGGAAATTTCACATTAGAAATCTGGATCTCTGGTTTCCCTGACAGCTCAGCTGGTAAAGAATCTGCCTGCAAGGCCGGAGACCCCTGTTCAGTTCCTGGGATGGGAAGATCCCCTGGGGAAGGGACAGGCTACCCACTCCAGTATGCTTGGGCTTCCCTGGTGGCTCAGACGGCAAAGGATCTGCCTGCAAATACCGGAGACCTGGGCTCAGTTCCTGAGTTGGGTATATCCCTTGGAGAAGAGCATGGCAACACACTCCAGTATTCTTGCCTGGATAATCCCATGGACAGAGGAGCCTGGAGGGCTACAGTCCATGGGGTTGCCAAGAGTCGGACACACCTGAGCAAGGATACGATCTGTGCAAAACTGGGCCAGCTCACGTGCCAGGAAGCAATGTGCCAGGACTGACAGGCCTGAGCCACCTGGGACCGCAGTCTCCACCGCTCCCCAGCGCATCTCTGATGTTGAGGCTGGGTGTCGGCTGCCATTTATTACGGCACTTCAGGCTGGTGATCTTCTCATAGTATAATTGCAATGAAAATGAAACATCTCTTGTACCCGAGTTTCCATCAAAAGTGGGGAAGTGAAAACATGTAGAAAGAAAACTGGGAGAGATGTTATTTGTTTGTGGAAGGAGAGAATGTTCCTATGGATCTGACGCGCACACAATGCATGCTTTCCTGAGGGACGGTAGACCTCGGCGCCTGAGGGCACAGGTGCGAAGCTTGAGGACCGGCCGGCCCAGGGCTGCGGGCTGCTGGCTGCGCGGCCTTGGGCAAGCCGCCGAGCCTCTCTGGGCTTCAGTTTCCTCGTCTCTAAGGCAGAGATGGAGTCAGTTCCCACCTCCGGGTATTAATGAGTTCCCACATGTGAAACTCTCTGTGTGTGAGCCAGGACTAACTTCGGTTGTTTTGTGTGACCTGTACAACAGGGGTTCTAGACCCAGGGCCATTTGGCAATGCCTAACGACTTAGGCTGCCACAGCGCGTCCCTTCCAGGCTGCGGCCAGTTAGGCAAGGGGTGTGTCCCTAGCGCCTCCCAGTGGCTTCATACCGAAACTGCATGAAGCTCTCCAGCCCGGGGTGGTGGTGGGGAATAGAGACTGACCCCACGGCCGTCTTCATCCAGACTCAACGGGAATGTGGAGATTTAAGGTCATGAAAGATGGTAGCAAAGGCTTAGGAGACAAAATGGCATGGATTTGGATCCCAGCTCTCCCACAGAGTAGCAGGGAGACCTTGAACAAATCTATGACCCCTCTGGACCTCAGTTTCCTCAGCTGTAAAATGGGGATGATGTTATGCCTGTGTTGTGGGTAGGATTGTATTAAGTAACATACATAAACAGATGGCACCTACTGGATGCTTCATAATCCTCCTCTCTGACACGGGTGTTCACCTAGATCCAGAGCCATGGGGATGAGCTTCCAATATACCCAGAATAATTTTTAAATAATTCTCAAATGGTTTTGCTAGAGGGGCGGGATGTGATGCGGGGTGGGAGGTTCAAGAGGGAAGGGAGATATGTATACTTATGCTGATTCACGTTGTCGTTGACAGAAATCAGCACAACATTATAAAGGAATTGTCTTCCAATTAAAAATAAATTTAAAAAATAATTTTGCTTCAAAGGCACATTTAAAACATGGAACGGGATCCACAACATATTGTCAAATAACCTCAGGCCTGAAAAACATGGTGCAGAAGGGGATTTCTGGCAACATATCTGGATTTCAGAATACATACATGTGTAACATCTGTGAGAAACAAAGACATAATTTTTTTAGTATATAAAGAGCTCTTGCAGATGAAGAGACAATGATCCGATAGAAATACAGGCAAAGGATGTGAATGCTTTACTACCAGAAAAGAGACACAAATGGCCTTTAGATATGTTTTTTAATTCCCAACCTAAAGGAAGACTATGGGGATTACAACCACGGTGAACACATTTTTCCCTGATAGGCAAAGCCAAGATGAAGTGGTCGGATAATAGCTGGCGTTGGCTGGAGTGTGGGGAAACCAGGGCTCACGTCAGTCATCGCTCTGAATGTCAGTTGGTAGGCATGACCTCAGAAAGCATTTAGACAATAAGTGTTAAAATTTAAAAATGCACCTGCCCAATGACTGGGCAGTTCAGGGGCTAAGAATTCATCCCTACGGAAATAGATCCGCATACACGGAAAGAGTCTTGTGAAAGGGATACTAATCCCGGCATTGTTTCCTGCAGCAAAACACTGGAAGCAGCTACATGGCATCATCGGAGACTGGTTGGATAGATTATGATATTCAGACAATGGAATGTGTGGAGAATGCTCTCCTAGTGCTGATCTGGAAAGATCTCCAAGGTACATTATTAAGTAAAAAACAAAACCAGCACAGAGCAGGGGGTGCAGTATACTTCTCCTTAGAGAAACAGCTACAGGAATCCGTGTACGCATTTGCTTCTCTGCACTCTGGATATCTCTGCAATGATCCCCAAGGAACGATAGCCAGGATGACTTCCTGACAGAGAATCTTGGCGATTTGGAGCTGGAGAGCAGGGCTAAAGGATTGTTGCTGTTCAGTCGATAAGCTGTACTCCGACTCTGCGACCCCATGGACTCCACCCCGCCAGGCCCCTCTGTCCATGGGATTTCCCAGGCAAGAATACTGGAGGGGGTTACCATTTCCTCCTCCAAGGAACTTTCCCAACCCAGGGATCATTGGCAGGTCGATTCTTTACCACTGGGCCACCAGGGAAGACAGGGGTTAAGGATTAGTCAGGGAATATCCACTGTAAATCTTGTGGTACCTTTTCAACTACTTTTCAGGCAAATATGTTTTCTTATGAATATTTTTAAAGTTTCTCATCCTTTAAGTTAGACGAGAGGGAGAAATGCCCGCAAGGATATGCTCGAAAATGTCTGCAGTACTTACCTGTGGGTGACTGATGGGGATTTGCAGTGACTTTTATTATCTCATTTTTACTCAGATGGATTTTCTGATTTTTAAAAAATAATTATCACAGGATATTTGGTATTAATAACTTCAAAAATTCTTTAAAAGTAGACTCTCCGTGTCCTTTTGGTAGCCAGGGGGAAACTAACTTCTACATTGAAAAGCAACAACAGAATACGTGCACTCCCCTATATAGTCCAATTATCTCCACTGCCAAGAACATTATGGAGTTACATTCCATGAAGAGTGAAGACTGATATAGTCCTCCTGCCGTGGGTGTGTGTCACTCAGTCACGTCCAGCTGTTTGTGACCCCGTGGACTGTTGCCCGCCAGGCTCCTCTGTCCAGGGGATTCTCCAGGCAAGAATACTGGAGGGGGGTTGCCATTTCCTTCTCCAGGGGATCTTCCCGACTCAAGGATCAAACCCGGGTCTCCTGCATTGCAGGGGGATTCTGTACCATCAAAACTCTTAAGCCTCCAACTCACAGGGGGGCTTGAATCAGCTTCAGATCTGCCACTTATTAGCTGGGCACATCAGTTCAACTCCCTTGGCCTCACTTTTCTCGTCCACAACACGGGAACACCGCAGCGCCGCTAGCGGACTTGAATGAGATGATGCCGGTTGAGTTCCTCTCCTGGCTCAGGGTGGACACAGTGAGACCTAGTTTTTATTTCAGAAAAACAAAACAGGCAGGAATTGTTCACATTCACGGGAAGGACAGGATGGGGGCCCTTTGCCTTCTTCAGGATTAGTTTGTAAATAGCTCTGCCCAGAGTCCCCAGTACTTGGCCCATCTCTGCTGGGCAGTCTTCCTACAGCTTGGAAAGAGTGACACCAAGTGGCCAAGACCAAAACTACACCTTCAGGCCTCAGGCTTATTGCGAGCCTGGGAGGGTCTCCTTGTCCCCTCCGCCGGTGGTCTTGAGCAAGGTGCTGAACCTCTCTGGATCTCATTTTTCTCAGCTGTAAAGTGGAGATAAATGTGCTTTTGTGGTAGGGCAGAACTGAGGTGTAAATAGGGTAATCCAGGGACATCATCTCCAGGCCGCTCTATTATACAGCAAACACCTGGGAGAACGCAGCTGTCATTATGATCACTCCCTCAAGCTTCTAGTCTCCTACATGGTCCTCCAGAGTGATTCTAAATCAGAATCTCCCAAAGTATAGACCAAATACCAGTGATGCTTCATGGGAAGATTTTAGTAGGTACAGGGCTGCTCCATCCAATAACACTCCATTTTCATTTGAATGTTCTTATTATATCTAGGTAACAGTTTGATTTATGTCATACCTGAATGGTCTAGTGGATTTCCCTGCTTTCTTCAATTTAAGTCCGAATTTGGCAATAAGGATCATGATCTGAGCCACAGTCAACTCCCGGTCTTGTTTTTGCTGACTGTATAGAGCTTCTCCATCTTTGGCTGCAAAGAATATAATCAATCTGATTTCAGTATTGACCATCTGGTGATGTCCATGCGTAGAGTCTTCTCTGGTGTTGTTGGAAGAGGGCAATGCCAAAGAATGCTCAAACTACTGCACAATTGCACTCATCTCACACGCTAGTAAAGTAATGCTCAAAATTCTCCAAGCCAGGCTTCAGCAATACGCGAACCATGAACTTCCAGATGTCCAAGCTGATTTTAGAAAAGTCAGAGGAACCAGAGATCAAATTGCCAACATCTGCTGGATCATTAAAAAAGCAAGAGAGTTCCAGAAAAACATCTATTTCTGCTTTATTGACTATGCCAAAGCCTTTGGCTGTGTGGATCACAATCAACTGTGGGAAATTCTGAGAGAGATGGGAATACCAGACCACCTGACCTGCCTCCTGAGAAACCTATATGCAGGTCAGGAAGCAACAGTTAGAATTGGACATGGAACAACAGACTGGTTCCAAATAGGAAAAGAAGTATGTCAAGGCTGTATAATGTCACCCTGCTTATTTAACTTATATCCAGAGTACATCATGAAAAACACTGGGCTGGAAGAAGCACAAGCTGGAATCAAGATTGCCAGGAGAAATATCAATAACCTCAGATATGCAGATGACACCACCCTTATGGCAGAAAGTGAAGAGGAACTAAAATGCCTCTTGATGAAAGTGAAAGAGAAGACTGAAAAAGTTGGCTTAAAGCTCAACATTCAGAAAACAAAGATCATGGCATCTGGTCCCATCACTTCATGGGAAATAGATGGGGAAACAGTGGAAACAGTGGCAGACTTTATTGTTTGGGGCTCCAAAATCACTGCAGATGGTGATTGCAGCCATGAAATTAAAAGACACTCCTTGGAAGGAAAGTTATAACCAACCTAGATAGCATGTTGAAAAGCAGAGACATTACTTTGCCAACAAAGGTCCACCTAGTCAAGGCTATGGTTTTTCCATTAGTCATGTATGGATGTGAGAGTTGGACTGTGAAGAAAGCTGAGTGCTGAAGAATTGATGCTTTTGAACTGTGGTGTTGGAGAAGACTCTTGAGAGTCCCTTGGACTGCAAGGAGATCCAAGCAGTCCATCCTAAAGGAGATCAGTCCTGGGTGTTCTTTGGGAGGAATGATGCTAAAGCTGAAACTCCAGTACTTTGGCCACCTCATGCGAAGAATTGACTCATTGGAAAAGACTCTGATGCTGGGAGGGATTGGGGGCAGGAGGAGAAGGGGATGACCCAGGATGAGATGGCTGGATGGCATCACCGACTCGATGGACGTGAGTTTGAGTGAACTCCGGGAGTTGCTGCTGGACAGGGAGGCCTGGCATGCAGCGATTCATGGCGTCGCAAAGAGTCAGACACGACTGAGCGACTGGACTGAACGGAACAGTTTGATTTCCTCTTCTTGGGCTCTAAAATCACTGCTGGTGGTAACTGCAGTCATGAGATCAGAAGACAATTGCTTCTTGGCAGGAAAGCTATGACAGACCTAGACACGGAAACATTACCCTGCCGACAAAGGTCCACATAGTCAAGGCTATGGACTTCCCAGTGGTCACATAACGGTTGTGAGAGCTGGACCATAAAGAAGGCAGAGCACCAAAGAATTGATGCCTGGGAAAGATTGAGGGCAGGAGAAGAGGGCATCAGAGGATGAGATGGCTGGATGGCATCACCTATGCAATGGGCATGAACTTGGGCAAAATTCGGGAGACCCTGAGGAACAGAGAGGCCTGGTGTGCTGCAGTCCATGGGGCCACAAAGAGTCGGACACAACTGGGCAACTGAACAACAGCAGGTCGATACTGATATGTACTTTGGCCACCTCATGCGAAGAGTTGATTGATTGGAAAAGAGTCTGATGCTGGGAGGGCTTGGGGGCAGGAGGAGAAGGGGACGACCCAGGATGAGATGGCTGGATGGCATCACGGACACGATGGACGTGAGTCTGAGTGAGCTCCGGGAGTTGGTGATGGACAGGGAGGCCTGGCGTGCTGTGATTCATGGGGTCGCAAAGAGTCGGACACAACTGAGCGACTGAACTGACTGAACTGACTGAATGCTTACCGATCTTCCTTTTGAACAAAAAAGCAAATGGGCCTTAGGCTTAAAGCCTTCAAAAGGCAAAGTTACTTGGCCACAATTTAATAAACCTAAATGTCTTAATACTTACACTTTGGTGATCGCCTTTGGTCGAAGGCGAGTGGTGCCGGTTTTCCAGTCACAGTAGATGCAGCAGCTGTGTTATTTTCGGTCCTTCCTACGGGCGGTTGGCTGGTAACTCTCCCCACTGATGTCAGCCTTGGTGGCGTGACTTCCTTTGACCAAGAGCATCGGAGTTAAGCTTCCAAGCAGGACCAGCTTGTGGTCCTGCCACTCGCTCTTCTTTCTCTGCTGTGAGTCAGATGGCAGGGGGTGGGCTGCTTCTTCAACCTGCATTCCAGAGTACAGAGAACACCTGGGCCGGAGCTGCCGTCAACCTGCAAACAACATGAAATATGAGTGAGAAATAAACCCTTGTAGTTGACAGCCCACTGGGATTCTTGGGTTGTTCGTTATCGCAGCAGAATCTAGCCTGAGTTGGCTGATACAGTAGAAATAACATATTGCCTTTAAAAATAAATATACTTTAGTAAAGTAAATGTGTTTGTTTAAAGAAACACTAAGTAAGGTAGTAGGGACATGTTACAGATCGACAGACCGTAGGCAGTAGGGGACATGCAGAACCAAGGTAGTGGCTGGATGACTGGAGTCGCGAACCACTGGTGCAGAGTTTTAAATGTGGAAACTGTTGCTCTAGCTTGCACATGGCTCATCTCAGAGCCCCCAGATACTTCTCAATTCACGTTTCCGATTCTCCAGGCTTTGCCTCCCCTCACACAGCCAGAGTGGGCTTCCTCGCGCATACATTTGACCAGGTTCCCCCCTGCCCTAATCTGGGCGCTCCCCTGCACTCTCAGGATGAAGGCCGGGGTCTTTATCACAGCCACAGGCCTTCCCAGGCTGTCCCCTCATCCCATCTTCTCTCCCTCCTGTGTTCTCGGTTCCAGCCACACTGACTTCTTTGTAGTTCTTTGAACAAGGCAAGCATACTCTAGCTTCAGAGCTTTGCTTCAGATTTGAAATCCTCCCGTTATAATGCCCTTCCCAAAGGTAGGAACATGGCCGTTCCTCACTCCCTGAGGTCTCTGCTTAAATATCACTTTCTCGAAGAGTTCTTCTCAGACCACGCTGTATAAAACAGCAGCCGTCTATTCTCCTGCACCTTTATCCTGGTTTTTCATTCCCTGTCACCTATGACTCTCTGACCACATTAAATATCTGTTTATAATCTGGATCCTCCATTAGAATGTTAGCTCCTAAGGGCAAAGTTTTTGTTTGCTCACTACCATGGCCCCAGTGCCTACAATAGCACCTGGCACCCAGTAGGTGCCCAGGAAGCATTTGCTGAATGAAGGGATGAATAAAAGATGGCAAAGGTAAACCCCAGAAGCTTTAGGCCCAGGACATAACAGTATCTTTTTTCCCACTATTTATGTATGTTTTCTATGTTACTTTTAAAAAATGTATCTATTTTTAATTGAAGGATAATTGATGTGTTGGTTTCTGTCATTCGTCAACATGAATCAGCATAGGTATACATATGTCCCTTCCCTCTTGAACCTATTTATTTTTAAATTTTATTTTATTTATTTTTTTACTGAATATCATACTATCTTTAAGTCCGGCTGATAAAGGACTTCTCATTCCCAATGGTTCGGATCCCCTGGATCTCACTGGCTTCCCCAGGTTACATGTCTCTCTCGGACCCAATCAGGCCAGGGAAATGGAACACTGGTCAGCCAGGCCGAGACCCTATGCCCACAGGTAAGGCCGGGAGCAGGCTCAGCTCTTGGCGGCTAATGCACTGAGTGAGACAGGGTGTTCTGAAACAAAACTGTGATGCTCTTATCAGAAAAAGAGGAGATAAATGTCAGGTGGGCAAACTCCAAAAAGATTATTCACCCAGCTGAGTGTCTAGGAACCTAGCATGCGCTCTATGAAACAGGAGCCTTATTTGGGATCAAGCTGAAAACAGGTGGGAGGTGAAGTAGGGGGAACTCTGCTCACACCAGAGATGGAGCTAGAATAAGGAGCAGGTGATTCAGGCAGAGCCTAGACCCCAGTGTATCCATGGCATTAACAATGCTGGGAGAGATCAGAAGTGGGAAGCAAAAGAAATCTTCGGTTTCTACACGCAACTTCTTCCATAATCAGCAAAATATCACTCTCTCTTCCGATGCTGAGGATGACACCCTTGAGAAGAAACTTAAAAGCAAATATTGTTGGCCCTAGTCTATCACTGTTGATGAGTTTGAGGAGCCACATGTGCTTCCTGCATGATACAGCCATAAGGCAGCCCACAGGCCCCGACGACCAGCCAAGTGGGGCCTCCTGAAACTGGCAGTCACGGTCAGCTGAAATTCTGAAACCATATGGTGTAGTGCTGTTATTGGGAATGAGTAATCTATTTTGTTCCAGAATCTAAAGTCTATACTCTTCAGTGGTAGAGTCTGAAAGTTGTCCCCCAATATCAGTCTTCCCCTTCCGATAATGATAGAAGCTCCATAAAAGCGTATGGCTGTTCGGAAGAAAGACTACATTCCCAAGAGCCCTTTGCAGTGGGAAGTGGCCATGTGACTGAGGGCTGGACAAAGGAGTGTGAACAGGGGAAGCAAACGCGGTGGTCAGCCACTTGGGTTTCGGGATGGGGACAACATGCTGCTGATGGGACCCGAGCCTCCGACAACTTCACAGTGGAGAGTCACCGTCCCAACTCAGGCTTCTTTGCAAAAGGGGAAATTTTATCATATTTCCATCTCTTACGTCTCTGAACCCCACAGATGAAGTTGTATTCAAAATGTTGTTGTTGTTCAGTCATTCAGTCGTGTCTGACTCTTTGCAACCCCACGGACTGCCGCACGCCAGGCTCCTCTGTCCATCACCAACACCCAGAGCTTGCTCAAAGGCATGTCCATCGACTTGGTGGTGCTGTCCAACCATCTCATCCTCTGTCGTCCCCTTCGCCTCCTGCCTTCAATCTTTCCCAGCATCAGGGTCTTTTCCAATGAGTCAGTTCTTCGCATCAGGTGGCCAAAGTATTGGAGCTTCAGCTTCAACATCAGTCTTACATTCTAAAGAAGTGGGTCTGACTTGGAAAATTGTGTACAGTATATGCACGGAGTAAATCCTTAAAAAAAAAAAAAATGAAGAAGTATACAGTTTTGATTCACTCTTATCAGTTTATTCCTGTTCTACAAATACTGAAGACTAGGTCAAGGAAGACACCCTGCCCAGGGTGCCCTGATATTTTAGCTGCTTTAACAAAACTGAGACAGGCTGGGACCTGGGACGCTTTGCTGCAATGCTTGCACCTGGGCACACCTCTCCTCCGGCAACAGAATACAAAGAAACTGTATGGGACTAAAAGTAACAATGCCTGCACAGTTGGGACAAATCCTGGACCCCAAAGATACAGAGACCAAAAGGCCCAACTGCCGTTTTTGAGGAGCCTGGAACAAAAGCAGGATACTGTACATGCCCCCTTCACACACCACCACCTGGGGGTGGGCCAAACACCTAAGCCACGAATCCAGCCTGACCCATGGACACACCCTGCCCCTCACTCCGTATAAGAAACAAGCTGGCTGCCCCCTCAGCCCAGGGAGCAAGCAAGGAAGCAAGGAAACCTGTTTGTTCTCATCTCCCCCGCCCCACTATAGCAGGGACCCCAGTAAAGTCTTGCCTGAATTTCTTGTCTGGCCTCAGATCAATTTCTACTGATGTAGGAGGCCAAAAACCCTGGCTGGTAACAAAACCGCTTTGGCACCTTTAACTGAAGTCCCCCGGACTCTGAATTCCCAAACCTGGCTGACTATCAGTAGCATATGTAGAGTCGTTCTAAATTACAGGCTCCTGGGCCTTGGCCAGTTCATTCAAAGAAGTAGGAGATGAGGAATTTATAATTTACAGACAGTAAATTATAGCTGGTATGCTCGCCTTACCAGCTGCGTGACCTTGGGCAAGTTACTTCACTTCCCTGTGCTGCCGTTCCTTCTCCCAAACAATGAGGACAGTATTAGCAGGAGCCACGACAGGGCTGCTGTGAGGGTGAGCTAGCTCCGCTTGTACGAAACGCCTAGCGTGGTGCCCGGGACAGAGTGAGATCTGTGCTAGTTCTCACCACGCCTGTTGGCAGGAGTATAATTTTGTTTTTCCTCTTGGCCACATCGAGTGGCATGCAGGATAAGTTCCCCAACCAGGGATCAAACCCACACACCCTGCAGCAGAAGCGTGGTTTTAACCACTGGACCCCCAGGGAAGTCCTGGTAAGGGTATACTGCTGCTGCTGCTGAGTCGCTTCAGTCGCGTCCAACTCTGTGCGACCCCGTAGACGGCAGCCCACCCCATCCCTGGGATTCTCCAGGCAAGAACACTGGGTTTCCATTTCCTTCTCCAATGCATGAAAGTGAAAAGTCAAAGTGAAGTCGCTCAGTCGTGCCCAACTCTTAGCGACCCCATGGACTGCAGCCTACCAGGCCCCTCCGTCCCTGGGATTCTGCAGACAAGAGTACTGGAGTGTGTTGCCATTATAAATGAATGCAAACTCTCAGGAGAACAATTTGCACTGTCTACCAAGATGATGGGTTTCCCTGGTAGCTCAGTGGTAAAGGATCCACCTGCCCATGCAGGAGACACCGCTTCGATCCCTGGGTTGGGAAGATCTCCCGGGAAAAGAAATGACAACCCACTCCAGTATTCCTGCTTGGGAAATCCCATGGACAGAGGAGCCTGGTGGGCTACAGTTCACTGGGTTGCAAAGAGTCGGACACAACTTAGCGACTGAGCGTCAGCATGCACCAAGATGTTCAGTATGTCTGCCTTGACTTAGAAACATGGTGGCTGAAAAACTTTGCCTAAGATTGCCCCCATTCATCCAGCTACGTGTGCAATAATGTTCTTTGAAAGTGTTTACTAAGCACCTGGAGAAGGAAATGGCAACCCACTCCAGTAGTCTTGCCTGGAGAATCCCATGGATGGAGGAGCCTGGTGGGCTACAGTCCATGGGGTCACAAAGAGTCAGACATGACTGAGCAACTAACACACACACACACACTGAGCACCAGCATTGTAGTCAGAATAAGACAGGCTATGCTGCATACCAACCTCCCAAGTGGCAGTGACTTAAGACAGGAAAGGTTGGTTCCTTACTTTGACATTATGACCCAGAGGGAGAGCCCTTCTGCATCTTGTTGCTGTGCCGTCTGGAATAGGTGGTCTTGGAGGTGGACTTGGCAGGCAAAGAGACAGCTAGAAGGTCACATGGATTTTTTTTAAGGACTAGGCTGGAAGTGGTTTCCATGATTTTTGCACATCCCATTGGGCAGAAATGAGCATAGTTACAACCTGATTGCAAAAGAAGGTGATGAAGGCAGACGAGCAAATGGATACTGAGTAGGCGTTGTCCCTGTGGGATCTGCCATGTTCAGGGACTGTTCTTGGACCTGGAGCCCCAGAGATGAGCAAGACCAACAAGGTCTGGCCCTCAGAGCTTCCCTGATAATAAACTTCTCCTTGAAACATGACCCCAGGTGTATGTCATTTTATGCCTGAGCAAGACCATCTGAAGGTTTTGTTTGCAGCAGTTAGGGTTGTTGCATCAAAGAGTATATGCATTCGTCACTGTGATAGATGTGGTCAAATCTCTCTCGGAAGGACTCTGCCAGTTTCCACTTCCACCAGCAGGGTACGAGAGTGTGTCTTTTCGTGCAGACTCGCCAGAACAGAGTGTTATCAGACTTTGGATTTTTGCCAATCTGATAGAGGAGAAATGCTCTCTGCGTGTACTTTTAATTTGCTTATTTTTTTATGACAAAGGAGGGTGAACATCCTCTCATATATTTATGAGCTGTTTGCATTTCCTTTTCTGAGAACTGTGTGTTCATATCCCTCATCCATTTTTCTACTGACATTTTTAAATGAAAAATGCAGGGGAAGAACAGGATGCGTATTATATTTTTTGTAAATTAAAAGCAGAACAATATTTTGGTATATACATATAAAGAGTCTTATATGTGTATAAAGGTTTTCTAAAAGCAACCACAAGAAACTGTTAATGGGCAGTAGACTCAGCGCCATTTTTTTGCCTGTGAGCTTTTTTAAAATGTCAATTTTTAAACCCCTGAATGTGGGGGTGGTTTATTACACCTGTGTGCTATGTTTCCAGCCTTTCTGAATGACTTCACTTTTCTAACCATGTTCAAGTATTACTTGTTTGTTTTTTTAACGTCAGTAAAGGTCTTTTGGCCTTTTTGCCTTTGTATTTCATATATTTTATAAACTCTGACATATGTTGTTTTATTTCAAAAATATTTTAGAAGCCCACTGTATCTGAAAACATCGCCGTTAGGATCTGAGCCCAGCCCCAGAATTCAGCCCAAGTCTTACACAGCTTATAAGCGCTCAAGAAGTATTTGCTGGATTGAAAGAAATGGAAGTGACTCTTTAACTGAATCATCAAAAGACCCCAGATGCAGAATTAAATATTCTTTTTGTTTTCGAGATCAACAAGAGAGAGACCATAGTTGCCTGGTCAGGACTCCTTTTTTATTTATTTTTTCCTTTCATTTTTACGTGAGAAGGCTGGTCCCTCTGTCCCAGAGTCAAGGGCCTCGGAGAATCTGTATGGGGAATGCCCCACCCTCTCTCAATAATACCTCTTCGTCAGGAGATCGTATCTCATTGGTTGAGTTTAGGTCATGCGCCCATCTCAGCCGATCACCCTTGCCAGGGGTGGACCACAGATTGGTCACACTCCACACCTGAAGCCAGGGGGTGGTGTCCACACTCTTCAAACTCCTTGGACCGGCAGCAATGGAGGTGTGGTTTTCTCAAAGGAGAATTGGAATGCAAATACTAGAAGGAAAAACAGATGCCAGAAGGCAGAAGCAACAACACATGTCCTCCACAAACACCTGGTATGTACAAGGCGCTGTGCACGCTGTGGGGGGTATGATGGTGAAAAAGAGCCATTCCAGCCCTCAAGGAACTGACATAGTGGGAGAGACCAAAAAGAGCAAGCTAACAAACGCTTTTAGAGCTACAGATTGCAGTAAGTTCTATGAAAGATACAGACAATGGACTGAGATAGGAAATACTTTGAACAGGATAGTCAGAGAGGAGGCAACGTTTAAACAGAGTCAACACGAGAAGAAACAGTTCAGGTAGTCACTGGGAGGGGAAATCTAGCTGGACACCTCCTTCACACCGAAACCAGGACAGATCCCAAATAGATCACGGGTTTAAATGCATAAAGTGAAACCGCAAATGTAGTAAAGTACGATAGGTATAAATCTATTATAACTTCAGACTCTGAAAGACCTTTTGAATAATGAAGCAAAACTGAAATGTCCTAAGTGAAGTCTCTTAGTTGTGACCCCTCTTAGTTGTGGTCTCTTTGTGACCCCATGCACTGGGGCTCGCCAGATTTCTGTTCATGGGATTCCCCAGGCAACAATACTGGAGTGGGTTGCCATTCCCTTCTCCAGGGGATCTTCCCAACCTAGAGATTGAACCCAGGTCTCCTGCATTGCAGGTAGATTCTTTACCATCTAAGCCACCAGGGAAGCCTGAAATGTCCTAAAAATGAAATACAAATATGTTTGACAACATAAAGATGTTAAAAACACTCTTTATGGTTAAAAAGATTTACTAAATTCAATGCCGAGAGACAAACTGGGCTAATCACAAAAGGCTAATTTACCTAACATACAAAATGTTTCATCAAATCAAAAGAGAAGTATCAACAATTCAGTGGGAAAATAGGCAAAAAGAGGTAGTTCGCAGAGGAGGAAAAGCAAATGGCTTTTAAGTATGCAAAGAAATGATCAATATCATGCATAATAAGAGATACCATTTACCTCCCCATCAAATCAACAGAAATCCCAGTCTGACAATCTACTAAGTTGGTGAGTAGAAACTGATGACCAGAGAATTCCCCAGCAGAGCCCAGTGGTTAAGGCTCCAGGCATCCACTGTGCAGGATCCATCCCCGGTCAGAGAACTAAGAGCCCACAAGCCCACGGTGTGGCCAATAAGTAAATAATAGACAATTATTCTACGGGTTTATTCATTTATATGCTAAATGGCATATACAGAGTTATTCATTATCACATTGCTTATAATAGCAAAAAAACGAAAATGGTATCTACTGACAAAGGGCCGGATGCATAAATCGCAGTCCATCCCTACAGTGGAATAAAATTCAGTGATAGGAAACCAGGAGCCGCCACTGGTGGCCCAGTGGTAAGGACTCTGCCTGCCAGCGTAAGAGACACGGGCTCAGTTCCTGGTCGGGGAAGATCCCGCGTGCTGCAGAGCAGCTAAGCCCATGCGCCACAGTTATTATTGAGCCTGTGCTCCGCAGCCCGAGAGCCACAACTGCTAAAGCCCGCGTGCCCTGGCGCTCCGCGACGAGAGAAGGCGCCGCAATCAGAAGCCTGTGCACGGTACCTGGAGAGCACCCCTGCCCACCGCAACTACAGGAGAATGCCCACACAGCGACAAAGACCCAGCACAGCCATACACAAATAAATAAAAATCTTTTTACAAAGCAAGGAGGCAGGTTTGTGTGAATAGGTAAAGTTCATGCCAGGACTTCTTAAGCAAAACACACGCACAAAACAATGTAACGAACCATGTGTTCGGCATTTACTCATTTGTGACATTTTCAGGGGGTGGAAAGGAAAAGAATATATTTTCATATTTGCTTATATGCAAAAGATATTTTAAAGGTTATGCAAGGGACTTATAGCAGAATGGTAGAGGGAACTGCAAACTCAAAAGTCCCCAAGGTTAAAAAAAGGCGGGGGGGAGGCGGTAAATCCCAAGGACGAGGAGAGTGCCTGGGAGAGATGACATGTGACAGGTGGTGGCCAGATGCTTGTAAACCACCCTTTAGGAGTCTGGTCTTGAGTCCAAGTGCAG
Organism: Redunca redunca; assembly: GCA_006410935.1. Classification (NCBI taxonomy): domain Eukaryota; kingdom Metazoa; phylum Chordata; class Mammalia; order Artiodactyla; family Bovidae; genus Redunca; species Redunca redunca. The sequence goes on along the minus strand of SJYQ01010272.1, from coordinate 26,765 downwards.
TGGGAAGACATTCAAAAGAAGAATATGATCTGATTCACATTTTAAGAGCATCTTGCTGCCATTTGGAGAAGCTGTTAGAGGAAAGCAAGGTGGAAACAGGGAGGCCCATTAGGAGGCTGGGCAGCTATCTAAGAGAGAGGTGAGGTGGTCAGACCCGGAGGAGGCAGTGGAGACGGGGAGAAGATGGATTTGAAAGAGTTTGAACTTGGAATCCACAGGTTGATGTGGCACCAGGAGGAGCAGGGGTTCAAATGAAGAGAAGACGGGAGGCTGCCTTCTGGCTCAGGCACTGTGAGGGCGGTGACGGTGTTGACTGAGCTGGGGGGGTGCTGGGGAAAGCAGGCTGGGGTTGGCTGGGGATGGGGTGCACTCCAGGGCAAGGCACGGTAAGGTTAAGAGGTCGGTAAAACATCCAAGTGGCAACATCAAGTAGATGGCCAGGTGCTTGAGCCTGCAGTGGAGGAGGCCAATAAGAACGGAGACAGTGTAAACAATAACAAGAACAGATCTGTGTGGATTCCAAATTACAGCCCCAAGCCTACCCTGGAGAGCTGGGTTCATATGTCCACCGAAAGTCACGTTCTTGCTCATGGCGGCTTTATTCATTACGGCCCAAATCTGGACATGGCTCAAGTGTTCTTCAACAGCAGGTGGATAAATAAATTGTGATAAATTAGATAGATGAGAGACAGATAGATGGATAGAAGGTACAAGCTAAAATAATGAAAAAGAATGGAGCATGGATACACCCAACAACCTGAGTGAACCTCACAGACACGTCCCTGAGTCAAAGACGCCAGACAGGGCCCCGGGTCCTCGTTCCCCTGGGGGTGGACACTGGCCTGAAACTGCTGGAGGCCGAGGCCCCCCAGGGGTATGTCCACCCACAGGGGCCCCTTTACCTGTCACTGCTGCCGGAAGCCTGGACGGGCCACAGAGCAAGGGCCTCGCTGGCCGCAGTCCTGGCTGGCTGCCCCCGCCCTGAGGCTCCAGCCAAGGTTCCTGCGGAGACAGGAGTTGTTGGGATGCCAGCTGCATGAGGCGGGGTGTGGCTCAGCCTCCCCGGAATCTCCCCCGGGCCTGCCATCTCCTGCTTTGGGATCTGGTCTGAGTCTGTGCCACCCGAGGCAGGGCCTGTGTGGCCAGCCTCCCACCCTCTGCACCGTGATTCCCACTGGAGCATCTACAGTTTCTGGACGCAAGCTCGGTAGCCAGGACAGGAAAGGATGACTGGCTGGTGGCCGTGAGGGGTGGCCGCCTGAAATCAGCAATAAACCACTCAGGCCTTTCTCACTGCCAAAAAGACAAAAACACAAAAAACTGAAGCCAGACAGCAAAGAATGCATAGTGTATAATTCCATTTATATAGGGTCTTTGATCGGCAGAACTAACTTAAAGTGATAAAAGTCACACTAGACTTTATATTGGGTTGGGGAGTGGAAGTCCCAAATTTAAGTAAAATTAAACTTAAGTATTTTATTCAGTCAGTCACACCTACCATTTTAAAAAATGTCATGGTGGTGCCAGATGCTCCTGAGGGTGAAGGAACAGGAGGGGATGAGCACAGGAACCTCGACTGGAAGCTGGTGGAAGGTTCTCAATCCCCTCTGCCCCCCTGTGTAGCCAGGTGACTGCCCCGCCCCACTCGGCGGGGGTCTGAGAGTTATTTTCTGGAGACACTGAGATGGAGAGGCTGGGGATGAAACAAGGAGCCAAAATGGTCAGACCCAGCTCCCTTCCCTGCCTCGGCTTCCAGAACACAGGCAGCCTGGCGCAGGCAGGATTCCTGGGCAGGAGTCTGGGAGAGTCCTCCACAGAGAAGTGAACCTCCTTGGCAAAAACACTGATAATAATGCTATTCGGGTCCCAGAATGAAAAAGCTGCCTCACTGCCCAGCTACGTTACAGAGAAACACATGGAGCTTCCAAAGAGTTGTTTATGCCTCCCTCTCATACATGAATGGAGGTAAGAGCCCCCGACATCTTAGAAACATTTCTAACGTGAAAACACAGAGACTGGAATTGACAAACAGTAAGAGGGATCTGGGAACAGATGAAGACATTACAGGGAGTAGATGGAAACGCATCCAAGTAGCAGACTGGAGACTAGGCTTTGCATCCCGGTTCTGTTGCTGGCTGGGCTGCCACATACAGCTGTGCAGGTTGTGCACTGCCCAAATCTAGGAGGCACCCTTCATCCTGAGGCCTGTGTAGGTGGTGTCCCTGAGGCTGTACAGTGCATCACCAAATTTGGGACCCTGACCCACTATGTGCCCCCGGGAAGTAACCATAAAAGAACCTCCCAGTGGGGGCACTTCTGGAGGGCAGACAACCATCTTGTTTGTTTTCATAGCCCCAAGTCTAATAAAGCCTATGAGTTGGCTCTCCATAAATGCTTGTTGACTAAATAAACGAATTAATAAGTGAATGAACAGTGACTATGAATCCAGTGATTTGCAATATCTGTATACTTCCACACCCCTCATAAGAGCACAGGAAAGCAGGCAGCAGAATGCAGTGCTGGCTCTGGACACAGGCTGCCTGCTTCAAATCCGAGCCACTTAATCCCTCAGAGTCTCTGCCTCCTTGTGAAATAGAAGTGATAATGATGATGCCTGCTTAAAAGTGCTGTTGGGAGGATTAACTGAGGTACATAATAAAAGCTGAACATGGGCCTGGCCAAGTCTTGTCAGTTAGAATTAGATTTGGCTTTATAAAACAAAAAACCCAAGTAAGTGGCTTAAGATAGAGCTCTTTACCTTTTTCTCCCCTTACCAACTCCTCCTCTCCCTGTATGCACTTAAGAAATCAAAAGGTGTGACATCCAGGGTTACAATGATGAATAGATAATCATCAGGGTCCTAGATTTCTATCATATTGCTCCACCATCCTTGAGGTTGCCTCAAGGACCAAAACAGTTGCCAGAGTGCCAGCCATTGTGTCCACATTCTAGGCCCAAAGAAGGAGGGCATGAAGAGGGATGAAAGGTGTGTACTTGACAACTATCAGCTCCACCCAGCAACTTCTGCTAGCTTCCCCCCTAGCTGCATGAGAGGCAAATCGCTGCCCAGATCAGGGTCTGTTAATAAGGAATAGATATTGGGAGAGCAGCCAGTCATCTCTGCCACATGGGGACTCAATAAATATCAGCTGTTATTATTGTTGCTAACCCAGTGTTTGAGAGGGGAAAAATGAAGCTCAGAGAAACTGGGCAATTTGCCTAAGATTTTTTATTCAATTCACTGAATAAGTCTTAACTATATATCTATATACCTACCATGCTCTGGCCCCTTAGGATACAAATACTGAATAAGACATGAGCTTGGCTCTCAAGGACATGAAATCAAGTAATTTCAAACAGCACTAAGTCTAATGGTCCAAAGGATAGAACACTCAGCCTGGGGTGAGGGTATGAGGCTAAAGTCAGGGAGGGCTTCCTGGAAGAGGTGGAAAAGTCATCATAAGAATAATAGCTGTGCCTACTATACATGAGATATGCTATATCTCTCACATATATGAGATATATGTATCTCTCTATATATCTACTGTACATGAGATATGCTATGTATCTACTATAAATGAGGTATGCTAGTGACAAGCTTAGCACAGTGCCTGGCACACAGTGAATGCTCAGATTAAAGCAGCTCTTATGCTACTCTGATCACATCATCATCATCTTGACTATTTTGCAGAAATTAAAATGGCCACTTCTCAACTTTATAATATTTTGCAAATGAATTCATCTTCAAAGGGTGTTGACCTCCAATATGTATTTAAAAAGCAGAACAACAGGAACCAAAAATTCCTCATTTTCTGTTGACTCTAGGCCAGAAACTGACCTTAGGAATGATAAATTTGTACCTTTTCAGGAAGAACTGGATTTAAAGACCTGGCATCTTAAACTTTAACATCAGGCACTTAACTGGCATCCTCTCTATGTGATAATAGGAAAGAAACAGCAAAAGATTAAGAGAAAAATTTTAAACAATAAGACAGTTTAGTTCTGAGAAGGCTAGATGCACTGAGGCTAATTCACATTTTACTCCAGTGACGGCTAATTCACCTTTTACTCCAGTGACCCCAAGAGAAACCAAATTTCCTGGAAGATCAGAAGGCAAGGCAGGTTCTGTTTAAAAGCAAACTCTGAGTGAAATCAGATTATGGGGGGTGTGCGGGGGGGACGTGGTAGCCTTTAAAGTGAAAGTGAAAGTTGCTCAGTTGTGTCTGACTCTTTGCGACCGCATGGACTATACAGTCTATGGAATTCTCCAGGCCAGAACACTGCAGTGGGCAGCTGTTCCCTTTTCTAGGGGATCTTCCCAACCCAGGGATTGAACCCAGGTCTCCCACACTGCAGGCGGATTCTTTACCAGCTGAGCCACCAGGGAAGCCCAAGAACACTGGAGTGGGCAGCCTATCCCTTCTCCAGAGGATCTCCCCAACCCAGAGAGCGAACCGGGGGCTCCTGCATTGCAGGCGGATTCTTTCCCAGCTGGGCTGCTGAACCTCAAAAATAGCATTTGTCCCCTGGATATTTTGGGAGTGTCCTTGGCAGAGCATGGCAGGAACCAGGGGCCTGTTTGGACATCTCCTCCAAGGGCACACCTCAAGAATGCATCACCCGCCCTCCCCTTGACCCCAAGCCCCACCCAGGCCCCAGAGCTGTGTCAGCAGCCGTGTAAGCGGCACAGAGATAAAGGGAGATATTTAAACACCCCGAAATCACTTCTAATTTAGGAACCAAGCTGCAAAATATCTTTCTCCCTTGATGGCTTGAGTTGGGAATTTGGATTTTGAACCTTTTCTCTTGCCAGGCTGCCAAAACATCTTCATGAATTGATAGAAGGCAAATGGAAGACTTCAGGGACAGAAGGGCCATGGGCCTTAAGCTGCCTGGAATCGGAAGGTTCAGACCATCAGAGCCCTTTCTGGACTTCTTTGTTTACTGTCTGCTTCCGCTGGGGCTCCTGATCACCTCATCATTGCTGCTGTGGTGGCAGTAATGATTAAGCACTTTAATACTTGGACAAGGAGTGTGCAATCCTGTAATTACATTCCTCCCTGCCCCCTTGTTGGGGGAGAGTTGGAATTGTTGTCCCTGTTTTGCACAAAGGAAACTGAAGGCCTGGGTGAGTGAACCAGTCCAGGGTCAAAAACTAGTCAGCACGAGGGAGATGCAGGATGTGGATGGGGACGGGGCCGGCAGCGGTTCTAGCCCAGTTTGAAAAGCTTGCAGGTCTAAGTTCCGGACGTGTGCCTTATTCTTAAAGAAGTGGCTGCGGAGTTCATGCGTGCGGAATGTGTGCGTGCATGTTCTGCGAGTTGGTCTGTGTGTTTGTGTGTCTGTGTGTACTCCAGTGTTGGTGCTTCCACGTGTGTATCTATCTATGTATCTGTCTGTGTGTCTGTCTAGGTGTGTAAAAGGAGGGAAAGAGGTGAGAGACCGAGGGTGATCAGGAGACAGGAAGGAGAATCAGTAACTAAAGTTTAGAATGGCAAAGCCAGCTGCCCCCTTAAGAAGCACCTGGCCCAGTCTAAGGCCTCATTGCTAACTGCGGTAGGTATGATAACAGCGTGGTGACTTAATTTTTAAAGTGGTTATCAAGTATTCACTGGTAAAATGATACGAGGCCAACCAGTTGCTTTTAGAAGAACTCTGGCAAAGAAAGGGTAATTTGAAGGAAGATGACCGAATGAGATTGGCAAAATGTGGATCATTGTTGAAGATGTATACCCAAGTATTAGGTTTCTATTTTTTCTACATGTTTAAAAAGTTTTTAAATCTTGTCGGCCACTCACTGCAAACTAGCATCCTATAGGTCAAACACTATTCATAAAAATCTTTATAAAAATCTAATGGTTGCCAATATTTAGAAATGGCAGATTGCAAATTAAAGGCTTGGTTTCTAGTTTTTCTTGAAAAATCAGAAGCTCTCATAACTCCAGTCCCACGATCCTTTTTTTTTTTAATTCATAACTTTATCCGGCTATGCCGAGTCCCAGTTCCTGCATGTGGGATCTTAGTTGCAGCACGCAGGATCTTTTCCTTCTTCCTTCCTCCCTTCCTCCCTTTCTTTCTTCTTCTCTCTCTTGCTGTCTTTCTTTCTAGTTGTGGCATGCGAGCTCTTAGTTGCGGCATGTGGGACCTAGCACCTGATCAGAGATCGAGGCTGGGCCCCCTGCGTTGGGAGCACAAGCCTTAGCCACTGGAGCACCAGGGAAGCCCCACATAACCCTTTTGGGTAACAAAGGCTTACCCGCTGGGAAGAAGCTGGAAAGCACCCCTCTACGGGGCCTTTGCTTACAGTTTACCACAGTCCCCACCATTCTCTATCACTCCTGACACTGACGATGCTTATCATTGCCCTTAGGTCACTGTTTCTCTTTCAGTAGAAAGAAGAGGAAATTGAATGAGAGATCTCTTGGAGCAAGGACTGCTGTTTGCCATCCACATGTCTAAGCTCTATTTCCCTCGCACTTACACCACTGCACTATTGGGGGTGGTAATATATTCAGAAATCACATTTTCCAGCTTTTCTTGAACGTGAGAGTGCTCTAATGTTTCCCAGTCGAGGAAGTTTTGGCCCCGAGATGTGTCTGGTTGTCACAGCTAGAGGGGGGGAGCACTACTGACATCTAGTGGGCCGAGGAGGCGATGCTGCTGAACGCCCTGTCAGTACAGTGCCCGGGACAGACCCTGCCACGGAGAACTCTTCAGTCCAGACTCTCATCGTCCTAAGACTGAGTGGCCCATGCGTTGCAAGTGAAAGCTGATGGTGGGGCTTCCAAGAGCGCTCGTTGGTGCCTTGCCATTCTCCTGAGTTTCCCTGCAATGCAGACATGATGGCCGGAGCTGAAGTAGCTGTGTTGTAACCTGAGACAGGATCTGTACTAAAGGTGGAAGGAAACGGAATCTCTGTCCACACCACAGAGCTACCCCCTTGGAATGCTGACTTCCAGACTGGCTTCAAGTAAAAGGAAGGAACCTCTAATTGGTTTAAAACTGCTACAGTCAAGTACTGACGACGGCTACTGTCAGCCAAGTGCCATTTCTAAATCACTTCTCTGTGTGCCTGGTTCTCTATGCTAGTGGGGAAGGACAGACAGACAGGAGGGCCAGATCTTTACAGGAAAGCAAGAGAAAGCATATTTCTTGGTGGCAATGACGCAGTCCATGTCCCCTGTTTATGTCAGTTTTTGGCTTCCACGGGCATTGGGACTTGTAACTCTTGGACTAGTCCATTCCTTCACCAAAAATATGAGGAACTGAGGCCCCCCAACAAGTTAATGATGACTTGGAGGATAATCCACAACCTTGTCCTTCTTGCCTCATATTTCAAGAAGCTAAGTCCAGTGTAGTGATAAAGAATGCAGTTTCTGGAGCCAGACCGCCCTGGTTCAAACACTGGTGCCACCGTCTACTAGCTCTGTGACTTTAGGCAGCTGACTTAACCGCCCTGTCCCTCTGTTTCTCATCTACGCTACAGGGAGGATAATAAAGGCGTCTATGGCCTTTGACTGTTAGGAGGATTCACACCAGTCAGAGACCCAGCAGGAGGGTAGTTCTGTGAACGTACTGTTTACAAAGCACTGGGCAGGGTGCAGCCCCCATGGATGTTACAACACCCCCAGGGTGAATAACAGAGAGGGTGTTACCACTAAGCAGTTGTAACAGGGCGAGGTGGGGGTGCATTCCAACCCTTAGGTAGTAACAGTAATAGAAAAAGGCAAAGATGGAAGCAGTTGCCAGATCTGGAGAGAAGACCTCTGAAGAGGGTGTCTGAAGGACCTGTGACCTTCAGTCAAGGGACACAGTGGCCCAGGATCCCAACAGGAGAGCTGGGGGAATAAGCAGACCCATGCCGCTTCTCTCCTCCTGTCTCCTGCCAGTGTCTCTCATCGATCAAACCCAACAAGAAGCCAGAGGGCAAGAGAGCCCTTTGATGCTGCACGCAGGGGTCACAGAGCAGAGTGGGAAGGACTGGAGGGAAGGAGGAGGAGGCTGGAGACCAGGGCTCATGTCCCCAGCTCTGTGATGACAAGCTTCCGCATTGTGCCCTTGGAGGGAACAGAGGGCCCTCTTCCTCCCTTTTCCCTCTTCCTACCGGCAGGAGGAAATATGGTAGGAGCTAAAACAGCCCTCCTAGACCAGGAAGTGGAAGTCACACATTAAGAGTGCCCAGCAAGGAGACAGAGTCTGAACCCCGGACAAGGTGGCGCCACTGTGGCGAAGTGGACGCTGACCGCTGGGCTATTGCATGAGAGAAGATTCAACTTTCATTTTTTAAGCCAATTATTTTGCCTTTTATTTACTGCAGTGGGACTGATATTCTGACCAATACGAGATTTAAATCAGGTATTAGCTCAGATTTTTTGGATCTATTTTAGACTGAGCTTTTTAAAACAAGCAGAAGTGACTAGATAGTGACAGATGCTGCTCAAAAATACTGGTAAGGAATCTGCTCTCCAGGGGGATTTAACATAATACAATAATGAGCAGTGTTCGGTGAAAAAAAATTTTTTTTAGCATCTGAAATTACTCTGGAATTGAGATGTTCAGTAAGCCGAGTTGTTTGTCAGCAACCCAACCACACTAAACTCCCAAGGGACTGCAAGACAGACCTGCTTCCTGGCTGCTACCAAACAAATCCTGAGATGAATTCTGATTGGACCAATCTGTACCACCACGTGTCATGGTGGTCCTTGTACTTCAGCTGCTCGGAATGGCTGGTGCTAAGTCACATGTTCTTTGTTGGGAGGAGTGTCACAGGAACCTCCTGGACAGAGAACTTGCATAAGGGGTGGTGCCAAAGGAAACGCAGAGTGCTTGGCATAGAAGAGGATGCAGTCTGGTTTGACCTTCCTCTCTGTTTGCTCCTTCTCTTGAGTTTCCAGGCCAGCATTGTGCCCATGGTCGTCCTCGTTAGCCCACCCTGGAGGACTGCCGGCAGCGTGGAGGACTGCTCTGTACATGCATGTACTTCGGCAGCTGCATCACCGCCCAGGGCCCATGTGTTCGGCATGTTCGCAGCAGGTCAACAAGGGAAGTGCCTGGGAGTTGACAGCCCCAGGCGGTACCGTCAACCATTGAGAGATGGGCCCCCAATGCTGCAGGGCCCTGAATTAGCAAACACCCTTTGTACTCACCACTATAAAAAGAAAGAAAATAGGGGGAAATTTTTTTAGAAAAATAACAAAGTGTCATGGGAGTGGGGGGACTAGTTGCTGTGGGATTTCCAATCAGCCACTCTGAAATTTTTTTTTTTAACAAATGAAAGTATTGAGCCAGACCGTTTGCTGCCAACATTCAACATGTATGCCTATCCCCAGAAAGTAACTAAATAAATAGGAAAAGGAGATGTCCCCCACTGGAGACTCAAGGGACATTTCCAGGGCTACCGACAGAGCATCCTCTGTGCTTCAGACAGCAAAGGAATTCACGTGAAACATAGGAGGGAGGCGACTATGTACCAAAGGGTGGGGTGTGAGGCTTGTTATTGCCATGGGAAAGATGAGGTCCTTCCACCCAGTGAATAGGAGTCATCTGCTTCGGCTCCAGGTAGAATTATTAGAAGAGCGCTGTTTAATTGGCCAATAGCATGTTCCCTCCTATTCTTCAGAGATTTAAAGAGAAGCTACAGTTGGGTCTAACGGATATCTTAGTTTGGAAACCCCCCACAGTAGAGCTTGTATGGTCATTTGGGTTTCCCCAGAGGGAGACCCTGAGACAAAGATTCAAGAACAAGTAATTTAGCTGGAAGGCAAAAGACACACCAATAGGGAAAAAAGAAAGTGAGGGAGGGAAGGAAGAACAACCAGGATTAAACAAGGTATCAAGGCAGTAACTACTATAGACAACTAGAGCTTAACCCCACGTCCCACCCCCAGGGTAGGACAGAGTTATTCTGTCTCAGAGTTATTCTACCTGAAGGACCAGGGAGCTGGGGACATTTATACACCGCTTCCTTCCACGCACAGGTTGACAGCTGCGGGGAAGAAGGGACAAAGCATTAATTCTTCAGCACTTCTAGCCTGCTTGACCCCTACAGTCAGGAAAAAAAACTCCAAACAAACTCATGCAAAAAGATGAAGATGCTAACAGCTAGAAGATGGGCAGATAAAGCTGAGCAAATGATAAAATCCGAGGCCGACAGATAGCGACTGCTACTCCCTGGGTGCAAGTAGTTTATCTGGGAAACAACCTCGGGAAGGATAATGAGGAAGTGGGAGGTGAGACAGGGAAGGGAGCACGGCAGGTGTGCCAATGAGCTGGTTACCTCTGTGGGCAAATGGGGCTCAACCTCACAGAGGACCTCTGGGAGATGATGTAGAGGACACTTCAGAACTGTCCTGGGAAGGGGTCAGGAAGCTGCGACATTTATCCACAATGCCCATCTCCCAGTGGTTGACAGTACCGCCTGGGGCTGTCAACTGCCAGGCACTTCCCTTGTTGACCTGCTGTGAACATGCCAATCACATGGGCCCTGGGCAGTGATGCAGCTGCCAGAGGCATGTACAGAGCTGTGTACCACACTGCCGGCAGTCCTCCAGGCTGGGCTGACGAGGACGGCCGTGGGCACCAGTGCCGGCCTGGAAACTCCAGAGAGGAGCGAACAGAGAAGAAGGTCAAAGCCAACGTTTACGAAGTGCAGGGAGCTGACATCCATGAGCACATTCACTCTTCTTTTTATAATTCCCATTTTACAGATGAGGGAACGTGACTTGTTTCTGGCATGTGGCAGTTAAGTGGCAGTGCTAGAATTTCAGCTCAGCTTTAGTCTACGAAGACAATGTCTCTCTCTCTCTCTGTCTCACTCATACATTTTTTTCCCCAAATGATGTCTAGAGAGTCACCAAGACTGAAGTCCAGAAAAGCCTCCTGGCATCCTCAAAATTTATTCTTCTATTTTTTAACTGTTATTTATTCACTTGTTTATGTGGCTGTACTGGGTCTTCGTTGCAGCATGCGAACTCTTACTTGTGGCAAGTGGCGCCTAGTTCCCTGATCAGGGGTCGATCCCAGGCCCCCTGAATTGGGAGCCTAGAGTCTTAACTACTGGACCACCCAGGAAGTCCTGTATCCTCAAATTTTAAAGGTACTTTATGAAATATAGTTTTTGTTTGCACTTTTCATACATTCAACACATTTATTAAGCAACTACTATATGGTGCGAACAAGAGGCAAAATCCTTGACCCTTAGAGTTTATATTACAGGAGGGAAAAGAGACAGTAAACAAATAAACACACAGATGAGAAGCAACAGAAATATGGGTCCCAGAGTGGGGAAGTGAGACAAGGAAGGGAAGGCTGACAGCAAAGGGAAATTACTTGAAATCACAGCTGTGATCCATGCTGTCAGCCTCAGCCTATTGATACCTTGGGCAGAATTGCTTCATTCCTGGGGATTATCCTATGCATTGTAGGATGTTTCATCTTGTAGAACTTGACCCTAAATAGGGTAAATCTTACAGTAGATAATCTCTTAATTTTTAAAGAAAGTAAATTATTTCAGAAGACTCTGCAATAGGACTATCAGGACTTCCCTGGCAGTCCAGTGGTTAAGACTCCAGGCTTCCAGTGCAGGGGGGAGAGTTCGCTCCCTGGTCAGGGAGTTAAGCCCCCACATGTTGTGGGTGTGGCCAAAAAAAGCACGCAGGACTATCACTTGGATGTTTGGGGGGAAATCAAGCTTGGTTAGAACTCTGAATCAAATCTTGACCCCAGTGGGGGACTGTGTGAGAGGGAATAAGAGCCCAGGATCATTGGAACCAATCTACATGTAAGAAACTGGGAGATCTTTATGGAAATGCAGGCGTTTGGTATTAGATGTGGGCAATGATTGTTTTCCACACATTAAAAAAATTTTAAAAAGCTCATTGCAGCACTATGAACAATAGCCAGGACATGGAAGCAACCTAGATATCTGTTGACAGAGGAATGGATAAAGAGGTTGTGGTACATAAACACAATGGAATATTATGCAGCCATAAATAGGGATGACCGTGAGTCAATCCTAGTGAGGTGGATGAACCGAGAGCCTGTTATACAGAGTGAAGTTAGTCAGAAAGAGAAAAACAAATATTGTACTGAATCTAGAAAAATGGTACTGATGAACCTATTTGCAGGGGAGGAATAGAGACACAGAGATAGAGAACAGACTTATGGACACAGCAGCAGGAGAGGCTGGGACAAATTGAGAGAGCAGCATTGAAAGTATATATTACCATGTGTAATACAGGGAGCTAACGGGAAATTGCTGTATAGTGCAGGGAACTCAGCCTGGGGCTTTGTGACAACCTAGAAGGGTGGGATGGGGTGGGAGGTGGGAGGGGGCTTCAAGAGGGAGAGGACATGTGTGTACTTGTGGCCGGTTTCATGCTGATGTATGGCTAAAACCAACACAACATTGTAAAGTAATTATCCTTCAATTAAAAATAAATTTTAAAAAAGATTGTCCCAAACAGATCAATGCAAAAGCACTCTGGGGGAACACTACTGGATTTCATGCCATTCTGTGGGAGCTTAGCTCATGGATTGACTGACCTTGCTGCAAGATGAGAAAACTTCCCTGAGTAGAGAAGAATCTTCTTTGCACAAACTTTTGTTTCTGTTCAGATTACAGATGCATTCAGGCTCCATTTCAGAGACCTTGCAGAGCCTCTTTAAAGGTCATTAAAACTTAGTCTCAAAAGCAAAAGATTGACAGAGCAGTTAAGATTTAAGTAACTTTCAAAATTACATCTGGTCTACCAAACCCCAAAGTGAATTGGGATTTTGTCTTCTCAAATGAGACACTTCAGTGCCAATAACAATAAAAGCCAGTGAGTCAATGGCTCATGCGATTTCAAAACTGTGGTTTTCATCTTATGGCTAGTGGGGACTTCCACAGAAGTCACAATGTTAACTTAATACAGGAACAAACAATGAAAAAAAAGATGGCAATATGACAAAGGCTTAAACCAATGTCTGTATGTTTACCCAAGTCCAAATAAATCCTATACCAGTGGTTTTTATAAATATAACCATAAATGGTGGGCCAGCTTGGGCTCTGCCATTTAATACTCTGTGGCCTAAGGAAGTCCCTTTGTCCCTCTGAGCACCAGTTTCCTTGTTTCTAAAATGCAGAGATGGTAACAGGACCTGCCTCATAGGCTGTTGTGGGAATTAAATAAGATACTGAGTGTTAAATGATTGATAAGGCGATGTACTAGTTTCTGATGGCTGCTGTAACAAATGATCACAGGCTTAGTGGCTTAGTTACTATCTTATAATTCTGAGGCCAGAAGTCCAAAATAATGGGTCTTATGGAGCTAAAATCAGGTGCTGGCAGAGCTGCGTTCCTTCTACAAACTCTAGGAGAGAATCTGTTTCCCTGCCTTTTCCGGCTTCTAGACGGCTGCTGAATTCCTTGGCTTGTGGCACATCTTCCATCTTCAAAGCAAACAACTTTGCATATTCTGCTCACTCTCTTGGACCCTGATTCCTTACCCACATCATCTTCTCTGACTTCAACCCACCTGCTCCCTTTTATAAAGACCTTTGTGGTTACACTAAGCCCATTGAGATAATCCAGGATAATCTTCCCATCTCAACATCCTCAACCTAAATCACATCCGCTGAGTCCCTTTTGCCACATAAAGTAACACATTTACAGGTTCAGGGGATTAGGGCATAGACATCTTTGGGGGGGTGTGTGTGTGCTCAGCTGACTCTTTACAACCGCATGGACTGTAGCCCACCAGGCTCCTCTGTCCACAGAATTTTCCAGGCAAGAATACTGGAGTGGGTTTCCATTTCCTTCTCCAGCGGATCCTCCCGACCCAGGGATCAAACTCATGACTCCTGCATCTCCTGCACTGGGAAGGCGGATTCTGTAGCACTGTGCCACCCCTAGACATCTTTAAGGGGACCGTTATTCTATCGACTATAAGCGCCTGTCAATGGCATTATTAATATAGTTTGCTGGCTCCAAGAACTCTGTGGCAACATAGAATATTGATGATGACATGTTGGTAAAGGGGAAAGAATATGCTCTCAAACTGCCCTGTGAAAACCTTCCATAGGAAAGAAGGCTGGGAGAATACACACTGAAATGCTAGTAGTGGTTGTGATTGGAGTTAAATCAGCATAACCAGGGGTGGTGGTTCTTTTCTCCATTTTTGGTAACACTTTTATAATAAAATATTTTCATGAAAATATTAGTAAATATTAAAATTGAAAACCTTAATTACATATGTATTATTTTTATACATACTGTTCTCAAGATCAATTGATGCATGACAAACCACCTCCAAATTTAGAGGCTTAAAAACAACGGTTTATTATTCTCACTCACGGTTCTGTGGGTTGGCTGGACTCGGCTGAGTGGTTCTCACTTGGATCCTCTCAGGCCGTTGCAGCAGATGGCTACAGGGGTTCGTGCGTCTTGACTTGGGCTGGGCCTCCAAGATGCACCTCAGCCGTCCCACTGGAGTAGCCTCGACTTCCTCCATGGTTCCCCAGGGCACCACGAGGCAGGAAGCCCAGAACTGGCCCAGGATCACTCTCACCATGTTCTACTGGTCAAAGCAGACACAAAGTCTAGGCCAGTTCAGATTCAAGGGAGTGGAAGTTTAGACCCCATACCTGAAGGGAAAGAATGAACGGCAGCCATCTCTGAAGTCCAGTTAACACGCACTCTTTCTCTCCCCCCTCTTCCCCAACATCATCCCAGGATGTTGTCTGCTCCCCCCACTTCCCTATTTCATTCTGGGATGTCTCCCTCTCCTCCTTTCTTTGGGGGGGATCACAGTTTCGTGGGTTCTCAGCTAAGACCTGAAATGTGTCCCCTCCAGCAGTATCAAGAGTTTAAGCTTCTTAGAGAAGTTGAGGTGGGCTTTTGTTTGCTTTGTCCTGCTAGTTTAACATCCCTTCCCACTTCCTGTACCAGGATCTTCCTGTGGGGGAACTACTGGTCAACCACGGTGCCTTACACTCTATAAGCTTATGAGTGGGCAAGTGGTCCAGGCCAAGTCAAACAAACCCTCCCTGAAATTTGAATCCCTAACACAGTGTCCCTAACAGAGTGACAAAGTCTGAAAGAAAAAGTTTGCAGTGGACACTGTAGGTGACTCCCCACCAACTATTACACCCCAGCGCAGAGAGGGCCTGATTAGTCTAAGCCAGGGATTTTCGACCTCTGCAGTGTTGACGTTTCAGACCAGGTAATTTTCTATAGTGTGTGAATCGGGGAGGCACCATCCCAGCATTGTAGGTTACTTAGCTGCATCTCTGATTTCTACAGGCTTCCCTGTTGGCTCAGTGGTAAAAATTCACCTGCCAATGTAGGAGATGTGGGTTTGGTTCCTGGGTCAGGAAGATCTCCTGGAGAAGGAAACAGCAATCCATTCCAGTATTCTTGCCTGGGAAATCCCATGGACAGAGGAGCCTGCCAGGTTACAGTCTGACGGGTTCCAGAAGAGTGGGACATAACTTAGTGACTAAACTTCTGATTTCTACCCATGAGATGCCACTAATACCTCCAGATGTCTCCCAAGGTTGCTAAACTATGTCCTCCAAATATGCCTCTTGCTGATGACTGGTTCAAGGGTGAACGGGCCCAAGCCACCTTAGCCCACGAGATACAAGGATAGATGTCCTCAGGACTTCGGGCAGCAACACTTCCTTACTCTTTAGAGAGCCCAAGAAAGCCACTCTTCCTTTTTTCCCCATTGGATGCTAGCCATTTTTTAGCCTGATTACTACTGGCTACAACTTTGCAGTCACAGAGGGAACCAGCTATCAGCTGAAGCCGGCTTGTGGATGGTAGAGGGAAGAGAGAGAGAACCTGGGTTCTCAGTTACATTCTTGAACCCCCAAGTCAAGCGACTCGAGAGCTGCCCTGCCTCCCAGCTCCCATACTGCTTAAGCCAGCGTGAGACCCTGCTCTCTTTTGCTTGTGGCCAAAGCATCCTAAGAGACACACGATCAGAGCTGACTTGCCTGCTTGTGTAACCAAGGCTCCCCCAGGCCATCCTGTTCTCAAGCCTTTTCGAACTTGCTTCTGGCATTTTCTCCATTCCTATAAAGTGCCTACCTCCTTCTCACAAGTTCCTTTACCATGCCTGCTGGCCGGAACCAATTTCATGATTTGGCAGTAGGAGAATTCTATAACTGCAGTTGACTAATTTCAGCTCCATAGAAACCGACATCCCCAGCCACCGTACCACGACCATGAGGCTACCTGAGAACCTGTTTGCTGAGGATGACTGACTCACCTGGTATTTCACAAAGCGCCGCTTATGAGACCCGCGAGAAACATGGAGCCTCATGCGAACAGGTCAATGAGAAAATCAAGACAGAAAACATTTCCGAAAGTCCTAAGGCAGGACCTCCTGGCTGCTGGGGTGGGGGAAGGGGTCAGGCCAAGTGGCAGCCAGGCAGGACCAGCCCAGGGCATCCTGAGGACTGCTAGATCTAGCAGGGGATGAGAAGGAGGTGAAAGGGCAAAGAGAAGAGAAGAACAGGATTCCCTGGTCAGAGAGGCCCCGGCTCCACCACCAACCGGCTCTGTGACCCCGAAGGAGTTGCTTCGTCCTCTGAGCCTCAGTTGCCTCATCTGTTAAACAAGCATGAGCCGTACTAACTTCTCAGGCTTGACGTGCGCTTTACCTGAGACACACACCTAACCGGTCTAGGGATATGTCTCAACTAGTTGAGGTGTTACTATGAAAGCATTTTTATAATAATTACTACCAAATATCCCGTGTTGAAACCTCTGTTTTCCCTCTGGGTAATAATAAAAATCTAGAGTAAAGGTAGGATTCATGGCAGAGACAGGAATGGAGGCAGCAGCAGGCTTCCATGGAGCACCCCCACAGGCCAGGCCCTGCTCCGCACACCTGGTGTGTGAGTCTTGTCCATGGAATCCTCCAGGCAAGAATACTGGAGCTGGGAGCCATTCCCTTCTCCAGGGGATCTTCCCGATCCAGGGATGGAACCCCGGTCTCCTGCACTGCAGGCAGATATTTTTAAACGTCTGAGCCACCAGGGAAGCCCCTGCACACCTTGCAGACATTAATTCAGTGAGTCCTCACAAGGACCTTGTGAAGCGGGAACTTGTATTAGCCCCATGTTACAGAAAGAGAGAAACAAGAAGTTTGGTCACTTGCCCCAAGACATGTGGTGTCCTCAACCCACCTCTCTCCAATTCTATAATTTGGGGGACTCTTTTAGTTACCGAAACTATCTTCTTTCAGCTCTTAAAACTCGAAACTCCTCAAATTAAAATGTTGGTCTCAACCAGTGAGCCACAGCTAGACCCAGCATGGATGAATCTCATGGCCATGACCTTGATGAAAGAAGGCAAGGCAGGCACGAAAGAGCACACTGAGTGATTCCACTGACGCAAAGTTCAAAAACAGGCAAAACCAGCTCAGAGTGTTCGGTGTCAGGATGGTGGTCGTCCTTGAGGAAGGGATGTGACTGGAAGAGGTACCAGGTAGCTCTCGGGGGGCTGGTCGGGCTCTGTGTCTTGATCTGGATGCTGGCTATGTGAGCATATCCAGCTGGGAGAAATTCTTTAAACTGCATACTTAAGACTGTGTACTTTAAACTGTGTACTTATTCTGTATATATGTTATATTTCTGTAAAAATTTGCTCAAAAAAAAACCTTCAATCTAGAATTTGATTAAAAAAAAAAATTAGCAAAGGGACTTCCCTTGCAGGGCAGTAGTTAGGACTCTGGGCTCCCAGTGCTGAGGGCCCAGGTTCAATCCCCGGTCAGGGAAAAAATATCCTACAGGTCACGTGGTACAGCCAAAAGGAAACAAAATTAGAATTTGATGCAAAGTTCTTCTACACCTTCCTTACTTCCATCACCCAGTTCAAGTGAGACTTCTGGCTCTCAGGGGCTTGGAAACGGAGGGGAGGGGAAGTAGGGGAGGAAGTCAGGTGCTTTCCCGCTGAAATGGCTTTTCACAGGGAACCCAGAAGAGAAGCGACTGCCCCCAACTGCTAGATGAGCTCTGAATTTAGACTGAGTAACTCAGAGGGGCCCCTCATCATTTTATCGTATATGTATGAAGTAGTGGCTGCAAAGCATATGTAATGGGGGGGCCTAGATGAAGCCCAATATACTTGATGTCTCGAGGACTAGCAGTGGGGATGCTCTGCTCTTTTGAAGATGCCAGGAAGCTATGGATCACACCTGGTTGAAGACGATGCTTCCTATTCTTGGCCCTTTAGTCAGAAGGAAAAGCCCAAGTCTACTGTCTTGGGCAGAGATCCTCCAGAAGCTGATGCGGAGGCAAAGCTCCAAATGCAGCTGAGCGGCCTGAGAGGAGATCTCAGGGAGGACTGGTCCAAGGTTAAGGGAACAAGAAGGGCACTCAGGGGCCGGCCACCACCGTGGGCAAGGAGGACTCCGCCCCCGTGGGGACTCCCAAGAGTCCAGGAACAACCAGTCCCTGAGAGGCCTCGCTCTGAGGAGCAGGGCATCGAGGTGCTGTGCACCAGCTTCCCCTTGTCCTTGGCCAAGGGCTGCTCCCAAAGGCGCGTGCTCCTTGGCACTCGCGACCAGACCCGGAGGGCCACTGCGCCCACGCCAGTGACTGGAGGAAGCTTGCAAGTGTGAACACGGCGGGCTGAGAGGATGCGCAGGCCAGGAGCCTGACTGGGGGACACCTGTCCCCGGGTTTCTCGTCCGGGGAAACGAAGCTCTGACCTGCTTCAGCTGGAGTGTGACTTAGGGCCGAAGCATTCCCCACCAATGCAGGAAGAGCAAGGGAAGCTGGAGAGCAGGCTGAAGTAACCATTGAGAGCGAGAAGAGACGAGCGATAAGCCGAGTCTGAGGAAAAGGTAACCAGACTTCTCAGAAAGTGTTGCGGAGGTCAGGGCACTGAGTTTCCTGCTGCCTTACAAGATGGGAATTAGATCAAGCTGAGTTGTTTATTAAGGAGGGCGGGGGACAACCCAGTCTGGAGGGTGAAGAACTTGGAAGTATTTAAATTTGAGAAGGAGAGAAAGATACTTGGAGAGAGAGTGAGTCAAGAGGGGCTGAAGGAAAGAGGGAGATGGAGACAGAGGGGAAGAAACAGGGACAAACCAAAGAAATGTGGAAACGCACATACCAAAACATTAAGTCACCGTCATAAGCGGTCAGACTAAAAGACTAAGTTTCCTCTCTTTCATGTGCTTTCCAAGGTTTCTTCATTAAATGTGTATCACTTTTGTAATTAGAAGAACTGAGGGGGGCGGGGAAGGTCTACAATCGACACCTCTTAGTGGAGAGCATGCCCACCTCAAATCATTGCTGTCTCTAGTTCTTCCATGTTTCTTGAAATGATTTAAATACAAACTCAGTTTCCTTTCTTCTCTCTCTCATTCCTTCCTTTTTTTTTTTGAGATGCTCTGGGTCAGAGTCAGCTCAGAGCTGAACCAGAGCTAAGGCTGACAGTGGGTAGATTAAAGGTAATTTAAGGAGAGAAGGATTAGAAGCTACTTTGGAACTGAGAACCGAATTAACTTCTTCCTGTCTCTACCTCTGCAAGAGCTGTCTTGTCCCAGAGTAGTGTAGGAGGGCAGTGGGGAGGGAAACTGGCACTGTTTAGGGAGGTGATAAAATTGGGTTTAGATGATTCATTCATTCATATAGTCATTCAACAAGCTTTCAGGGAGCACCTCCTTTGCCCAGCCCTGAGCTACCCAAAGGTATACCAAGATGAACACTCCTCAGCCCATGCACGAGACAAGCTACCGGTCAGTTGAGAGAGACACACATCCGGACCGATAAGGCCAATACAAGAGGGCTGATCTGCGCCAAAAGAGAGGGTTGCACAAAGGCCGAAGTCCTGCTTTCACCCCACCCCACCCAGATACAGATCTTGGTTTGAAAAGAAGAAGTAAGACATGACGAGGGAGATTCTTATTTAGAAGAAAAGTGGTGACAAGTCGATGCAGGTGGTTTCCAGAAGAGCTTGACTTCCAAAGCAATGAGGGCTTTGCAGAAGGAATAAGGTTACACTTGAGACCCACAGGGCTGGAGGAAGGTTGAGACAGAAGACAAAGACAGTGTATCAGTTAGCATGCTTCTGGCTGCAAGTAACAAAAAAGTAGCTTCAACAATAAAACGAAAAAGCTCGTCATGACAAAGAAGTTCAGAGCCAGGTGGCTCTAGTGACAGCTCAGTAACTCAGTGACTTTGTCAAGGACTCAGGGCTCTCTCTCTCTGTGCTCCTCCAGCCTTAGCCTGTCGAGGAAGAAGCATAATTCCTTCCATGTGTCTCTTACAAGAGGGAGAAACCTTTCCCAGGAGCTCCCGGGCGGACTTTGCCTGACGTCGAATAAGCTGTGTTTGAGTTATATGTCCATGCTCTAACTGCCAAGATGGCTTGGAAAAAGAACAGCTCACTGTTTTTTTTGCCTCTGTTATATTGGGTGGGCTCAGTCAGCCAAGAAGAAGGGCAGGGAAAGGAATGGTGGGGAGATAGGCAACCAAAAAGTATCTGCCTCAGAAGGGAATTAACATTCTCTGAGCATGGTTTCTAACCCCAGCTGTCCCCGAAATTTCCAGCTTCCCCTTTAATGTCTAACTAATGATCTGACCCCATGACACAAACAAGACTAAACTTTATCAGGTTCTTTCTGCGGATATTACTCAGAATCTCCGGGGGATGTTCACATGTCCCATGGACCATCCCTGTGGTTGCTTGGCAACCACAGTGAGCTGTCTCTCCCAGGACTTCTACAGCCCTTGTCTGCCTTCTCTTAGCTGCCTGCAACAGGGTGCCACTCCTGCCCCCAACACCATCTGAATCTGGAGGCACTACCCAGCCCTCTTCCTTATCATCCCCCTAAAATATGGCTGAGTTAACCAGAAGACAGATTCAGTTACTGTAAATGAGATTCCCACAAACAGTGGCTTAAACAAAGCAGAAGTCTATTTTTAACAGTAAGAATGTCTGTAAGCAACCATGATGACTAGACCTGTATGTATCAGCTGAATATCAGCCTCCTTTATGTCTCTCAAAGAACAATCTATGCATGACCAGTCTAGGGTGATGGGCCGGGCTCTTCTATCTTTTTCTCTGCTACCCCTGTATGTTGCCCTTGTCTGCACAGCTCAAGTTGGAACTCACTACGTCCTACATTTCAAGCAGAGGGATGAAGTAAAAAAGCAAAAGAAAGAACTTACCTGTCCCCCTGCCCAGTACTGATTAGGCCTTTGAGGGCACGATTTAGAAGTGGACCGTATCACTAACACCAACATCCTATTGGCCAGCATGTAGTCACATGGCATAGTTACCTGCAAGGGAACATGGGAAATGTAGTCTTTAGTTGGGCAGCCATTGCCAAGGTACAATCCTGTTTCTATGAAAGAAGAGAATTGATGTTGGGAACGATTAGTATCGAACTCCCAACATAAGATGAGCTTGTAGCAGTGAACAACATTTTAGTGAAGCCTTGAGAGTAACAGGCGGGAATTATGCACAGAAAAGGAAAACATAAAATGAAATTGTAAGCACAGAGTTTCTAGAGGCCATGTACCTGCAACCTACTTTTGCTCATGCTGGTCTCCTTCCTCATTTCTCTCCAGCCTGTGACCGTGTTGTGGGAGCCAGTCTACCTGCCACGGCGGGGGCCTTCCTGCCTCTCCCTCTAGACTTTGGACCCTTACTCTCCCTTGCCTACCCCAGATGTGGGCAGTGGGGAGATCCTGGTTCTTCGAAGGAAAGCTCCACCCACTGTTCCCCATGGCTCAGGTGAGGATAGCAAAAGAGTTGTGAACCCATTTCCCCAAGCCTGGGTCCCTCTGCTCAGTCACTCCAAGTGTGGGACCTCTCCACAGGTCTCCCTCCAGCACAAGGAGAGAAAGTTCAGGCCAGTCCCTCCCTGTCTGCACAGACAGTTCTCAAATGGAAGCTATTTCCATCTTCAAACACAAAAACTGCTGAAGCAAATACTTAATAAATAAAGCCTGGGGCCCTGTGCAGCTGCACAGATCACAGTGTGTGTGCCCAGCCACTCAGTCGTGTCTGACTCTTTGCAGCCCCATGGGCTGTAGCCCGCCAGGCTCCTCTGTCCAAGGGATTTCCCAGACAAGAATACCAGAGTGGATTGCCATTTCCTCCTCCAGGGGATCTTCTGATCCAGGGGTCGAACCTGCATCTCTTGTGTCTCCTGCATTAGCAGGCAGGTTCTTTGCCCCTGAGCCACTAGATGAGAGACACACCCACAAAGGCAGCCCTTCTTACCTCCAGCAGCATGCCAAAAATTAAAGATGTGAACTAGGAGGTGGCAACATATACCATGGAAACATCTGGAAGCAGTTTTTTACTCAGCAACCTACGCAATCGCAATAATAATAGCCATGTTTATGGAGTCCTGTCCTTGAACCAGAGACAAGGCTCAGACACCAACTCATTCACCCGTCACATCCCTGTCTTAATGTAAAAGACAGAAAACTGACAATCAGAGAGGGTAAGTAACCTGTCCAAGGGCACATAAGCCCAAGTCAGCCAGATTGCAGAATCTACGCCCAGAGCCACTGTAGTGGGGTGGCCTCTGGAAACCTTCCTTTGCTAAAAGCATGGGGCCAGGTCTAGTTTCCATCCTTGAGTCAAACTTCCCTGCTCAAAGGTTCCCTGCTTCACTCACCACCCCACACCCTCCTTTCTCAGAAGACACGTGATTCCCCCAGTTCCCCTGAGCGCCTGCCCCTCCAGTCCCTGGGAACTCACCCTTGCAAGAGAGGCAGCTCCAGATTAGATTTATGTATTTATTTTTGTTTTTATTTTTAACGGCTTGGAGTCAAGTCTGAAATATTTTGTGAGGGTGGCGGCGGGGGCGGGGG
>SJYQ01010264.1:0-68652 GCA_006410935.1 Redunca redunca | reverse complement strand
AATTCTTAATTCTTACAAGTGTCTTGGTTTGAAAAATTACAGATAAAAAAAAAAAAAATTACAGATGCCCCTACCATAGTACTTAAACAATTCCAGTGAAACATAGGTGGCAGTAGGGCTTCCCCAGTGGCTCAGAATCTGCCTGCAAGAGATGCAGGGTTGGATCCCTGGGTCAGAGAATATCCCCTGGATAAGGAAATGGCAATTCACTCCAGTATTCTTCCCTGGAGAATCCCATGGAAGCGACTTAACAGGCACATAGGTGGCAGTACTTAAAAGAATTCCAGAGTCCACAACCCTAAAGCAGGGTCAGGGTGATTATTTTTGCCCTACACAGCCCTCTTAGCTTTGGGAGTCTCTAGTATTGTGTTCATTTTTAAAAATATCTAACAAGAATAGTACTTGAGGGTGTTACTAGCTCAGTTGTGCCCGATTCTTTGTGACCCCGTGGACAGTAGCCTGCCAGGCTCCTCTGTCCATGAAATTGTCCAGGCAAGAATACTGGATTGGGCTGCCATTCCGTTCTCCAGGGGATCTTCCTGACCCAGGGATCAAGCTCAGGTCTCCTGCATTGCAGGCAGACTGTTTACCATCTAAGCCACCAAGGAAGCTTGAGAAGATTGCTTAGAGAATTGTGATCTAGTTCTCCCTGGTGGTTTACAGGGTAAAGCATCAGCCTGCAATGCAGGAGACCCAGGTTCTATCTCTGAGTCAGGAAGATCCCCTGGAGAAGCAAATGGCAACCCACTCCAGTACTCTTGCCTGGAAAATCCCCTGGATGGAATAGCCTGGGAGGCTGCAGTCCATGGGGGTCGCAAAGAGTCAGACATGACTGAGCGACTTCACTTTCCTTTCTTCTTTGTAGACATAGATAACATGACAAAGTTTCAGACACAACACTACAAATTAATACTGCTTAACTCTTCGTCTGAAACTACAGAGCTAGGTTAAATGAAAAGAAAAAACTGATTACAAACGTTTTCCTATCTTATAATTGGTATAAGTATTTTGGATATGTAAAAATAGGATTAAGAAGGATAGTTAACATGGGGAACATAATGTTCCAAGACTTGACTAGGTATTCCTAATTCAGTTGAGAGATCTAAACTATTTGTCCCTGGAATCTATTAATTGGGTACATTCGAAGTAGAATAAAGCTTTTGTGTCTGAGAAACCAGATAAGATTTTGTAGTTTAGGAAAACCTATATTTGTGAAAGCATCACGAAGTATAATCTCTCGGAGAAAAGGAGAAGGAACAGCATCATGTGCAAAGAATCAGCTAGGCCAGGAGTCAGGTTATTTCATAAAGGTCTGTATAGTAAATACTTAAACCTTTTGTAGGCCATATGGGTTTGTCACACCTATTCAGCTTTGCTCATGTGGTAAGAAAGCAGCCAGACCCTAGCTATGTTCCAATAAAACAATTTATGGACAATGAAATTTAACGTTCTATGATTGCCACATATCAAAATATTCTTTTGATTTTTGTTTCAACTATTTAAAACTAAAAACCATTCTTACCTTACAGGCTATACAAAAAGCAGGTAGTGGTCTAGATGTGGCCCATAGGGAAAGGAGTTTGCTGACCTCTGAGCTATAGGCCATAAAATAAGGAAAATTAGAAATTTTTATGACACTACTGAGGAGAAGTGGGGCTGGTCTCCAAGGAAAAGAGGTTTAGTTAAGAATTGTATGTAAAAGGCAGCACAATAAGCCACTTGTTTACACGTAAGGATCAACCAATCTTAAATGTCTCAAAGAATCCCAGAAAGTAGAACTCCTCATTCTTAATTTGCTCAGTTGTGTCTGACTCTTGGCAGCTCCATGGACTGGAGCCTGCCAGGCTCCTCTGTCCATGGAATTCTCCAAGCAAGAATATTGGAGTGGGTTGCCATTTCCTTCTCCATAATTTGGTGTATTGCCACACTAAATAAGCAACTTGACGCAGCAGTATTTATTGATGTGTGCCTCCCTGATCTGGACACCAGATATTTTTGTTTTTTTCCCCACACCACCAAGGAATTAACTCAGTTCTGAGACTGTGTGGACATAGAAGATAGAATCATATCCCATAAGCTAAGGTTCAGTCTCAGAAGACTGCACCTTTTCCTTCCCCTCCCAACTTCAGATGCCAGTCACAAATTCAGGTTGTCACCTTGCTTCTGACCTACTTGGCTCCAGATTGCAGGTTCCCATGACCCTCTCAAGTTTGATTAATTTGCCAGAACAGCTCACGTAACTCAGAGAAACATTTTACTTACTAGAACACCAGTTTATTATAGGAGATTAACTCAGGAACAGCCAGGTGGAAGAGATTCACAGGGCAAGGTATGGGAAGGGGTGCAGAGTTTCCATGCTCTCTGTGCACACTACTCTCCCCCCATCTCTTCATGTTCACCAAGCTAGAAGCATTCTGAACCCTGTACTTTTGGGATGTTATGGAAGCTTGATTACATAGGTGTGATTAATTAAATCATTAGCCACTGGTGATTGAAATCATCTCCAGCCCTGGGGGAGAGAAGGGGACTGAAAGTTTCAACTCTAATCACTAGGTTGGTTCCCCTGGCAACTGGCCTCAAACCTAGGACCTTTCCAAAAGTCTCCTCATTAACATAAATTCAAAAGACACCTTATTCACAGTTATCACTTGGGAAATTACAAGGGTATCCAATTCCTGTGCAAGGAACAGGGATGAAAACTAGATATATATTAATACTTCTTAAAAGTCACAATATCACAGTCTCAGTAATTGGGATACACTTAAATAATAAAACATTAATGAAAGACATAGAAGTGAAATTATACTTAAAGACAGGAAAGGCAAAACTACTGTAATACAGTAAGTACTGCAGAAAGTTATCTTCTAGATTTTAGCAACAGGATACTTCCTTTATAGTAGAGATGTTTACTGATGGTATTTATAAAAAGAACACTGCTTTGAGAAAGAAGCTTGAAATATTTTAGTGAAGCCATTAATTAGCAGGTGGTAACAGGTTGGAATAGGGGTAGAGGCAGAGGACTGCAGGCAGCCTAGAACAGTTTATGCTATTTTAAAAATCTAGATGAGATGAAGATCTATGACTGTGAACATCTACTATAACGAGGAGTAGACAACTTATAAACAGTTCTGGGGTCAACGCAGGAAAATATGTAACACTGTAGAGCTGATCCTTGAACAATGTGGGGTTTGGAGCGCTGACCTCCGTGCCAGCAAATCCACCTATAATTTACAGTTGGCTCTCTGGCCCTCCACATCCAAGGTTGCACATTCTTGGATTCAATCAGCAACAGGTTGTGTAGGAATACGGTACAGGTTGAAAAATGTGTATTAGTGGACCCTCGCAGTTCAAACATGTATTGTCCAAGAGTCAACTGTAGTGACACAGAGAAAAAGATATAGAAAAATCAGATTACCATGAGATGACTGTGTAGAGTGATACAACAGCAAAATTAGGAGGGAATGAAACAGCTAATTCTCCAAGGGTAAAGAGAATTTAGATTTGTTAGCATGGATCATTAGAGGTTAAGTAAGAAACCAAGGCTGACTGAAGTCATGGTGTCATGAAGATAGTTCAAGGACATAACCTGAAGACCTAAAGGGAAGAACCACAGAGACCGCCTTAAATGGTGGTGGTGGTGTAGTTGCTCAGTCGTGTCTGACTCTTGCAACCCCATGGACTATAGCCCACTGTCCATGGGGTTCTCCAGGCAAGAATACTGGAGGGGGCTGCCATTTCCTTCTCCAGGGGCCTTAAATAGTAGTGGACAGGTAAGAGATGCCACCCAAAGACACCAAAAACATGAAAAACTCCACAACAGGCCATGTAAAGTTTTACTGAGTAAAAGATCGGTAACAAGTGTTATGGGGTTAAATGGAAGTATTAAGACCCAGAGCCACTGGATTTGCTAGTCAACAGTTGGGAGAATCGTTTCAGTTGAACAATTAAATTTTTGAGAATTAAAATGAAATTGTAGTGAGATGAGGAAGTGAAGCAGACAGATTTCCAAAAACTTTGTTAGGAAGACAGGGAATGAGAGCATAAAGTCAGACTCAACATTTTTTTGTTTGTTTAAGACAGACTTGCGATTTTTCACATAAAAATCTAACTCAGTTAAAAAACAAAATTTCGGGAATTCCCTGTCATTCCAGTGGTTAAGAATCTGCCTTGCAATGCAGAGGACGCTGGTTCGGTCCCTAATCAGGTAGCTAAGATCCCATATGCCTTGAGGCAACTAAGCCTGTGCACCATGACTACTGAACCCAAGCACCACAACAAAGACCGATGTAGTCAAATAAATGTTTAAAAAAAAATTTCAACCGAAGAAGAAACTTGGCAGAGTGGAGTGGGGATTGAACTGTCTATAAAAATTTTAAAACACTGTTAACGTAAAATATTTGCAAGTATATTGACTTGCCTCTGAGTCTGCACACTTAGTAGTATTCAGCAGTATAGCAGCAATTAACTTTATAGGAAAGTGTAAAGATTTAACATTTTAGGGACTCCCATGGTGATCCAGTGACTAAGACCCCACATTCCCAATGCAGGGACCCCAGGTTTGATCCCTGGTCAGGGAACTAGATCCAACATGCTGCAACTAAGAGTTCACAATCTGCAACTAAGAAAAAAATCATTCATGCCACAGCTAAAAGATCCTGCATGCCCTGCAATGAAGACTGATTGCAACTAAAAGCTGGGGGAGCCAAATAAACATATTTTTTAATTAACATTTTAAAAACAAATGCATAAAATTAAATCTCAAAATGTGAAGATCCAGGGTTTCATATTTTAATAGTTCAGTTCTTAGAAGGTAGAGAATAGTAACACAGCATACAAGTAGTACAAATTCTACTTTTAATTTCTACTTAACATCATTCAGTTTCCTACATTCTGTTCTCAGGTTATTCACATTCCTTGTTTGGGTCTGAAGTCCTGAAGGGAAGATAAATGTAAAATTTTTAGCAAGATGTATTCCCCTTCCTTTCCCTGTTCTCCCAGTAGAGAGATGATATACAACATCTATAAACTTAAAAAAGGAGACATCACTGCTTTTAGGTTCCTTGTGCTTAACATCCTAAAAAACTCATTCCCATCTGCAGTATGCAGTGGGTTACAGGAAGAGCTGAACAAAAAAGCCAGGACAGAGATAGGATTTAATAGCTCTCCTGAGTTGTCCTCCTCGAGAAGGCGATGGCACCCCACTCCAGTACTCTTGCCTGGAAAATCCCATGGATGGAGGAGCCTGGTAGGCTGCGGTCCATGGGGTCACAAAGAGTCGGACATGACTGAGTGACTTCACTTTCACTTTTCACTTTCATGCATTGGAGAAGGAAATGGCAACCCACTCCAGTGTTCTTGCCTGGATAATTCCAGGGACGGAGAAGCCTGGTGGCCTGCTGTCTATGGGGTCGCACAGAGTCCGACAGGACTGAAGCAACTTAGCAGGAGCAGAGTTGTCCTCCTTTCTTATTTGAGGTATACTGTCAGAGCCAAATCATACCAAACATAACTCTTTTCTATGCACATTCTAATATAATTCATAGCACATTCTAAAACCAGTAAAATTTTGTTTACATATCAACAGTAGTTAAACAAGAGGAAAGAAGATTAAGAATGAGCTACATATAAAACCCATCACGTAACACTTTACCAGGCTAAAAGTATTTTGAAAACAATGGCACTTTTGTCCTTTCCGCCTCAAGATAAAAACAGTGATATCTACAGGGAAGAGAGGCAATTTACAATTACACCTCAGCACCCATATCTTCCTAGTTTAGCAACATTTTTTAAAGTGAGCTTTATTATTCTTTTCTCTGTTGACAGAAGTCAATTTTTCATAGTTTTTAAGAGAAAAAAAGTTTTCAGGTTGGAATCACTTTCAAGATCTTATGGTTTCTGTTGAAGATAAACAAGAACTTTCAAGTATGGTAAGATGAAAATAAAATCTCAAATATAAGAAAATAATTACAAAACAAATTTAAAATATCACAATTATCAATTTTAGTATTTATTGAAAGGTGGAAGACAAGGAAAATTCCTCTCAAACTTCAAAAATAAATCCTGCACCTTTGCTAAATGCAAAATAAACTGATATTTGCTTTACATGACAATGAAATTACTCCCCAAAATAATCCAAATATACCACAAGAGTGCTAATCTATTATTTACAAAGATGATCTTACCTGCCATAAGTATTCAGGAAAAACCTGTTTACATTCAGGAACAATAATGAAATAACCTTGAATACTTAACCCAAGAAATAAAATATTTCCTACCTTCCATGACCACCCCTTCCCAGTTACAGAATGGATAAAAAAATGAATATATGTGGAAACAAAACAGTATTTCCAATAACTTTATAACACATGCACGCACGCGCGCGCACACAACCACACACACACACAGTGCTGTGCTAGATCAACCTAACCTTTAAGGTCAATAGCTGTAGCGACAAAGATAATAAATATGGCTTCAGTAAAAGTTTTCAACCAAGTATCACAAACGCTTCTTTTCATAGCTAACCTGAGTATGGAATATATATTACTTACCAAAAAGGATATGGCCAAAAATAATTAAAAAGAAAAAAAAAATCTCTGTAGCAGACACCACTGAGGTACCTTAGTTTTGCTTTTTGTTTTTGTAAAGGTCTGTATAGCAATTTAATTTCATATAGTGTAAGTTTATATAGAAACTATCTTACGTGCTTTATTGTTCTGGTCCAAGAAATTAGAAATAATAGCAGAAAAGTTTTGTTCCGATAAAGAACGAGAGTGGACTATCTAGGAAAACTTTAATACCAGTATTAAAGTTTGAAATAAGAATTATTTGTAAAAAAAAAAAAAAGAATTATTTGTATGTAGCAAATGGAGCCAATAAGCTCTCAGGTTGCGTCTGGAGAGAATTTTAAAATTATAATCTGTAAAACAGGAAGATAAGCATGACTCAACAAGGCTGAATCTTAAAAATCTGGGTTCACTGACTGGTTTCACCTCTACGGGGATGTATGCATTTTACACAACAATTAAATTTTCAAAATATGGAGAAGTCGGACAATAGGTTAAATAGTAAGCTACACTTAAAAAGTAACCACTCTGGTTGTTTTAGATATGTCTTTAAAAGTTTAAGGCTCATATATTTTGGAGGGATATCCTAAAGACATTTTCTTACAGTATGGTCTCATGCATCTATGTGTGTGACACTGGAAAACTGGAGCTAAAGCAAACCTTGTTAAATATGCCACCCTTCACTTAAAAAAAGAAAAACCTCAACATTTTAATCACATTCTCTCTCAATTTTCAATACTGCTTTATTATAAACTTCTGTCTCTCCCCAAAGTAGGTATAAATACATAAATTTAGCTTAAAATTGAAGATAAAGGTAGTGAGAAGCAAGATAAAGTTACACAACAAAACCCTATTTACATTTTGATGATTTATACTTTCCTTACTCCATGAAAATTCATATGCTGCAAATAGGTTGATTTCTTACAAACCATTGATATTTCTGTATATTTGCCTGCCCTTTTAAACTGGAGGTCAGAAATGACACCATTGCTACAGTTTATTATTTCTAGTGAAATGCCTTTAAGTGGCTTCTCTCTAATCAGAGAGATAAGCAGCTTTATGGGCCAGAGTAAAAGCCACTGGATGGGAATAGCTACACAGGCTCAAAAGGCAGCAGCACAAAGAACTCCAGCTGAAAGTAATCAACCAAAGCATGAGCCCAGAAAAATACCAAATTCAAACAGAAGAAAATAAATTGCCAATGCAGAGTTCTTAACATCAAAGCAAACAATAGAGACATTTGCTTGACTTTTATTACAATGAAAGCAATTTGAAACAGTGCTAAAGTCCATCATTGAAGAGATTTGTTTCAATCATCTTTGGCACTGGCAATCTTGTTTCCTATGCCAGTTTTACTTTCCAGAGCTTCTTTTCAAAGAAAAAAACAATCTAAGTTGTTTACTTTACTAAGGTGGGGAGAGGAATGCTTAGAAAGATCAGGTAACAAATTTTATTTTGTTAATTATACTTCTGTATATGGCAGTTAAGTCACTGCTCTTATTTTAATATGCTATATTTGCCATCTTTTTCTCCTGTTCCTCAAGAAATATGTAATAAAATATTTTAACTGCACGCAATTAAACTTTCTGTAACTGAACATTTTTTTCCCAGCTACTATTAGATACAGTATAGGTGCTGATTAATTAGAAAATTTTCTCAACTTCTTATTCCACACACTACAAAGAAAATTCACGTTAATAGGGCTATATAATCTGGTCACATAACTTCGTTAGAAGGTTAGATACCACTAAAATACCTTTTTTCTCCCAATTTATAACATTTTTCTATTACCTAAACTGCTTTCTTAACATTGAAATATTTTAAAATATATTCCAGGGAGTATAGGAAGTTTCACATACTCATTCAGCAATTTAAGAAGTTATGCAAAATATGATAACATATATATATTCCCATACATACACACACACACATAAATATACTTTCATAACTGAATCTTGGTTTTAAAAATGCTTGCACAGTGTGGGAAACTTAAATATTAACTAGATTTGAATACATACACTTGCATTCCATTAGCACTTGATATACCAGCAGAAACATAACAGATGAAATAAATGATGTAAATGAATAGTTGTTTTTTGGGCAGACCCAACAGAAAACATATTCATTGTTATGAACCTTTATTAAGTGTCTCACATTTCAGTATAAATCACACTAAAAAGATTTTTTAAAAGCTATTTACACTACAGTGCTGACACATTTAAAATGGAAAAAAAATTGGTATAAATAAACTCTATGGAAAAGCCTTAATTGTCAAAAAAGAATTCTGGCTCATATTACAAAATATATATATATATATATATATGGTAATGTCAGCTATATTCTAAAACCTACAACTCCA
Organism: Redunca redunca; assembly: GCA_006410935.1. Lineage (NCBI taxonomy): Eukaryota > Metazoa > Chordata > Mammalia > Artiodactyla > Bovidae > Redunca > Redunca redunca. Next base: position 59,730 of record SJYQ01010264.1, on the reverse strand, counting down.
ACTCAAATGATTTTTTTAAAGACTGCTTTTGTTTAAACCTGCAGTGTTTACAGTGCATCTGGCCCTAAGTGCTTTGCTACTTCACAGTTATGGACAGGCACTGAGGAATGTTACAAAGCCACTTACACTATATTTTGTAACAGACTTGGGAGCAAGTCCTTGGCTTGCTTTCGAATCTTTATTACACTATTAAGTTTAAGAAAAAAAAAAAACTTTAATGGTATGTACAAATTTAACACAAAATGTCATCATCTTTTCTCTCTTGATTTGAATGTGTTGAACAATGTTGTCTTGTATCAACTAGACTTATGATTTAAATCTTTGTTGCTATTTTCAAATTTAGAGTCCACTTCAACCTTAAATTCTGTAAATTGAACGTGATCCAATTTTGCTTTAACATTCTTGCTATCCATATTATTCGGTGCTCCAGTCTTTTCAGGAATATAAACATTCACAGGTTCTTCCTTGATTCTTACAGATGCAACAGGTTCATGTTTAATCTGCTGTAATTCATATTTAGAATGAAGTTTGTCTGAAAAAATAGAATCCAAGGAGGTTTTGCTTACAGCACAAATCGTGCTGTCAGTGTGAGGTCCAAGAACTGATGATGTGGAATCTGGTGATGTGCCTGCTTCATGAGTAACTGTATTCTCAGCAGTGTCCTCCTCTGAATGATACAACTTGAGCCGAACATGCCATGCTAAACTGCATACGGCTGAAACTGTCTTGAACTGATGAACAACATTCCTTGGAATAAAATAAATGTCATTATCATACAGCTGAATCCTGGCATAGCGAATGCCTTCCCTCCTCAGTTGATTAAGTTTTGCATCATCAACCCACTGGACACACTAAAACAAAACACAAAATACCAATAAGTCTCTTCTACAATAAAAATTAAATTGAGGATAATAATAGTTTTAAAATATACCTGGGACAGTGGAGGTTCATGTAAATCTAACTGCATTCGTTGAACTACTTCTAAGAAATCTTCAGCATGAAAACAGATTACATCTTTGGTTATTCGGGGTTGATCAGGCCTAAAAAAGAACAAGAGATAATGAGTCTGCCATTAATGTTTCACTCAGCTAGTTCAGTTCAGTTCAGTCGCTCAGTCGTGTCCGGCTCTTTGCAACCCCATGAATCGCAGCACGCCAGGACTCCCTGTCCATCACCAACTCCCAGAGTTCACTCAGACTCACGTCCATCGAGTCAGTGATGCCATCCAGCCATCTCATCCTCGGTCATCCCCTTCTCCTCCTGCCCCCAATCCCTCCCAGCATCAGAGTCTTTTCCAATGAGTCAACTCTTCACATGAGGTTAAGTCCTTCTTAAATTCAAAGCAAAAGGGACTTTTGGCCCACTGCTTAAGAAGAATCCACCTGGCAATGCAGGTGATTCCATTCACAGTCAGGATCCCACATGCCATGGAGCAATTAAGCCCTGGTATCACAACTACTGAGCCCACACACTCTGGAGCCTACGTGCCACAACTACTGAGCCCGTGCACCACAACTAGAGAGTCTATGTGCTGAGATGAAGATCCCACACGATCCAAAAGATCCTGCTTGCTGCAACTAAGACTCAATGCATGCGTGCGTGCGTGCGTGCGTGCGTGCATGTGTGCGTGGGTGTGTGTGTGTCCATATATATACACACAGACACATATATTTATTCAAAGCAAAACCAGTTTATGGTCAAAAAAGTATTATCTTAGAAATAAACTGTAATTAGAAGACCACTTTACATATTTAAACAAAGGATAACACTATGAGATTTAACCTAAATATGGATAAAAACAACTCATTATTTCTATAATATATAGGCATAGCAGAGCAGAAACTTTATTCACTGATCAAGGAAGGGAGAAGAACAAAGGAAATTTTAAGGAGTAGAAGGAAGACATGTTATCAGGACTCTTGGAAAGAGGCGGGGATTTCCAGGAGCAGGCTCATCTCATTTTATTATGGCTATATGTAACAATGTTCTGAAAAATTAAATTGACTTGACTTGGTTAAATTATGCAAATCAAAAACCTAAGTGTTTATAGTTAAGGTCAGTACTTCAACAAATTACATATGAAATTAAAAACACAACACAGAAGTCAGAGGTAAATATGGAGAGGAAGGGAATACATTCTTTCAATCTAGATGTATATAACTGCAATGATGCAGTAAATCCCTAAATAACTCTTAAAAAATTAAGAGACATTTATTAGGAAAGTGCTTATAAAATAAACTGTTACCATTCTACTTGCAGAGGTTAATAGTATCTTTAATTATACTTCTAAAAACCCCCAAACTCTTCAATTAATTAAGAATTTACACATACATGTTTATAAAAGATGCTCAAAATGGATTCTGGAATAAAATTCCAAGCAAAATAAATACCACCCCCCCAATCATACTGAGGCAAATCATAACCAATTTATTTTAATAAACTAGTGATAGAATATCTAAAACTTATGTATCATATTAATATACAGGGAAAGAGTGTAAGAATGATTGCAGGCTACATCAGAGACAATGCAAACCAGAAGAAAGCTGACTATCTTTAAAGTATTTGAAATAAAAGGTAAATCTAGAATTCTATACCCAAAAAAATATCCTTAAGAAAGTCTGAGACAAAATCATTTTCAGACAAAAACAGAGAATCTGTCACCAGAAGACTGCACAACAAAGAATGTTAAAGAACTTCAGGCTGAAAGAAAACGATATTTCAGTGAAAATGTAGATCTATTCAAAGGAATGCAGAATGCAAGTAATAGTAAATATGAAAGTTATTTTATTCTTATTTTTAAAATATTTTCAGAAATATATCCTTAATGTCAAGGTAAGGAACATATGGGGGGTGATGTTATAGAATATAGAAAGCAAAATGTATAATAATAATTAGCACAGAGGCCATAAATGGGGGCATGGAAAGATGGCAGTACACTGTTGAAAATTCTTACACATTACATAGAAAGGTATAATATTATTTAAAGATACACTATGATAACTTTAGGGCAACCACTACTAAACAAATAGTGGAGGTATAACAGTGCATGCTCAGTTGTGTCCGACTGTTTGCAGCTCCATGGACTGAAGCCCACGAGGTTCCTCTGTCCATGGAATTTTCTAGGCAAGAATACTGGAGCAGGTTGCCATTTCCTACTCCATGGATCTTCTCAACCCAGGGATGGAACCCATGCCTCTTGTGTGTCCTGCCTTGGCAAGTGGATTCTTTACCACTGTACCACCTGGGAAGTCAGTGGAGGTATAATGAAAACACTAAAAAAGGTAAGAAAGAAAAGTGGGGAAAAAGAATGAACTGACATATAATATGGAGTCTTTCAATCCATAAACAAGGTATATCTCTAACATTTCTATAAATCTTATTTTTCTCATTGGTGTTTTGTTGTTTTTAGTGTAAGTCACTTATTTTTTAAAATTAAGTATTTTATAATTTTTATTTTTCTATAAGCTGGCATTATTTTTTCTTTTCATTTTCAAAATGTTCCAAAGTATTTACNGCATTATTTTTTCTTTTCATTTTCAAAATGTTCCAAAGTATTTACTCCTAAAATACAGTTATATACAACTAACTTTTTAATATTGTCTTATCTTGTAACTTAGATAAATTCTAGTACTTCTTTTGTAGACTTAGAATTATCTCTACACACAATTATTTTACTTTATTCTAAGACCCTGTAATTCCATGTCTATGTATTTACTGAAATGAAATTATATGTGTACAATATAAGGAAATGTTCCTAAGAGCTTTACTCATAAAAACCCCAAATTGGAAACAATTCAAATGTCTATCATCAGGTGAATGGATAAATCAATTCTGATATATCCATACAATGATATACCACTCAGCAACAAGAAGGAATAAACTACTAAGACACCTAACACTAAATTTTAGATTTTAGATAAATCTAAAAACCATCATGCTGAGTGAAAGAAGTCAGACAATATATGATTCTATTTACATGAGATTCTAGACTAGGCAATGCTAACCTATAAGACAGAAAATAGGTTAATAGATGTCTCGAGTTAAGAGTAAGAATGGGGAGAGATTAACTGTCAAGGGATACAAGAAAAACAAAATGGTCTATATTTTAGTTCTGGTAGTGGTTAACATGGCTGTATATATTAGTCAAAACACATCTAACTGTATACTTATAACAAGTTTTGTATTACTGAATATAAATTATATTCCATTAGTTGATTTTTCAAAAAACTGAATTCAAAGAGGCAACCTTAAATTTATAAATCTATGTGAATTCTGTCTTCCTAATACTAAAGTGATATAAAATTGACCAACACTTCACAAGTCTATCTAGTTTAAGATCTCTTTATGAAAGTGAAAGCAAAGTTGCTAAGTCATGTCCAGCTCCTTGCGACCCCATGGACTGTAGCCTACCAGGCTTCTCCATCCATGGGATTTTCCAGGCAAGAATACTGGAGTGGGTTACCATTTCCTTCTCCAAAGATCTCTTTATAGTCTAAATCAATTTAAGTCTTTTATCTCAAATTCATGTTAAGCCAGGCTCTAAAATAAAATAATGTCTCCTTGAGGAAAAAAAAAGAACTCAAAATGCTAAGATAAGAACACTAAGACAGTGCTCCAATTTCCTTAGTATAGCTTAAGTTAACAGCAAGAATCAATAATAAAGTGATCATAAACCATGTATGCAACAGAGCCATGAAACCATCTTAAAAGTATCAACCAAATTATTTTCTTACCATCTTTAGTATAATACTAAGAGATCAAAGCACCACTGGTAGATAAACTGTATTTTACAAAAGTGAGAAAATTCATAACTAGCAAATCTCATTCCAAAATCTGTCTCAAGAATATTCTTAAATCTGGCCCCTAATATATTTGTAATTTGACAATAGTCTTTTTCACTGTGAAATTGCTAGCTTCAAGAACTTTTTAATTCAGTAACTACAATGAACTATGATGGACCTGTGAAGGACAGGAACAACCTCCAACATCAAATCACATATATAGTGGAGAAAAAGCAAACATGAACAATAATTAAACTTGAAAGAGATTTAAATAAAGTTAAGGCCAAGAAGCAAGAATATTTATCTCTGAGGAAATATATAAATATGTGGCTAACTTTATTGAGTACTATCTATAAATCAGATTTCACTCTAATAAATTTTGATGCCACTCTTAAATCTTTTTACCAAACATTCAAGAAAAATCCCATTAATTTGAAATGGGTTTGTTATAATGATTTCCACAGACAAATTTGCCTTTACTCTGACAAAATTAGCATTTTAAACCAGATTATAGTAAGAGCTTTGAAACTGTATGGGAATCCCCACAGATATTACCATTTAACTTAAACACAATTATAAATTATTATTATTATTGAATCATAAACTAATAAATTATTAACATCATTTTCCTAAAGAACTCATAGAGTTAGCTTGGTACTAGCTACTTTGCATATCTGAAATTGATAAAGCTTCCTTCATTTATGTTAAGAAAGTCAGTTTATACTGGCTTCCCCATTCAGTATTAATTTATAACACATTACTTTAAATTTTCTCTTTTGAACATAGGGTCAATTTTGTATTCACAACTCTTGAAAATACAATTTCCTCATGTAGAAAATACAGGCCATATTATTCAAAACATCTTAGAAATCTATGCAACAATATTGACATTTTATATTTTCAAAATTAAAGTTTCTTGTTACTTAGAAAACTTTCTTACATGCTAAGTATTTAATTCAACTGCTTTAATAAGCAAAATAACATATTTCAACTTAAGGTTCATACCCAAAGTGAAGTGCAGTCACTCAGTTGTGTCTGACTCTTTGCGACCCCATAGACTGGGGCCTAACAGGCTCCTCTGTCCGTGGGATTTTCTAGGCAATAGTACTGGAGTGGATTGCCATTTCCTTCTCCAGGGGATCTTCCCAACCCTGGGCTTGAACCCGGGTCTCCTGCATTGTAGACAGGCGCTTTACCGTCTGAGCCACCAGGGAAGTCCCGATACCCAATTTGAAAACAAAACCTAACTGACCAAAGTTACCTTACAGTATAAATATAGCTTTGCTCTACAGGTTTTATCAATTTACTAAATGGAAATTCTCTTAATGTATGAGACAACCACCTTAAGTATATTATCCATTTTCCTTAAAAAAATTATCCATTTTTTCTAATCTATCAAAAGATTTAGTGAAACTTGCAAGCAAAGCTGGAAAAATACTAATATACTAAGGTAAACAAACACTGAATAGATACCAAACCTTAAAAAGACAGCAAGTTAAAACAGTATAAAGAAAAAACACAAGAAGCTGGAGTCAGTTCTGAAATCAGACTGAGCTCTACCACTATATGACTATGATACTACTATCTGATAGTCCTGAGTCCTTAGTCTCCTTATGTAAAAACTATGAGCCAAAAAGCACAGAAAATTAACTGAACATTTGTAAATGGACATACAGTAAGCACCAAGTGAATCTTGGGTTTTCCATTACTGTCTGTAAGACAACTGTTTTCAACTCCAGTCATGTAGAAAATCAAACTATTTCAGTCAAATCCAAAAGATAGAATCTAGATTCTATCAGTTGAAAATCTTTAGTGCAATTACACAAAAACAATATCCAAATACAGGAAAATTAAACCTCTTTCCCCACATTAGGAAGAATTACTGAAAAACTTCCCAAGAAAAAGTTTAGAAGCCATTAAACAACAGTAGTTAACATATACCACTCTCCGCAGTGCACAGCCTTCAACACTCCAACAGCAGCTGTAGTCTGTCGTTCAAAACCTTGTCCTATATGGTCTGCATGAGCTCTTGTTCTGTCTTCAAAGAGCATTTCACGGGGCTCACTAGTTCGAGGTAGGTACTGCAGGTTTTTTATTTCATTGGTAGTTCTGTTTAAAAAAAATTACATATATATATGTAGATAAAGAGACAGAGGTAGGCTTAAGTCAACAAGACAGCAGTGAATAAGACAAATTCCTTATTCTTGGGGGAGTTAATATTCTTATGGGAGAAATACCAAAATATAAACAGCAAGAAAACACTTGGCAATAAGTGCTTCCATAAAACACACATACTTTACCATAAGTAGGAGGGGAAAAAAAACTGGCCCTCTCCTCCACCACTCACCTTCTAGAAACCATACGTATACAGAAACTGCTTACCACCTAGCCTCACTCACTGCAGAGACTGTCTCAAATTTTGCTGCAGAAGGGGAACAGGGTGAGAAGAATTTACTTTGGGAGTCATCATCTTATTTATCACCCTGTATGAGTTTTCTTTTGCTTACACAGACCAATCAGGATTGCCCCATTATTTTCTTATCTCATCCTAGTCTATCCCCTAGGGTCACTCTTCCTTCTGGTCCTCTTTATTTCCCACCCTCAATCTCTACTACTTCACTGCTCTTAGCACACTCTTGTCTTAAAAGTTTTATACAAACATTCACAGAGACACACAGACACATATGCAATGCTTTAATATCCTTTTTTCCTGTTTGTGATTAATGTTTTACAGATATCAGAAAGCTAGACGATGATGTTGCTTTCTGTGAAAAGCTAACAGGTTTTCAAACAAGCAAGTCTGGTCTCATTATACCACATTCTAATGAATTGAGACTTATTAAATTAAAAGCATTTGCAAAAAAAAAAAGCGTTTGGCACAGTGCCTAGGACAATGTTCTTATTAGTTGGTAAGACTATAACTTGATGGGAAATGACCATATATACCATGGATTTTAATCCTTGAGTTCCTCAAGGGGCTGGTGAACTCCCTTAAATTACATGTAACAGTCTATGTACATCTGCATTGCTCTGGGAAGAGGCTTTTGGATTCTCTAAATGATTGATAAATTTAAATTAATCATTGAGATACATACCAACCTTACCATTTACTCCCAATTTAAAAATGAACTTGTAAAAATTGCATTCAACAAAAATTTATTTATCAACCACCAGGCATTCTTTTTAGGTGCTAGAGACATTAGTAACAAGCACAACATTGTCCATGCTCTCACGTAACCTACATTCCACTCTACGACCATTTTCCCCTATTTATTTTTTAAATAATAAAGAGAGACCATCTTTACATATGTAAAAAAAAGATATTACCTCCCCCCAGGATCACCTACTCCATTCCCAACAATGTTAACCTAGTGTACATTTTTCTACACTTTCCTACGTGTTTTTTATTTCTTTTCATAACAATAGAATTATACTTAACATATACTCTACATTTAGCTCTTTTCATCGGATATTCTTTCAGCTCAACAGACAAAATTCATACTATGAAATTTAACTATTTCATTGAATTCTTCTATAAGTGAAAGTGAAAGTTACTCAGTTATGTCCGACTCTTTGCAACCCCATGGACTATATACAATCCATGGAATTCTCCAGGCCAGAATACCAGAGTGGGAAGCTGTTCCCTTCTCCAAGGGAATCTCCGCAACCCAGGAAATCAAACCCAGGTCTCCCGTATTGCAGGCAGATGTTTTACCAGCTGAGCCACCAGGGAAGCCCCATTCTTACATAGGAATATACCAAAATAAATTCAACCATTCTAATAATGGACAATGAGATCATTTTACACTCAATTTCACTATTATAAATGGTGCAACTAAAATTCTTATATATTTACTTTTAGTGCTTTTATTTTGGGAGACAGATTCCGAAAAGTACGGATCATAGTTCAAAGAGAGAGAAAGAGTGTGTGTGTGTGTGTGGGTTAAGCTTTATGAGCTATTTTAGATTACTTTTAAAAAATGATTTAAAAAAAAATGATTACAGAAGCTCACCCATCAACCAATAATATATATGACCCTGTTTCCTCACATACCTACCACCCTGTAATATTAATTTCTCTATTAATACTTTCTGCCAATGTAATGGGTAAAAATAATATCCCATAATTCTTTTAACATACATTTAATATACAATTATATATTAGCTTCCCTGATGGCTCAGAGGGTAAAGCATCTGCTTGCAACGCGGGAGACCTGGGTTCAATCCCTGGGTTGGGAAAATCCCCTGGAGAAGGATATGGCAACCCACTCCAGTACTTTTGCCTGGAAAATCCCATGGACAGAGAAGCCTGGTAGGCTACAGTCCATGGGGCCGCAAAGAGTCAGACACGACTGAGCGACTTCACTTTATTTTTACCTTAATATACAATTGGAGAAATAACTCCAGAAAGAATGAAGGGATGGAGCCAAAGCAAAAACAATACCCAGTTGTGGATGTGACTGGTGATAGAAGCAAGGTCCGATGCTCTAAACAGCAATATTACATAGGAACCTGCAATGTCAGATCCATGAATCAAGGCAAATTGGAAGTGGTCAAAAAGGAGATGACAAGAATGAACATCGACATTCTAAGATCAGCAAACTAAAATGGACTGGAATGAGTGAATATAATGCAGATGACCATTATATCTACTAAGGTGGCCAGGAATCCCTTAGAAGAAATGGAGTAGCCTTCATGGTCAACAAAAGAGTCCGAAATGCACTACTTGGATGCAATCTCAAAAATGACAGAATGATCTCTGTTCGTTTCCAAGGCAGACCATTCAATATCACGGTAATCCAAGCCTATACCCCAACTAGTAACACTGAAGAAGCTGAAGTTGAACGGTTCTATGAAGACCTACAAGACGTTTTAGAACTAACACCCCAAAAAATGTCCTTTTAATTATAGGGGACTAGAATGTAAAAGTAGGAACTCAAGAAACACCTGGAGTAACAGGCAAATTTGGCTTTGGAGTACAGAATGAAGCAGGGCAAAAGCTAATAGAGTTTTGCCAAGAAAATGCGCTAGTCATAGCAAACACCCTCTTCCAACAACACAAGAGAAGACTCTACACATGGACGTCACCAGACGGTCAACACCGAAATCAGATTGATTATATTCTTTGCAGCCAAAGATGGAGAAGCTCTACACAGTCAGCAAAAACAAGACCGGGAGCTGACTGTGGCTCAGATCATGAACTCCTTATTGCCAAATTCAGACTTAAATTGAAGAAACTAGGGAAAACCACTAGACCATTCAGGTATGACCTAAATCAAATCCCTTATGATTATACAGTGGAAGTGAGAAATAGATTTAAGGGCCTAGATCTGATAGACAAGAGTGCCTGATGAACTATGGACAGAGGTTCATGACATTGTACAGGAGACAGGGATCAAGCCCATCCCCATGGAAAAGAAATGCAGAAAAGCAAAATGGCTGTCTGGGGAGGCCTTACAAATAGCTGTGAAAATAAGGGAAGTGAAAAGCAAAGGAGAAAAGGAAAGACATACCCATTTGAATGCAGACTTCCGAAGAATAGCAAGGAGAGATGAGAAAGCCTTCTTCTGGGATCAATGCAAAGAAACAGAGGAAAAGAACAGAATGGGAAAGACTAAAGATCTCTTCAAGAAAATTAGATATACCAAGGAAATGTTTCATGCAAAGATGGGCACAATAAAGGACAGAAATGGTATGGACCTAACAGAAGCAGAAGATATTAAGAAGAGGTGGCAAGAATACACAGAACTGTACAAAAAAGAGCTTCATGACCAAGATAATCACGATGGTGTGATCACTATCTAGAGCCAGACATCCTGGAATGTGAGGTCAAGTGGGCCTTAGAAAGCATCACCATCAACAAAGCTAGTGGAGGTGATGGAATTCCAATGGAGCTATTTCAAATGCTGAAAGATGATGCTGTGAAAGTGCTGTACTCAATATGCCAGCAAATTGGGAAAACTCAGCAGTGGCCACAGGACTGGAAAAGGTCAGTTTTCATTCCAATCCCAAAGAAAGGCAATGCAAAAGAATGCTCAAACTACCACACAGTTGCACTCATCTCACACGCTAGTAAATGAATGCTCAAAATTCTCCAAGCCAGCCTTCAGCAATACATGAACCGTGAACTCTCAGATGTTCAAGCTGGTTTTAGTAAAGGCAGAGGTACCAGAGATCATATTGCCAACATCCACTGGATCATCTAAAAAGCAAGAAAGTTCCAGAAAAACAATCATTTCTGCTTTACTGACTATGCCAAAGCCTTTACTCTGTGGATCTCAATAAACTGTAGAAAATTCTTAAAGAGATGGGAATACCAGAGCACCTGACCTGCCTCTTGAGAAACCTATATGCACATCAGGAAGCAACAGTTAGAACTGGACATGGAACAACAGACTGGTTCCAAATAGAAAAAGGAGTACATCAAGGCTGTATATTTTCACCCTGCTTATATGCAGAGTACATCATGAGAAATGCTGGGCTGGAAGAACAAGCTGGAATCAAGGTTGCCAGAGAAATATCAATAACCTCAGATATGCAGATGACACCACCCTTATGGCAGAAAGCGAAGAGGAACTAAAAAGCCTCTTGATGAAAGTGAGAGAGGAGAGTGAAAAAGTTGGCTTAAAACTCAACATTCAGAAAACGAAGATCATGGCATCCGGTCCCATCACTTCATGGCAAATAGATGGGGAAACAGTGGAAACAGTGTCAGGGTTTATTTTGTTGGGCTCCCAAATCACTGCAGATGGTGATTGCAGCCATAAAATTAAAAGATGCTTACTCCTTGGAAGGAAAGTTATGACCAACCTAGACAGCATATTCAAAAGCAGAGACATTACTTTGCCAACAAAGGTCCGTCTAGTCAAGGCTATGGTTTCCAGTGGTCATGTATGGATGTGAGAGTCGGACTGTGAAGAAAGCTGAGCGCCGAAGAATTGATGCTTTTGAACTGTGGTGTTGGAGAAGACTCTTGAGAGTCCCCTGGACTGCAAGAAGATCCAACCAGTCTATCCTAAAGGAGACCAGTCCTGGGTGTTCAATGGAAGGACTGACGCTAAAGCTGATACTCTAATACTTTGGCCACCTGATGCGAAGAGTTGACTCATGGAAAAGACCAAGAAGGGGACGACAGAGGATGAGATGGCTGGATGGCATCACCGACTCAATGAACATGAGTCTGAATGAACTCCAAAGGTTAGGGATGGACAGGGAGGCCTGGCGTGCTGCGTTTCACGGGGTCCCGAAGACTTAGACACGACTGGGCGACTGAACCGAACTGAATATACTATTGACTACCTAGGGCCTATTTATCCATTGGTTTTTTTTTTTCCCACATTTTTCTTCTCATTTAGAAATGCTCTTTGTATATTAACTTTAGTCTGTCACGTTACTAATGTCCACTTTTGAGCTTTGTTGTTTTCATGTCTTTTTTCTCACAATAGTATACCAGTATATTCTTGCATCTTTGTTTAGGAAGGTCTCTCTTAAGCTTAAGTATTTTATTCTGATATTTTTATTCTTTTTTTTTAACTTATTATGTTCAAGTCCCTTACTTCTTATATAACACTGGGGTTATGGCTTTGTTTCCCTTCAAATGGACTTCCAATTATGCCAGCACTATTCATTAAATAAACTTCTTTTTCCCATTTATCTTATTTTTAAGTTCCCACTATACTTTGATCTATCTGTGTACTCTGTCCTATTCCAGTGATCTTTTTGACCTTTATGTTAATTCCTAATGTTGAGCAAGATGAGGTCCCCCCTCACATGTATCTTCTCTTTCACAGCTTTCTAGACTATTTGCTGACTTTGTTATTCCATATGAATTTTAAAATTATTTTATCCAGTGCTGGAAGTGTGAGTCAAAATGAATCCTAAAATTCTAATGGAGTACCACTTGTATTCAATCCAGAGTACAGATCTAAACATCTGCTTAGATCTTTTTTTATATTCTCCATAGATGTTTTAGTTTTCTTAAAAAATTATTTATATTTGTTTCTGAATATTTATTCAATTTATTCCAATACAGTTTATAATGTCCCTGTTGTGAATGACATTTTTTCCCCATCTCTGGTTACAATTTGTCATTTGCCTGCATTTTTCATGTTTGATTTATATTTGATATTTATAAGAAATTATATCAGCAGGGATAACCATTTTTGAATTTACATTTCAATTACGCTCTAAACTTTCCCTACCTTCTTCCTCCAACTTTCAACAAATGCATACATACCAATGTACAAACACTCATTCCCAGCAATAAACATTTATATCCAACATACCTTTTCCTTTTGAAAGGTGACTTTGGCATGTCAGCCACAGGGATCATCTGTTCTCCCGGGCGCACCCACATGATGGGACCATCATCACTATCTTTCCGACTCTCTAATTTTAAACTAGATAGTGTCCCCCAGGGCAGTGTACACTAGAGGCAAATAATGACATAGAAATTGATTATTAAAACAAATCTTCAAATATACATTAAAGGCTACTGTGTCCTTCACAAAATTTCATATATACATCTGAATTAGGTACCTGTTTTAAATATATTTCTATATATTCATAAGTTTGCCTTCAAAATATTCTATTTCAGATACATCAAGAGAATAATTATTCTTGGATGGTTTCCCCCACTTCTCCAATTCTGCCAGAGGTATGATTCACTGTATTCATCATTTGTTACTCTTTCTATCAAATATATGGGTCATATTGTTAAGTAGGAAGTTACGCATGAGCACAAGGGGTGGCCTGGCTGAAAGGGATACAAGCTGATCTCTAAAACCCATCCTAGACACACATATGCTACAAAAATAACCAGAGACTTTTCCAACTCCTACACATGGGCACTAGGCCCACAGTGGATACAAAATAACCATAGGGTCTTCCCCAAGTAATTTTAGGCAGTTAGGAGCTCATTAAGGGTTCATAAATATACTACATCTGATTATAACAGACTCAATTTTGGAAAGATTAAACAACACAGCCTACTGTTATATGCCTTGCAATTGTCATTCGGCCTTGCGTGTATGCCCATTTGCATTCCCTTTCATTGACTGGTGGTGAGTACAAACCCTATTTTGCACAGGGCATAACCAAAAGAAAGAAACTGGAAGTATAGAAAGGGGGAACCCAAATGGAAAAGGAAGACTCCTTTGGGGTGGACCTGCTCTCATATTTTGGGGGTGTCTGTCTAATAAAAGATCTGCCCACTTGAGCTGAACTGAGCTGTAACTTGTCAGTTGTCTTAAACCCTTTACTCAGTCATTCCAAATTTTTGTTGTGACGAGGCAAGAGGCAAGAACCGAGGAAGAAAAATAAACCTACCTGACAATATAATGTTAACAAATTGGCAAAATAAGCAAGTTATCTTCCATGACAATCTATAAAAATGACCAACTGAGTTTTAAAAAATAGATACCTCAAATAAAAGGGCTACCTCTTTGAGTAGTTAAAACCTAACAGAACAAAGAGGAAAACTAAACCAAAATTAAAATTTATTCCTGTGTAGTAGTTTCTTGAAGAGGTTGCTGGTCTAAAACCAGGGATTAAAATCTCTGAAAACAGGAGCAACAGAGAAATGACCAAGAGTCACTGTCCACTGAATGGTGAGAAAATGGGTATTTATAAACCACACCCCCCTTTTCAAAAGGGGAGGCTGTCAAATTACATCTCTCCAGGAAGAACGCATTTATTTATCTCATTTACTTTTAAAATTAAAATCTGAAATATAGATATTTAAATGATTTTTTCTTCTTTATTTCTTAAATTATGAAAGTATGATAACATTTACAGGAGACCTGGAAAATACAGAACAAAGTTACATATAGTTCTAGTATATATTACAGTTTTTTAAGTAAATAAATTCAGATTTTTAGTTGTTGTTTCAATATCAAACTCTCAAAAATTAATAAAATGAATAGACAGAAAAGTAGGAGGATATAAGAGACCTGAAAAGCACCACGAACCAATTCAGCATAATTAAGATTTATAGAATTTTCATACAACGGGATACAAATCCTATTCAAGTTCCCATAGACTATATAAACCAGGAGAAACTGGAACATATCCCGGGACATAAAACAGTGCAAAAATTTCATCATCTGAAAGTACTGAAATCATACATAATCTGTTCTCTTATTACTGTGGAATTATGTTAGAAATCAATATCAATAGATATCAGAAAATAACTCACATATTTTCAAGTACAATGTGACATTTACCAAGAGAAATCTTTGACTTACCATTGGAAAAGCCTCAATAAAGTTAAAAGATTAAAAAGGCACTGCTGCTGCTAAGTCACTTCAGTCATCTCCGACTCTGTGCGACCCCATAGATGGCAGCTCACCAGGCTCTCCCGTCCCTGGGATTTTCCAGGCAAGAACACTGGAGTGGGTTGCCATTTCCTTCTCCAATGCATGAAAGTGAAAAGTGAAAATGAAGTCGCTCAGTTGCATCCAACTCCTAGCGACCCCATGGACTGCAGCCCACCAGGCTCCTCCATGGGATTTTCGAGGCAAGAGTACTGGAGTGGGTTGCCATTGCCTTCTCCGTAAAAAGGCACAGAGGGTAATTATAGAAAAAAAAAAAAGCACTTAAGTGAGAAATTAACATCAAAGATACTTTAAAAAACCCATCTATTTGGAAATTAAACATCCACTTTTAAATGATAGGTGTATCTAAGAAACCATAACAAGGAAAATTAGAAAATATCTGTAACAATAAAAATGAAAAAAAGAATTTATCAGAATTTGCTGCATGCAGCTGTAGCTGCTGAATGCAACTAAATATGATGTGGACTCTTAAAAACAATGCATGAAAACAAATAAGGGACACTAGCTTAAAATGTTGTGAAATTTGAACAAAATCTGTACTTTAGTTTAAAAAAAAAACTGTATCATATGTTAATTTCCTGTTTTCCAGATGCACATTCGAATTATCTTGGAATTTTTTTGATAAATATAAATGCCCAGGCGTTTTTATTTTGCCCCCTTCTCCAAAGTTCCAAATGTGATTCTAATGAAGCAGCCATATTTAAGAACAATAATATGATGATCTTTAATTTTTATTTAGCTTGTTTCACTTTTTCTATTTCATATTCAGTGCTCCCATTTCAGTTTATGTTTCTAAACTATGTATATATATATGTATTTTAGAAAACTTATGAATTTTTGCTTAACTAAAAGTTTCATGACGTTTTGGTTCCACTTGTTTGACTAAGTATGAATAGAATGCTAGGTCTAATTTATAGTCACTCAAAACTCTGATATAGTTCCATTTATTCTGGCCTCTTGCATTACACCTAGAAGTCAGGAAAGCTTATTATCTTAGCAACTTTTTTAAAATAAATTTGTAACGAGGCTTAAAACTTCTAATTCAATTCTGAGAATATAAAGGAAATGCTATGTTGTAAAAGAAATGATGGTATTTTTAAAATGCCACTCAAAATAAATGCAAGCAAATTCCATGTCACTAGCTGGGAGAAACAGACAAGGAACGAATGGTTTAAAAGGAACAAAAAAGGAAATAAAAGGAAAATGGAGTAGGATGAAAAAGGAAAAGATATATATACACACATAGGCTAGAAAATTGAGCGAGAAGTAAAAAAAAAAAAAAGAGAGAGAGAGATGTTCTACAGAATATGTACCAAGTATTAGAGATAAACTAATCTTGTCACACTTGACCTTTGAATTATTGATTAAATAACTGACCTAACTACATAGTTCAGCGATTTTTCTCTCAATAGGACAGTGCTAGCAGCCCGTAAGAAGAAATATTTTCTGGAATGCAGGAACTGCTGGGAAAACAAAGAAAAAGGAAGAAAGGGAGGAAAAAAGAAAGGAGGAAGGAAAAAAATGAGGGAGGAAAGGAAGAAAGAAAACAGAAGCCAGCTCAAAATCATTTAAAGAATTTAAAGGGGCCTTAAAGCTGCATTGTTTAAAAACCTTATTTTATTGATGAGGACACTGAAGCCCAGAAAGTTTAACTGGTTTGCCCAACCTAGCTAGGATCTCCAAAGCTGAAATACAGTTATACAACTTGCCAGGCCAGTTTTCCACACACCCAAACTGTCACTCCCCAGTTGCAAACACTGTGGTAAGCATCTATCCTGTACTTCTTAAATCCTCTGGCACTAAAGTATAGAAAACGGTGACAAACCAATGGAACTTACTTTCCTCAAGTGGCAGCTATAGGCAAGTATTATTTTCTGATCTACCAACTCAGCTTTGCTATTAGAATTAGTACCTGAGAAGTTACACAAACAACACAAGAATTACTTTTAGTTTCTCACCTCTTCTTCCCTTCTGACCAAATCAACGGAAATCAAAACTTTTATAATTCTGAAAAACCCATGATTTGTATCACTTGTAGCATGAAAGTAACACCCACAACTTAGATTGCGTCACACTGTTTTCTCTTACTTTTAAAAATGGTGAATCTTCCAACATGTCAAGGAACTCAGGGAAGTAATCTCCCACTTCTTCATCAACTGCTCCCACCAAGCTGATTTGTCTCATTGGGCCAGCTCTATAAGTACCGTGAGAATATGTTCTTTTTACCTGAAGGATATGGATTTAATTTCATTAAACATAAGACAATTCCTGTTACCACTACATAATCCTAAATTATGTATGCTGTCTCAGATTTTTAAAATAAAATGTGAGGCAAGCAAAATAAAACAAAAACGCCTTTTACAAACAATAAAACAAACAACAAAAAATCTGCACAAAATCGAGGTATTTTACTTTCTCTAGCTATTACTACACACTGCTTATGAAAACAGAGATAAACAGCCATACTTCCTGACAATATAGTTCCTCCTTTCGACAAAGTTTATTATTTGATCTATAATGCTACTGAAATTATATTCAAAAGTTCCTATACCTATATTTTCCTAAATACTTCATACCTTTTTCTCAGAATTTTCAAAAATAGACCCTCTGAAAACAGTGCATTTAACCATCATCAGTACTTTGGATGTCAAAAAGGCCACCAGGAATTATGTTCCTTTCTAGATCTCAGCATATTAATCTAAGATTCAGTTTATATTTCTCTGATGAAAACCTACTAGAGCTAGAGAACCGAAAGTCCTAGGTTCCAAATCGATTACATCTGCTATCTGCCAGTTATGCTGGTAGAAATCAGTTAAATTCCTTCAGTTTTAGTTTCTTTAACTGGAAAGATTGATCTCAGATTTCTAAAGAAAACAGTAATTATGTAAAGCCACCTGTACAGTGTGAGCAAATGGTTATCATTCAAATTTAAACCAAAATAAAAGAGGCTATACCTCAAGAATCATTGGTCCTAAATTTCAAAAGTACATTTAAACCTTACAGAGAAACCTCATATGCTAAGGCTAGTAAACACGACTATCCTTAAAGCAAAACAAATTCCTTTCATAAATAAACATCTTTTTCTCTGGATTGGCCTTTGTGGCCACTAACTTTAGGGAAATGACATTGTCTCAGTTTACCTGGGTCTATTCCGGTTTTAAAATGGGAAGTGCCATACACCTGGTAAATCAGGATGGCTAAATTTTCATCACATCAGGGACACAGACTCTAAACTATGTTCAGATCACAAGTTGAATCTCTACAACCGCAGTTGGTAAAAACAATATTATGTATCAAAGTATCTAAGCCCCCACCTACATCAAAATCAGGACAATAAAAGTTCTATCTTAAGAGAATATTTGACTAAAACACGAGATAATTTTATTTTTTAGAATAATAAGCAAAGCGGTGTTTTTTATTTCCTTAATAAGTTCATCTACCAGAATTTCAAAGTTAAGTTTTCATGAACTGCCACAAATTCACATCTCAGAAACATAAAACCTTACCAAAATTCTTCAAGTTACAAAGAAAAAAAAGCTAGGGTCCGTGTCCCCATTTTGTACTCATGGTCTGATCTTTCTCCTGCCTCGCAAAAGTTCCTAGCATCTCCAATACTGAGAGAACTGAAAGTGAGTATCTGACTTTACAACAATATTTAGGCTCTAGATGTTTAGATATACTAACAGTACCACAAAAGTAAACTTAATCATTGTTATGCATTTCTGTAATGCAATCTAACAAAGCTAAAAATATCAACTTAAAATTTAGCAAAATTATCAGGATTGATATCAATTTTGTTAGCTGACACTGAGATCGTGGCCTCGGTACTGGATCTGCAAATGAGCATGACTTTCTGAGAGACTTGATTAAAATTAAAAGACTTGTATTAAAATTCATAAATATCTCACTGAAATCAAATACCTTTTGTTGTTAAACACAAGTTTACAAGTGCTTTGAAATGCATCATTTGATTTACAAGACATATTTGAGAGGCAGGATTTCCACTTCACACAAGTAAATTCATTGTCTGTGCTTCAAACTTCTTTGTCTTGTGTAAACTTCGATAACTGTCTAAACTGTTAACCAGTTCTAACAAAGCCAGAATCCAGTCTTTGCCATCCAGCTGGTTCATTCTACTGTATCACAGTATCAACAATGATCAACTTACTGATTTGCACAATGACTCAATTATCAACAAATTAACTTGAGGAAGGAGGAATTTCCAGTGAGAGAATCCTTCGGAAACACAATTAAATGTAAGACGTCTTACAAAGAAATGGGTACTTTTAACATACTTTTAAAACAAAAGTCAAATGAATGGATGGTCTGCTGGACTCTTTTCTTTCCAAGAGAGTATATGAAAGAATACACACATTCAGACCTGGAATGCACACATTAGACCATTCAGGTATGACCTAAATCAAATCCCTTCTGTTTCTACAGTGGAAGTGAGAAATAGATTTCAGGGACTAGATCTGACAGAGTGCCTGATGAATTATGGACAGATATTCATGACACTGTACAGGAGACAGGAATCAAGACCATCCCCAAGAAAAAGAAATGTAAAAGAGCAAAATGGCTTTCTGAGGAGGCCGTGCAAATACCTGTGAAAAGAAGAGAAGCAAAAGGCAAAGGAGAAAAGGAAAGATATAAGCATCTGAATGCAGAGTTCCAAAGAATAGCAAGGAGAGATAAGAAAGCCTTCCTCAATGATCAGTGAAAAGAAAGAGAGGAAAACAACAGAATGGGAAAGACTAGAGATTACTTGAAGAAAATTAGAGATACCAAGGGAACATTTCATGCAAAGATGGGCTCAACAAAGGACTTTTTTTGTAACTCAAGAAATGGTATGAACCTAACAGAAGCAGAATATATTAAGAAGAGGTGACAAGAATACACAGAGGAACTATACAAAAGGGATCTTCATGACCCAGATGATCACGATGGTGTGATCACTAACCTAGAGCCAGAAATCCTGGAACGTGAAGGAAAGTGGCCTTAGGAAGCATCACTATAAACAAAGATAGTGGAGGAGATAGAATTCCAGTTGAGCTCTTTCAAATCCTGAAAGATGATGCTGTGAAAGTGCTGCACTCAATATGCCAGCAAATTGGGAAAACTCAGCAGTGGCCACAGGACTGGAAAAGGTCAGTTTTCATTCCAATTCCAGAGAAAGGCAATGCCAAAGAATACTCAAACTACTGCACATTGCACTCATCTCACACGCTAGTAAAGTAATGCTCAAAATTCTCCAAGCCAGGCCTCAACAATACATGAGCCAAGAACTTCTAGATGTTCAAGTTGGTTTTAGAAAAGGCAGAGGAAACAGAGATCAAATTGCCAACATCCAGTGAGTTATTGAAAAAGCAAGAGAGTTCTAGGAAAACATCTATTTCTGCTTTATTGACTATGCCAAAGCCTTCACTGTGTGGATCACAATAAACTGGAAAATTCTGAAAGAGATGGGAATACCAGACCACCTGACCTGCTTCTTGAGAAATCTGTATGCAGGTCAGGAAGAAACAGTTAGAACTGGACATGAAAAGCAGACTGTTTCCAAACAGGAAAAGGAGTATGTCAAGGCTGTATATTGTCACCCTGCTTATTTAACTTATATGCAGAGTACATCATGAGAAACACTGGGCTGGAGGAAGCACAACCTGGAATCAAGATAGCTGGGAGAAATATCAATAACCTCAGATGTGCAGATGACACCACCCTTATGGCAGAAAGTAAGGATGAACTACAGAGCCTCTTGATGAAAGGAGCCGTGAAAAAGTTGGCTTAAAGCTCAACATTCAGAAAACGAAGATCATGGCATCCGGTCCCATCACTTCATGGCAAATGATGGGGAAACAGTGGAAACAGTGACAGACTTTATTTGGGGGGCTCCAAAATCACTGCAGATGGTGACTGTAGCCATGAAATTAAAAGATGCTTGCTCCTTGGAAGAAAAGTTATGACCAACCTAAACAGCATATTGAAAAGCAGAGACATTACTTTGCCAACAAACGTCCGTCTAGTCAAGGCTACTGTTTTTCCAGTAGTCATGTATGGATGTAAGAGTTGGACTATAAAGAAAGCTGAGTGCCAAAGAATTGATATTTTTGAAGCGTGGTGTTGGAGAAGATTCTTGAGAGTCCCTTGGACTACAAGGAGATCCGACCAGTTCATCCTAAAGAGATCAGTCCTGAGTGTTCATTGCAAACACTGATGTTGAAGCTGAAACTCCAATACTTTGGCCACCTGATGCAAAGAGCTGACTCATTTGAAAAGACCCTGATATTGGGAAAGACTGAAGGCGGGAGAAGGGGACGACAGAGAAAGAGATGGTTGGATAGCATCACCAACTCAATGGACGTGAGTTTGAGTAAACTCCTGAAGCTGGTGATGGACAGGGAGGCCTGGGGTGGTCTCAGAGTTGGACATGACTGAGTGACTGAATTGAGCTGAAACACATTCAAAAGACATACCTATAAAGAAAGAATGCTCTTTAATGCTAGAAGAGATTTAGGAGTCAATCTTCTCTGAGAAAATATTAATCTAAAATTATTAGTTTATTTAATAGGTAAAAATAGGCCAAACTATACATGAAATAATTTATTTCTCTAACTGAAATAGACTTTGGAGTTCTACCAAGTGGTTTCCATGCAATTCAAGTAACTACTTCCATTCTAAAACATAAAAAAAGAGAAACTATTATAACATTATTTAACTGTAGAGGAGGATAAATACTGTTAATAATTAGAAAAACAGAGCTACTATTAATAAGTTTAACATTCAGCCCTCTCTGAATAAAATTTCTGTGTTTAAATGTTAAGTAAAAACATGCAACCTTTAGTAACAGCAAGAATGGCTAAAGCTTCTTTGGTGATAATATTAAAGATATATTTTATAACTTAAGTACTTTACTTTGATTTATCCAGATGTTGCTACTTTAGATTAGAATGATTATTTCACTGACTGAAGAGAACAATACTGAGCTAGCTATCTCATTTCATTCAAATTTCCAAGTTTACATATGCTGTTCTTTGTTTAAAAGTAAAATAAAATGAAACACATGTCTAAATTAGTACAGACCTAAATGTTAAAAACTTTAACACAATAGATTAAAACAAATTTGATTATTCCTCCTCTTCTATGTTTGACACCCCTAAAACAACACTATATTTGTTGATGATTTTTTGAAGTCTGTCCTGTTAAAATTCATAAATATTTCAAAGGATATATGGAAAAAACTAAATTTTAAAGAAAAAAGTAAATACAGACTCTACATGTTGGATTGTAATGTTAAATATGGTACGTGAATCTTCATAGTTCTTGTCATCCCATGGCAAAATACATATATATGTAAAATCCATTTACACATATAATTTGCTAAAATAAAAGCACAAGTCCGTTCCCTTTTCACCAAAATGTGCTAAAACTGTAAAATACATTTTGTTTGTCCACTACTAAAACGACAGATAAGTAATTCTCTGGTGGTCCAGTGGTTAGACTCCACGATCTCTCACTGCCAAGGGTCCAGGTTCAGTCCCTGATAAGGGAACCAAGATCACTCAAGAGAAACAATTCACAGCAAAACCAAACAAACAAAAAGCAATCCACACATATATTCCACTAGAAAGTATGGTCTCTATATAAATTACACATACTTAGCTATCGGGTTTAAAAAAAATAATAATATTCCTCTAAACATTGATTCTCCAAATATTAAAGATAATCTGATGATTCAATAGAACGGATATAAATATATTTAAATTTAAAACTAAATTTTAGAAATTAAATTCATCAAAATCTTAGCTTGAGAAAGTAATCTGCATTTTAAAATACAGTGTAACTCAATTAAAAAATGGCCAGACCTGAATTTCCAAAAAAGATATATAGATGGCCAACAGGCACAAGAAAAGATGTTCAACATCACTAATCATCAGGGAAATGCAAATTAAAACTACAGTGAAACACCACTTCACACCTGTCAAAAGGGCTATCATCAAAAAGATCAAAAATAACAAATGTTGGAGAGGATGTGAAGAAAAAGGAACCTTTGTACACTTATGTGAATGTGGCCACAGGACAGGAAAAGGTCAGTATTCATTCCAATTCCAGAGAAAAGCAATGCCAAAGAATGCTCAAACTACCGCACAACTGCACTCATCTCACATGCTAGTAAAGTAATGCTCAAAATTCTCCAAGCCAGGCTTCAGCAATATGTGAACCATGAACTNTGAGAGTTGGACTGTGAAGAAGGCTGAGCACCAAAGAATTGATGCTTTTGAACTGTGGTGTTGGAGAAGACTCTTGAGAGTCCCTTGGACTGCAAGGAGATCCAACCAGTCCATTCTGAAGGAGATCAGCCCTGGGATTTCTTTGGAAGGAATGATGCTAAAGCTGAAGCTCCAGTACTTTGGCCACCTCATGTGAAGAGTTGACTCATTGGAAAAGACTCTGATGCTGGGAGGGACTGGGGGCAGGAGAAAAAGGGGATGACAGAGGAGGAGATGGCTGGATGGCATCACTGACTCGATGGACGCGAGTCTGGGTGAACTCCGGGAGTTGGTGATGGACAGGGAGGCCTGGCGTGCTGCAATTCATGGGGTCGCAAAGAGTCGGACACGACTGAGCGACTGAACTGAACTGAACTGAATGTGAATGTAAATTGGTGTAGCCACTGTGGAAAACAGCAGAGGTTCCTCAAAAAACTAGCAATTTCATTCATGGGTATATATTCAAAAAAATGAAAATGCTAATTCAAAAAAATAGATGCATCCCAAGGTTCAAAACAGCATTATTTACAACAGCCAAGATATTGATGCAACCTTAGTGTCCAACAATAGATGAATGGGTAACAAAGACATGGTGTGTGCGTGTGTATATATACACATACAAAGACACACACACACACAGTGGAATGATATTCAGCTATAAAAAAGAATGCATTTTTTTTCTATTTGCAACAACATGGATAGACGAGCGATATTACTAAGTAAAGTAAGTCAGAGAAAGATAAATGCTATGTATGTTATTACTTAATAAGGATAAATACTATGTATGTTATTAGTTATATAAGGAATCTAAAAAATTAATGAATATAACAAAAAAGAAACAGACTCACAGATACAGAAAACTAGTGGTTACCTGTGGGAAGAGGGGTGGCGGGGAGGGGGATGAGCAAGACTGAAGCAGGGAGTTACGTACAAACTACTATGTATAAAATAAGTAAGCTACAAGGGAATAAAGTACACCATGTGGAATATAGACAATATTTTATAAGAGCTTTAAAATGGAGTATAATCTAAAGTAACTGAAGTACTGTTTTGTCAGTTGAAACTAATAACAATATAAATCAACTATAACCCAATTAGGGGCTTCCTAGGTGGCGCTAGTGGTAAAGAAGCCACCTGCTAATGCAGGAGACATTAAAAGATACGAGTTCAATCCCTGGGTCAGGAAAATCCCTTGGAGGAGGGCATGGCAACTCACTCCAGCATTCTTGCCTGGAGAATCCTATGGACAGAGAAGCCTGAGAGGCTACAGTCCATAGGGTCACAGTCAGACACGACTGAAGAGACTTAGCATGCATGCATGCACACCCCCAATTAAAATAAATAAACACACTGTAATGTAACTTTTAATTATATACCATTTAATACATATCATTTAATTCCTTCCTGGAGAAGCAAATGGCAACCCACTCCAGTACTCTTGCCTGGAAAATACTATGGACAGAGGAGCCTGATAGGCTACATACAGTCCATGGGTTCAGATCGCAAAGAGTCGCACACGACTGAGCAACTTCTTATTAATACAACTTTTAATACTAAGTGGGTAAAGAATCTGCCTACAGAGCAGAAGACACAGGTTCAATCCCTGGGTTGGGAAGATCCCCTGGAGGGGGAAATGGCAACTCACTCTATAATGTTCTTGTGGCTTCCCTGGTGGCTCAGAATAATAAAGAATTATTATTGGTAAAGAATTTGTAATTTGCAATTGGTAAAGAATTACCAATTATTAATGGTAAAAAACTTGCACTGCAGGAGACTCGGGGTTTGATTACTGGGTCAGGAAGATCCCCTGGAGAAGGGCACGGCAGTCCAGTATTCTTGCCTGGAGAGTTCCATAGACAGAGGGGCCTGGCAGGCTACAGTCCACGGGATCTCAAGGAGTGGGACATGGCTGGGCAACCAACGCTACCACTTTCTAGATTAATAACCCAATACTTCAAACATACACTAAATTTGAACAATTACTGTTTCAAACATGGAAAACTACACATATTCAAATTCAAAACGTACATACTTCTTGATGAAACTTGAGATATAAGAATGTAATCACATACTTCTCACAAAAAAAAATAGTATGCTTTGATTTACAGACATCTGTAATAATGAAATATTATACAGCAAATAATTAAGTTTCCTCTGTAGCATGGAACAAAAAGAAATCTACAATAACCATTAGGAAAAAAGTCTCAATTATCCAAAAATAATTTATCCAGCAATTACAATTCAAGAGCAGTGGGATGAGAAAAGGAAAAAGGTAAGAGCTGAAAGAATATCTAAATAGTTAAAATAAATGTCACAAAGGTCACGATTCATATGAGGATACTCTTCTTACATATATGTTTCTACAGTTGGCATAATTCCAGTTAATATCAAAAATCATAAAGGTAAGAAACCATAATTACAAGGGAAAGGAATGGCAAGAGGTATGCACAACTGCAGCTGCCCTAGCTCATCAAAATTATAACACCATAATGACAAACTTAGATGGAAATAAAAACATAAATTATGTTAAATATGCTCAGTCATGAAATGAAAAGACACTTGCTCCTTGGAAGAAAATGACAAACCTAGACAGCGTATTAAAAAGCAGACATCACTTTGCTGACAAAGGTCCCATAGTCAAAGCTATGGTTTTTCCAGTAGTCATATATGGATGTGGGAGTTGGACCATAAAGAAAGCTGAGTGCCAAAGAATGGAGGCTTTTGGATTGTGGTGCTGGAGAAGACTCTTGAGAGTCCCTTGGACAGTAAGGAGATCAAACCAGTCAACCCTAAAGGAAATCAAACCTGAATATTCACTGGAAGGACTGATGCTGATGTTGAAGCTCCAATACTCTGGCCACCTGATGTGAAGAGCCGACTCACTGGAAAAGACCCTGATGCTGGAAAGACTGAAAGGCAGGAGGAGAAGGGGGCGACAGAATGAGATGGTTGGATGACATCACTGACTCAGAGAGTTTGAGTAAGCTCCGGGAGACAGTGAGGGACAGAGAAGCCTGGCATGCTGCAGTCCATAGGGTCTCAAAGAGTCAGACTCAACTCAGTGACTGAACAACAAAAACAATCCTCAGTCAAAAGGGTATCTTCAATAAAATATTGGTCCTTAAAACTGTATGCTTCCTTTATTCAAAAAAACCACTTATCTGGAAATACATTGTGATGACACTTTGCATAAGATCACTGTATTTGCTTCAGTAAACAATCAAATTATTAGTTTTCTGATACAGTTAAAAAATTGAAAATATCAACATACATCACTGCATTAAAACATACCCTACATGCTTCCTTAAAAGGTATACCTTAAAAGGTATATATATATTCCTTAAAAGGTATACCTCTCAGAAGACAACATAATAAAAGGCAGAAAGGATACATATTCTTATATTTGTAAAAGCTATCAACCGATGTAACATTTTTAACCTAAACCGCCCCTAGAGCCCTCCACTCCACAAAAAACCTACCACCATCATGACTCCACTTTCCTATTTCCCTTTACTCACTCCATTTATTCTCTATAAATGTTATGAAGGGAGTAAGGGGAATGGGAGAGGAGGAAACAGAAGACTTTTCGTACCCACTGTCAGTAACTGTCAACAACATAATCTCAGTTTTGGTTAATGGGAATGGGACTGTTCAATTAGATTATGTTTAAACTAAAAGCCTATTCATTATTCCTCACATAATCTTTAAAAACAAAAACAAAAAACACATTTGGCTTGCTATTAAAGAAAAATTTCCTTTATGACAGGAAATACATTGCCAAAAATATACTGCTTTCTCTTATTTTAGTTATAAAAATTGCTGCAACAAGGGAAGCAAATTGGACATATGTAATTAAAAAAACCACTAGGAATGACTCACTTGAAATAATGCTGTTTCCCAAAACGTGCTCCCTGATATGCCAGTCCCTGAAGAGAAGGCTCTATAGTCCAATAAGTTTGGAAAGCTCTTCTGGTTGGGAGGTTCACCACATACTATTAAACGTTATAAAGGCTGTGAGAAGACTCAAAATAAACAAACATTTCGCCCAGCATTAGACAAACTGTTTTGATTTCAAAATCTGTTTTTCTTATTTACCTGTTTTCTTTTAGTGTGCCTATCAACATCCCAAGATATTAAAAATTCCACAGAATACTTTATAGTATACAGTATGTACTTAGTCGCTCAGTTGTGTATGACACTTTGCAACCCTTTGGACTGGAACCCGCGAGGCTACCTGTCCATGGAATTCTCCAGGCAAGAACACTGGAGTGTACTGTCATTTCCTTCTCCAGGGGATAGTATATATTATAGTTAACTCATGCTAAATAGAGAAGAGATTATAGATGCTTCTAGCAAGTATCACCATCAATCCAAAAAAAAAAATACAAACAAGAGGATAGTTATTACAGTAAAAAAAAAACAAAACGTGGAAATGAGAGCAGAAGAAGCTACTGGTTCAATTCTGGTGAACTTTTATTTAAAAAAAAAAAAGTCTAGCTCACCACAGCAATCCAAGCATCTAACAAAAATAAATGTGCCATAGTTCAGTTGAGTCACTCAGTCGTGTCCAACTCTTTGCAACCCTATGAATCGCAGCACGCCACACCTCCCTGCCCATGACCAACTCCCGGAGTTCACTCAGACTCACATCCATCGAGTCAGTGATGCCATCCAGCCATCTCATCCTCTGCCGTCCCCTTCTCCTCCTGCCCCCAATCCCTCCCAGCATCAGTCTTTTCCAATGAGTCAACTCTTCACAAAAGGTGGCCAAAGTACTGGATGTGCCACAAGGGGGAGCTATTCCCCATCACATCTAGTATATCCTTCCAAAGTAAAACATTTAATCAATATTTTATTTCAAAAATATCCTTATAACTAAAACAGGAATAAAAGTGTTATTATTTATTATTTAAATTAGTACAATAAAGGAAAAAGTCTCCGTTCTCAATTCGAACATCTGATACTTGCCACCACAGCAGATCAGGTCAAACACTTAAGCTGTATGTCAAACACAAATGGTCAAAATGAAAATTCAGTACAAAGGAAGGCAATGGTCAAAAATGCCATGTTGAATCATTTTCATTGGCCTAGCACGATGAATGAACGACCCCAGATGAATTCAATAACTGTTAGTTTTCTCCCCTCATTTTGCAGAGCCAAGACTAAGATTCAAATCAGATTTAATAACTTGACTTCCAGATGTTCAAGCTGGTTTTAGAACAGGCAGAGGAAGCAGAGATCAAATTGCCAACATCCGCTGGATCATGGAAAAAGCAAGAGAGTTCCAGAAAAACATATATTTCTGCTTTATCGACTATGCCAAAGCCTTTGACTCTGTGGATCTCAATAAACTGTGGAAAATTCTGAAAGAGATGGGAATACCAGACCACCTGATGTGCCTCTTGAGAAACCTGTATGCAGGTCAGGAAGCAACAGTCAGAACTGGATATGGAACAGATTGGTTCCAAATAGGAAAAGGAGTATGTCAAGACTGTATATTGTCACCCTGCTTATTTAAATTATATGCAGAGTACATCATGAGAAACGCTGGGATGGAAGAACAACAAGCTGGAATCAAGATTGCCAGGAAAAATATCAGTCACCACAGATATGCAGATGACACCACCCTTATGGCAGAAAGTGAAGAAGAACTAAAGAGCCTCTTGATGAAAGTGAAAAGAGGAGAGTGAAAAAGTTGGCTTAACGCTCAACATTCAGAAAACGAAGATCATGTCATCCGGTCCCATCACTTCACGGCAAATACATGGGGAAACAGTGGAAACAGTGGCTGACTTTATTTTGGGGGCTCCAAAATCACGGCAGATGGTGACTGCAGCCATGAAACTAAAAGATGCTTGCTCCCTGGAAGAAAAGTTATGACCAACCTAGACAGCATATTAAAAAGCAGAGACATTACTTTGCAAACAAAGGTCCGTCTACTCAAGCTATGGTTTTTCCAGTGGTCATGCATGGATGTGAGTGTTGGACTATAAAGAAAGCTGAGCACAGAAGAATTGATGCTTTTGACTGTGGTGTTGGAGATGACTCTTGAGAGTCCCTTGGACTGCAAAGAGATCCAACCAGCCCATTCTAAAGGAAATCGGTCATGAGTGTTCACTGGAAGGACTGAGGCTGAAGCTGAGACTCCAATACGTTGGCCACCTGATGAGAAGAGCTGACTCATTTGAAAAGACACTGATGCTGCGAAAGATTGAAGGCGGGAGGAGAAGGGGATGATATGAGATGGTTGGATGGCATCACTGACTCAGTGGACATGAGTTTGAGTAAACTCCGGGAACTGGTGATGGACAGGGAAGCCTGGCGTACTACAGTCCACGAGGTTGCAAAGAGTTGGACACAACTGAGCAACTGAACTGAACTCGCTATTAAAATATTGGTAGATTTAATCATGAGTTAACACTTGCTGTAAGTTATTTGCCTGCAGTAACTCAGAACCAGGTTTCAGTCAGTTCAGTTCAGTTGCTCAGTTGTGTCCAAACTCTCTGCGACCCCATGAATCGCAGCACACCATGCCTCCCTGTCCATCACCATCTTCCGGAGTTCACTAAGACTGACGTCCATTGAGTCGGTGATGCAATCCAGCCATCTCATCCGCTGTCATCCCCTTTTCCTCCTGCCCAGAACCAGGTTTGAGGGAAGAAAAAAGGTGACTGGAAGATAACTGTCCCAGTTTTCATATTCTCACAGTAGTAAGTTCTTACTACAGCATTTGGAATGCACACTGATTAAATAATGTGTGTCAAGACAGAAATCTCAATTATTCCTCAACAGATAAAAATACTGTCTTACTTGCCTTTCTGTTCCCATACCATGAAAGACAGGAGAATGATAAATGCCCAAATGACTATTTGAACAAAATAGAGATGGTAGACTAAGACAGATGTGAAAAAGTGAAAGTGTTAGCCACTCAGTCGTGTCTTCCTCTTTGTGACCCCACAGACTGTAGCCCTCCAGGCTCCTCGCCGTTGAATTCTCCAGTCAAGAATACTGGAGTAGGCAGCCATTCCCTTCTTTAGGGGATCTTTTTGACCCAGGCATCAAACCCAGGTCCTCCTGCAGTGCAGGCAGATTCTCTACTGTCTGAGACACAAGGGAAGCCTGAGAGAGATGTGGATGACTACACATGGCCAAAATCTCTTCCCAAGCATGTAACACTTCTGAGCAACGTGACTGTGCCACTCCCACTATCAAGAAGGGAATCTGGGTTTGGCCTCATGACTTCCTTTGGCCAGTGGGACATTAGCAAACACAAAACAAGCAGAGGCTCACTCTTTCTGCAGCTACCACCATGGGTACAAGCCCAAGTTAACTTGCAAGAAGATGAGAAAAACGCAATCATCACCCCAACTGACACTGCGTCAAACCACCAGACATATAAGCAAGGTCTCCTAAGAACAACTGATCTGAAAACCACAAGACATGAATGAAGCTACCCAGCCACCAGTCGAGCTGACAGAGACTTTCCAGAGAGGCCAACGAATTGTGAGGAATACCTTTAAGCCACTTAGTTTTGAGGCTTTTTTATTTGACCTGTAGCAAAATATCTGATATAGATAGGTTACAAGCTTTCCCAAAAAATCCATTTTTATTCTCAAACAGAATTTTATCATACAGTTTGACTGATGATATATCACTAACCTCAGAGTCACATCATCAGAAAAATGACAATAATCTATAAGACAATACATAATTCCACCATATTTTCAAATTTTTCAGGCGATCTGCAGGGATATAGATGAAGATGAAAAACACAATTATACAAGTAAAAATAATTCCAAAACCATTGACCAAAGAACAGGATGTCTTGTGCCTTGATCTGTTTTGGCAGTGCCGTGTGTCTGTGTGTGTATCCAGATATACACTGATATATACACCAAAAAGTCTTTAAATTAACATGATTCAAGGATAAAGGCTAAACAGATATAAAAATGAAGTTCTGTGAAAACTACAGAGTAATATTACAAAGATAAACCTTATCACTATAAAGATCATAGAAATAGCTACATCTTACTTATACTGTCATCATTTAGTGTCTACAGATATAGGGCAAATGATTTTGGCTGCTCTGATTTCATTAAACAAATATGCAGAAAACTAGTCTGCAGAAAGCAACTTCCTCATTCTTCTAAGCTCTTAAAAAAAACAAAGAATCTCGTTTGGAGAAACATCAAATCAGCAGCTCAGGAAAGCTTTTCGCTCTTCTTTCTCACACCACGGGAATGGCTGGAGGACCATGGGGTAAAGGCACATGGACCTTGCACAGGCAATTTCCTACCACCGCATCTAAAGCTAAAGAGGTAAAAGCAGTCCCTGTAGCTGGCGAATCACACAGATACAGGGTCAGAGACACAACTGATAACAAAGGATGCAACTGTACGTGGTATCCAAGAACTCTAACAGGTAATGGCAATCAGGGTAGGTGGCTCTACAAGTACTTGAGACTCACTACCTAGTCACACACCGGCCTGATTAACAAGTCCCAGCAAAATACTGTATTTAACAACAGAAGTATGGTTTCATGTTGTATGCATTACACAAGTTAGGATGAAAATGCTTATCATTTAATAAATATCAAGTAATAAAAAATTAATACTTCCTAACCTTAAAATCTATCTGAAAAGCAAATAAACGTATTGTGACATTTCAAAGATGATTGAAATAACTTGCCCTGTATGGCAATAGAAAGTTTATGATACAGTGGAAACAAATTACATTGGAAGCCAAGAGGTCTACCATAAAACCTAGCACTTAGCAGATATAAAATAAATGAAAAACAAATCAATGATCTAATCCCAAAGGTTTCTGGGCAATTATTTCTTCTCTGTCCTCATTGCTAAAATTAAATGGTAACAGAGATTAAATGGGTAATTACATATAAAGTACTTAAAACAGTTCCTGGTAGTCAATAGGCAGTACTCGATAAATAGTAGACACTATTACTAGATGCCAGTCTACTAACCATTCTGAAATTTATAAAATGACAGAGCAAGTGACAAATGCTCTACAGCTCCCTTTCAGCTCTAAAAAATATTTAAATTCGAATTCTCCAACAGTAAGTAGCCACCCCCCCAAGACACACATATTAAAATGTTAAATACAAGCACATTATCCAGACTTCAATATATGATAGAATACACACCAAACATACTGTGGGGTGGGGAGGTTGGTATGTGTGGGTGTGACTGAATATCCAGACTATCATTTAAAGTGGAAACTATAACTTGAACAGATATTAAACAAACACAAAAACAGATACACACTCAAAATAAGGCAAAGGGTCCTTCTGGGTGAAGGTTAAGGAGACGGTGTTCTACTTCTGGCACTGCTGCCAACCGTAAAACCTGAAATGACTCCTGTCTGTGCTTGGTTAAGTTGCGTAAGATTGGGACAGAGGATCACTAAGATCTCTATGAAACTTTCTTCACTTTCTTTCCTCTTTTCAAACCAGAATATCAATTATTACTTAGAATACCAGAAACTTTAGCACAGATAAACGTGAAAATTGCTGATCTTCGGCCTAAGCAGTCTCTGATCTGAGAATGAATAATAATGCACCAGCCTTTAGATGGGCCTAGATTCACTTCTAAAAGCCAGTGGACTGGATTCTGCCTCTGCTTTCTAAAATAATGTATATTCAGGAATTCTCTGGCGGTCCAATGGTTAGCATTCCATTCTTTCACTGTTCAATCCTAATCAGGGTTAAGATCCCACAAGTTGCATGATGCAGCCAAAATAAATGAATTAATTAATTTAAAATAATGTATATTCTACAATGAGAAGGGTAGGAAATAGAAATTAGCTCAATATATGCACTGATATGCTAATATTTTCACATAATCACATATTTAACTAATGAGTCCTTTGTACCACAATATATTGAATACCCAACATTTATTTAGCACCTTCCATACGATGAATCCAATTCTAAGCACTTTTAAAGCACTATTTCATAAAGCAAGAAGACAATTTTAAGTGATGTTCAGGCAATAGAACTATTGTATGGACTGGAATCATAAATAGGTAAATTCATTTCACTCCCAAAATAAATCCAAGGAAAAAAAGGACAACAGAATCTTAATTATTTCACTATCTTTAAGAAAAGACAGACAAATAGAAGCTGAAATTTAAACTCGTGTTCACATCAAAAGAGTAATTTATTTTTAATATCCCCAAGACGTTTCATTATATCCTTACCTTTTTTTATTGCAAACCTGTAAGAAAATGACGATCAAAGAACATAATAAACTTGTCTAAAACATATAATTAAAAGTTAAAAAAAAACCCACAACTAAAACCTCTTACCTGAGCATGAAAATTGGACATAGTCGTCGTCTCTATATCCTTCTTTCCCAATATCTCCATTTTCACTGGTGAATTGGGAAAATTAAATGAAAAGTAGTCTAAAAAATCAGGTAAATAAGTAGCTGCCCCATGAACAATACCCATTACATAGAAAGCTGCAGAGTTCTCATTTTCACTGAACACCAGATCCACAAACTCTTCTGCAAACCTCTCCATCTCCACAGGAGACAGATGGGAGAGTTCATTGCTGTAGGCATGGATAACTGATGCACCTCCGTTAGGCTGGTGCTCAATATGAATGAGCTGTTTGAACTGCAAAGTGTCCAGCCTTCTGAGGTTGTTCTGAACCCGTGGCTCCTTTAATGAGACAAATGGAAACTCACTGTTTTCTGGAATTTTGGAATCATAAATCTTGGTATCCAAACTCTTTCCACTGTATTCCTTTATGTTATCATTTAGGACACCTCTGGCTTCTTGATCTTCAACATCAGACAGCAATCCTGAGCAGATAGTTTGAATAGATTTGCTATACATTTTTGGACGCTTCCGTTTTTCATTCTCTTTGTGTTTCTTTTTCTTTTTCTTCTTTACCTTCTTAATTTGTAAGTCTTCTACACTTGTTTTTGGTTTCTCCTTCCCACCTGTTGGGAAAAATTTTTTTTGAAACGACTCATTTTAGTTTCTTTAAATATCATGTTTCAGGAACTGTTTTATAGCAAATAAGCAAAGTTTACAGAAAATGAAGTTTATATTTGGGACTTGTTTCACACAGTATTGATAATCATAATTTAGTCAGGCTCTTTCCCTCTCTCCACACACATAGGCACACATACACACAGAGGAAGGCTTAAGACAGTAATGCTTACAGTGAGTGGTACCATTCTAACATGAAGTAGATGCTCAATCAGTATTTAATGAAGTAATGAAACTAATGTTTTAGAAATCATAGTCTTCAAATTTTAAATACAGAAAATCAGAAATGGAAAGCAGAACAAAAGGCAATGTGAACAATGAATGCCCTGCATTTAGGACATGAGATATTTTCCATTGACATGTATCTTTTTTACTTTAAGTTCTTAAAAATTACATACAGGTGTCAAGATTTACAAATCAGCAAAGGAGAAAAACACTTGCATAGTATTTGAGCAACAAACAGAGAAATTCCTTAGCTCTTTACCATACTTCCTTCTCCATAAACTACTCTTTAATCTAAAACGGGCTATTCTAGATCTACTAGAGTCTACAAAATTCCCAATGAAAACCCAGCAAGGTACCATAAGAGATGACAAAATCAGAATAATTTACCATGTCCTAAGTACAAATGATATCCATGTACTGGTAAAGAGAGAAATTAAAGAAAAGAAAAAGAAATGGGTCAATAATAAGTTTATATATTAATGAACCTCTGTAACCAAAGGTAAGTAGACACTAGGCTCAGAAATTTAGAAATCCAAAGAATAAAAGATTAATCTACAGTGGCTATACAGCTATAGAATTTAAGTGTACATATTAAATACAATATTATCACAGTATGTTTATTTCTAGACAATAAAAAACACAGAAAAGAACAAACATCCTCACAAGAAAATATTGTGGTTCCTAAGAAAAAATAAAAAAGTTATTACGATGACAATTGAGAAAAAAAAAAGGATTCACTGTTTCCGTCTGTTATTTCACTTTTAAAGATAACCAGTCATGGATTAAATCTTCACAACTTGCTTCTTTATCTGAATTTTTCAATCTTCACATAACTCTAGTATTCTTTTCTGTCTCTGGTGAGTGAGATGTCCTGCCTACTTTCCAAAAACAAGTCCCTCCCACCAACTCCAAAACTCTTGCTTAAAGTTCTCTCCTTTTGACCATCAAACTTCTCATAAAGAACCACTATACCCACCAATGTCTTATCTTAATTACGTGACTATTTCTATCCTTTAAGTTCTGGGTCTGTTTCCAGTCTACTCAAATTTACTATCCCAGATTGTTCAAATATCAAATCCAATGATATACTCTCAAATCATTTTTCCTGATCTCTCCACGGTTCTATGTAATCACCCACCTCATCCTTGATTATTTTTAACTTCCATGATACTACTACTGCCTTAGCTTCTGATCTAAAAGCCTCATGACTAACTCTCATCCTTAATGCTAGAGCCATAACACTAATTCTATAAGTTTTATATATTGTTTTGATCATGTTCATCCCTTGATTCAACTGTTTTCAAGGGTTCTCAATGACTACCAAGTAAAATACAATCTCTTCAGTCTGGAATCCAAACTCAGTGTCCTCAAGTACCCCCATGCTCTGGTCAATTACACTACTTACAATTTCTTATGAAACATACCTAATCCTACTTTATCTTTCTACTACTGGTAAAGTTATTTCCTTTTCCCAAAACATCTTTGCCTTGCCCCAGTTCTCACTACTGGACTTTCTTACCCATCCTATAAAAACAACTCTTACATTATTTTCATTTTTCTTTGGAACTGAAATATCTTCACTCTAAATTAATAAACTGTTATTAT
The DNA here is from genome assembly GCA_006410935.1 of Redunca redunca. Taxonomy (NCBI): domain Eukaryota; kingdom Metazoa; phylum Chordata; class Mammalia; order Artiodactyla; family Bovidae; genus Redunca; species Redunca redunca. The sequence goes on along the minus strand of SJYQ01010264.1, from coordinate 23,502 downwards.
ATATTCTACATATATGAATACATATGATATAGTCATACAAAGTTATTATTTTTTTCATTCACAGGATGTCTGTATAACATATATCCTTCAGGATAATGTATGAGTGAAACAAGTAACTTTAATGAATTCATAGTGAAACACTTTTTTCCACCAATCATTGAATCCCTCCTGGCATTTCTGGTATCTAATACTATGCTATATATGAACATTTAACGAATCCATGAATTCCTCTCACCAACAGACTACCTGATGTTTATAGGCTTACCCTCTGTTTCCCGTTCGGTCAGTTTTTCACCATATCCTAACCTTGAAACAAAAAGCATAAAATTCTCTCAAGTTCACAGCAATTCTTAAAAATGGAAAGTTTAATGTTAATAATTAACCATCTCTTCTGAAAATTCATGAGTATGAAATGAAGGCCAAATTGGTATCATTGTGAAAAGCAAAACGAAAAATATGATAACATTATTGATTGCACAAGTTTGCAAATTCATAAAATGCAAAGTGTTAATTTTCTCAAGAGTCTACATGTAAGTAAGTTAAAAATATATTAAAAAATTCATACTTGCTACCCAGGTATAAATGATCAAAACATCAGATTCAGTTAATATCTTAGGAACAAAACTAGTAATAAAAAGTTAAAATAGGGAGTTAATCAAAATGAAAGATAAAAAGTTATTATATATGTAAGTGAAATCCAAATGAGTCAAGGAAAAAAGACAGTAGTGAATTAGAAGAGAACTTAAAAAAAATAAAATCAATCATGGAAAAACAAAACAGAACTTAAAACAGTTTAATTGTTCTAGGTATAATTAATAACTAAACTGGAAATAAATGTAAAATTGCACAAATTAAATAGCTTGCCAATACGAGCAGAATTTCATTTGAATGAAAGTATAACCTTAATGCCCAATTACATTTACACCTAATACATTTTTTAAAAGTTAAAATAGAAAATATTCAGAATACATGTTACATTAAAATAAAACAGGTACAATAGTTCATTTCTTAGTCATAAAGATGGATGAAAATAGTTGTAGTATAATAGTCAGAAACTGAGAAACGCTAGCTAATAACAAATTAGTCAAAAGATTATTATATTGCAAATCAAACAATTAAATTTACATGACAAATTATAATTAAATATTAAAGTGAACACCATGAGCAGAAGAGAGTTAACACAAAATGCCTGAGAGTGCTATCCTTAGAAAGGCCTGCTTGCGAGGCTGGCCCTTAGTTGGCACCTGAGAACTTATATTTTGGGAAGATTATTACTATTCTCTGATAAAAGTGGCTCATTGTTTCTGCAAATAATATGGTTTACATTGAACACCTGTTTTCCTTCTGGGAGCCTTGGATTTTGCTACAACTAGACAGGGGGTGCCTAAGTGACCGGTTCCCAACAGAAACCTTAATTACTGAGTTTCTAGTGAGCTTCCAGGTAGACCACATTTCATATATGTTGTCACAATTCACTGCTGGAAGAACTAAGTGCATCCTGTGTGACTCCACTACGAGAGGACTCTTGGAAGCTTGCACCCAGCTTCCTCCAGAAATTGCCACACGTGCCTTTTGTCCTTACTGATTGTACTTTGTATCCTCTATCATAATAAGTCATAGCCATGAGTACAAATTTATGCCGAGTCCTGTGAGTCTTGCTATCAAATCATCAAATCTGGGGGTAGTCTTTGGGACCCCTCCCCTCCAATGGATACAGATAAAATGCATTCTTTACATTTAAAACAAATCAAACACTAGCCTTTACTAGATAGATTTTTAAGTTTTATATAATCAAGCATTTCCTGTCTTGGAATGATGCATGAAATGCAATAGATACATATGTAGGAAATTTTTAAATACTTAAGGCAGAAGACTATTTTGAATATTAATGTTCTTCTCTTATACTAAAAGGTATTTAAAGTACATATTTACTCTAAATTCATAATTCTTCGAACAGAGCCCAATACATCAGAACTGTAGTGTTTTATTAGAGGAGCCTCGTAAATACCCATAACAGAAAGAACTGCTAAGTAATTTGGATCCTCAAAAAGTATAGAAGTGTAGTTGACGGGAGACCCTCCCCTTGAACATCCATAGACATATGAACAGTAGATCTCAAACACATATACCCCGGCCCTTCCCCACATGCACAGATAGCCAAAGGGAGAATCAGACACAAAGAGAAACGGAGATACACACACAGCCAGAAGAGACACTCTGATAGAGACAGGAAAAAATCACAAACACAGATAAAAAAGAAAAACCAGTATTGTTACTAATGGCAAGTTATTTTTAAAAAATCTTTAAAAATTATAATATCACTAGAATTAATTCCCATTCCTAACCTTAGTATATTTTTAGTGTTAATAAAGGTTGCCAGAAACACTGGATCTGATTTCATATTTAATATAGGAAGTAATAGGGGCTTCCCTGGTGGCTCAGAGGTTAAAGCGTCTGCCTCCAATGCGGGAGACCCAGGTTTGATCCCTGGGTCGGGAAGATCCCCTGGAGAAGGAAATGGTAACCCACTCCAGTATTCTTGCCTCGAGAATCCCATGGACGGAGAAGCCTGGTAGGCTACAGTCCACGGGGTCGCAGAGAGTCTGACACAACTGAGCAACTTCACTATGGGAAGTAATATACATAATTTCATTATCATACACAGAAACAAAGTAGTAATTAGCTTAGCTATTTTCAGCCTGTGGTCTCTGGGAATGACTTTCCTTTTGTGCACAGCAATATTTTCACTCTTCCAAGAATTACCTACCCATGACCTTTAGTACACTACCAATAACCTTGAACACTGGCTTCTTTTAATGCTCTTTTCACCTGCTCACCATCAAGCTCCTTGATATGCTATAATGACAAAATTTACTCTCAAAAATACTATACTGGTAACATCCATATTCTTATACCTTTATCAATAAAGAACATAAAAATGACTAGAACATAAGTATATTCAGAAAAAGTAATTGGTAGACATTAGAAATTTTAAAAATGAGCTAAATAAGCTTATGTTTCAAATTTATTTGTTCCTTTAAACTGTTTCCAATAAAGCAAACTCCTATTTTATCAGTGAAATACATTTATAAGATTTCTCCATTAATAATACCTTTCTGCTATGTATGTAATCAGTATATATCTCTAGTCATACTCGATGCAGTTTTAATGAAAATCTGGAGGAAATAAGATTGGTGTGGAGAAAGAATCAGCATCTATTTCAGATATTCAAGGGTCATCACCCACTCCATGCCTGTGTCTGCCATAAGTTGCAATGTTAGCATCATCAGAAGGTGAAAGTTATAAAGAGAAGAAAAGTTAAAAACCATAAAATGGGCACAAGGCTGTAAAGAATAGCATACTTACTCCCCCAACCTAACTGATTTTCTTGTTGCTTCAGGACACCAATAACAAAGGATGCCTTTCCCTGATCATAATGCTCACTTGGCAAATGGCTGGCCACACAAGCAGGACTAACTGTGCTGATAATAACAACAGCTAATACTTACTGCTTACCATAGGACAGGCACATTCTCACAAGTTAATCATGTTTTTATTCATTTAATTATCTACATACTACCTGTGGCTCAACTGGTAAAGAATCCGCCTGCAATGTGGGAAACCTGGATTCGATCCCTGGGTTGGGAAGATCCCCTGGAGAACGGAACAGCTACCCACTCCAGTATTCTGGCCTGGAGAATTCCATGGACTGTATAGACCGCGGGGTCGCAGAGTCAGGCACAACTGAGAGCCTTTCACTTTCACTTTTTTTTTACCCTCCCTGGAGAGATAAGTTTTCTCACTGCTTTTAATCACAAAAGTTCATCTTTCGTACATGTTAACAAGAAAGATTCATATCTATTTATTGAATATCTGTGGACTAGACACTGTACTTGGAGAAGGAAATGGCAACCCACTCCAGTGTTCTTGCCTGGAGAATCCCAGGGACGGGGGAGCCTGGTGGACTGCCGTCTATGGGGTCGCACAGAGCCGGACACAACTGAAGCGACTTAGCAGCAGCAGCAGCAGCAGACACTGTACTTGGTACTTCCCCTATACTTAACGTCAATTAATCTCCACAACCCTGAAAGGCAGTAATTATTATTTACCTCCATTTCACAGTAAGTATATTTTCCTATGTCATCCCAGAGATCAATTTATTTCCAAATCTCTTTTATTCCCCTCTATCATCACTAGGTTTCAGTTTAACTTAATTATCTCTTAAGCTTTTCATTTATTTCAAAATCAAGGTTACCACTCTATATTACTAGAAAAATCTCCACTTTTTAGGTTATTTAAAATTCTGCTTGCATATGTAATTTCGAGGTTCACATATTTCACATTAATGGTATGCAAGGAATTTAACATTCAACCAAGTCATAGGAATTTACAACACTGTACACTCAAACGAATAATAAAATGACTATGTGACTAAAGCAATTTAAAAAATGACTAAGCCAATATGGTAAGGAAAAGAAAACTTTTCAAGTGTGAATCATAAGCTGCTGTACAGCACTAGTGTGACTATATTCAATTCCTGCCTCAGAGGTTTACAGTCTATTTGGACAACACATACCAAACCCACTGGCAAAGAAACAGAACGAAAGGACCGTGAGCATTAACCACCAAGTAGTCACCAACTTTAGCTCTGCCATGTTTCTTCAGGGTCTAAAGAATTTTTTAGAAAATAAAGTTCTGACAAGTAGAAAATAAGAGCTTAGCCGAAGTGCACCAAAGGGCATGTGGAAACAGGACAAAGAGTTAAATGAAATCATAGAATCTAAAAGTCTATGTACCTTACATTATGTCATTAACCAGCTATTTCATTGACCTACAGTGCTATGGACTTCTCTCCCATATGTAGACAGAAAGGCTTATGCACATGTAAATTCAATATGAAATTAATAAAAGTCAGTGTGTTATGATCAACAAATTGTTGACTTGATGAGGCAGTTAATGAATTTGCTAGCTATTAAGCAAGCAAATGCCCTTGATTCTTACCTTCCTATCTGAGTGAATTTAAAACTATCACATATTCTCTCTCGAAAAGTTCATATTTATTGATAGGATCTATATTATTACCTAACCGTCCACCCCCACATAATAAATAACTAAAACAGTTATAATGATGAAAAATAGGAAACAAAAAGAGGATATTCTTAAGCATGCAAGAAACAGACAGTAAAACAGAACAACTTGTTATTTAGCTCAGAGTAAAACGCTCCCTCTAAACTATGCACAGGGATTATCATCAAACACTGGTAAGACCACTGCCTCTGCCATACCTCTCTATCATGGTAAAAACTGCTTTAGTCTCTTCTTTTAGATTATCCAAATATCCATAAACCAGCAATGTAAACACAGAATTACATAACCTATTTTTAAATATTTCAAGGAAACTAATAATTACCTTTACTACTTCCAATAACTCACTAAATAAATAAAACTAAAGACATATTACTATATAGATTAGAAAAGTCCACTATTAACTTTTCATATCTTGACCACAAATGTTTATTCTCAGTAAATTTCAGCACCAAGTAACATTTCTTATTTTATCACTACACCAATAAGTATACTGAACAATGTTAACATCGTACAACTGAAATCACTTAATATAAACTTACTTTTCAGCAAAATCTTTACTTCTCCATTTTCTTTCTTGATCTCATTCATTACTTTATGCTTCTTTTTTTCTCTCTCCTTTTCTTTATCTCTCTCTTTAATTTTGTCTTTGATTTTATCTAAAAGACAAAATAAATACTTCAAAACATTTGACAATTTTATTTCTTTCATGAACTACAGTGCAATTTCTCAAGTTACAATACACCAAGGAAACCAGAAAGAAAAAAAGATGTAATTGTTGTTCTTTCTCTAAGTTTTTAGGAAGTATTTTTAAATTTCCTCTCATATATTAAACACTGGAATATATACATCATAAGGTGTCAAAATGTATCATTACAAATTTTATTCTACAGATTATTCTTCACCTACTTCATTTCCAACACTACATCAGCCTAACTTCAAATCACTTAAAATAATTGGCTAACTTTAATCACGACAGTAAACTAGAGGAAAAAGGGCTAGCTTTGAAGTTGGCCATATTGGTTAACATAACACTGGAAAAAATACTCATTCTCAATGGCCTAATGTGTAAAATAATGAAATGGATGATAAATTTTCACAAGTTACTCCAGGGCTAAATGAAGGAAGATATAAAAAGACTACCCAGAGACTGATATATATATATATATATATATATAATACATACATATATACATATAAATGTATATAAAAGACTAGATGTTAAATTTCCTTACCCTCGTATCTTTTAAAAAAGACATGACTGACTTGGCTAAAGCATATGCGAACTCAAAGAATCACTGGTTCACATTCTAAAATTCAAAGTTTGTGTCTGCAAAATTATTTGATGTCCTTTTAATTCTTGTTTGTTCAATCAAGCTCCTATGCAGTCAGCAACAACAATGTAGAGGAGAACTTTAAAATAGTGATGAAGTCCTTGTCCTCCAAAGTTATGACACAAAACTTCACACAAAACTGCAAAACATCCTGTAACAGCCAAGATTATACACCACATATGCCAATAGCAGAATTTCTTCAAATCCCTTCATACTTCTCTTTCTATAAATACTAGTCTAAATTCAGGTATTAATCATCTAATGTTTATTTAGATTACTGTCTAGATCAGTTTTGTCAAATAGAAATATAAGGGCTGCCACATAAGTAAATTTAAATTTTTAGCACTCACATTAGAAACAAAAGGAAACTAGTGAAGTTAATTTTAATAATATATTTTTCAACAGGGAACCAATACTAAAAAAATGTTATTGAGATATTTCACATTCTTTTATTCATAATAAGATTACAAAATTCAGTCTACAGTTTACACTTATGGCACATCTCAGTACAAAGTAGCTCAACTTTAACTGTTCAATAGCTGTGTGAGACTAGGGGCTACCGTGCTGAACCACTCTCTGGACTACTAAAACAGGTAATTCTTAAAAAACATTAAATCTATGTACTTAAATATTTTGAAATGTATTAATTTTAAAAATACAGATTTGAGGACTTTCCTGGTGGCTCATTGGTAAAGAATCCACTTGGCAATCCAGGAGATACAAGTTTGATCCCTCATCTGGGAAGATCCCACACGCCACGGAGCAGCTAAGCCCAAGTGCCGCAACTATCGAGCCTCTGCTCGAGAGTCTGGGAGTGCAACCACTGCACCCTGCGCACCCTGGGGCCCATGCTCTGCAGCAAGAGAAGCCAGGGCAACTAGAAGCCTGTGTGCTGCAACTACAGAGAGCCGCGCACAGCAACAAAGACCCAACACGGCCAAAAATAAATAAATACAACTATTTTTTAAAAAGAATCAATGTCTTTTCCAATGAGTCGGCTCTTTGCATCAGGTGGCCGAAGTATTGGAGCTTCACTTTCAGCATCTGTCTTTCCAGTGAATATTCTGGGTTGATTTCCTTTAGGATTGACTGGTCTGATCTCCTTGCAGTCCAAGGGATTTTGATGAGTCTTCTCTAGCATCGCAGTTTGCAAGCATCAATTCTTCAGCACTCAGCCTTCTCTATGGACCAACTCTCACATCCATTAAATGACTAGTGGGAAGACCATAGCTTTGACTATACAGACATTTGTGGGCAAAGTGATGTCTTTATTTTTTAATACACTAAGTCTGTCATAGTTTTTTTTTTTCCTAAGGAGCAAGCGTCTTTTAATTTCATGGCTGCAGTCACCATCGGCTTTATTTTGGAGCCCAAGAAAATAAAGTCTGTCACTGTTTCCATTATTTCCCCATTTACTTGCCACGAAGTGACAGAACCAGATGCCATGATCTTCGTTTTTTGAATGTTGAGTTTTAAGCCAACTTTTTCACTCTAATCTTTCACCTTCACTAAGAGGCTCCTTAGTTCCACTTTGCTTTCTGCCATTAGGGTGGTTTCATTTGTGTGTCTGAGGTTGTTGACATTGCTCCCTAAAATCTTCATTCCAGCTTGTGATTTACCCAGCCCGGTATATCACATGATATATTCTGCACATAAGTTAAATAAACAGGTTGACAATGTACAGCCTTAACACACTCCTTTCTCAATTTTGAACCAGTCCATTGTTACATGTGTGGCCCTAACTGTTGCTTCTTGACTCACATACAGTTTTCTCAGGAGGCAGGTAAGTTGGTGTGGTATTCCCATCTCTTGAAGAATTTTCCAGTTTGTTGTGATCTACAGTCAAAGGCTTTAGCATAGTCAATGAAACACATGCTTTTTCTGGAATTCCCTTGCTTTTTCCATTTGATCAATGGCTGTTAGCAATCTGATCTCTGGTTCCTCTGCCTTGTTTAAATCCACCTTGAAGAATCCTGACTATTACCTTGCTAGCATGTGAAACGAGGACAATTATGCGGTAATTTGAGCATTCTTTGTCATTGCCCTTCCTTAGATTTGGAATGAAAACTAACCTTTTCCAGTTCTGATATATGCACATATACAACTTCTGAAGTTCTAGAATTCATTAAACTGTTCTCATACTTCAGATTAGCTTACTACTCTTACTTTTTGATGTTTTAAAATCCTTGAAATCATATCATAGGCTGTCATTCAGCCATAAAGTGTCAGCACAAATAGCTGGAGCCTAAGAACATATATAAGTTAATATTGCATAAGTAATCACTTTTTTTAATGAACTAGTTACATATCACTTAAAATCGCAACTGAAGGAAACAGTTATCTATAATATCTCCACATTTCTTTTCCCAATTACCCCTAAATATTTATTAACTTAAAAGTGTTTTTCAATAACTATTAAATTTTTAAAAGTTTATTAAAGTATAATACACACACAGAAAAAAAAACATGTAAGTACCATAAACCGCTCAATTTTCACAAAAATAAACAGCACCCAGTACCCCTCAGTGTTCCCTTCAGTCTTTATGAAGTACTGCTAAGGGTAATCATGATCCTCACTTCTAACACCAAAGATTAATACAACTATAGAATTTTAATGGCAAATAAAGAATATGAGCTATAAATCTACAACAGAATATATTTTTACAGAATATATTTTTGCAGAATAAAATTAACTAGTTTCTCAGGAAATAAAACTGTAATATAGCATGATCCAATCTTTATAGACTTTATTTATAAATATATTTTCTTACAGATTTTCTTTTTTCTTTTTTTTTTTTTAAGTAGTTTTATGTTCAAAGACATCCTGGAATGTGAAGTCAAGTGNCTTTGTTGACTATGCCAAAGCCTTTGACTGTGTGGATCACAATAAACTGTGGAAAATTCTGAAAGAGATGGGAATACCAGACCACCTGACCTGCCTCTTGAAAAACCTGTATGCAGGTCAGGAATCAACAGTTCGAACTGGACATGGAACAACAGACTGGTTCCAAATAGGAAAAGGAGTACATCAAGGCTGTCTATTGTCACCCCGCTTATTTAACTTCCATGCAGAGTACATCATGAGAAACGCTGGACTGGAAGAAACACAAGCTGGAATCAAGATTGCTGGGAGAAATATCAATCACCTCAGATATGCAGATGACACCGCCTTTATGGCAGAAAGTGAAGAGGAGCTAAAAAGCCTCTTGATGAAAGTGAAAGAGGAGAGAGAAAAAGTTGGCTTAAAACTCAACATTCAGAAAACGAAGATCATGGCATCTGGTCCCATCTCTTCATGGGAAATAGATGGGGAAACAGTGGAGACAGTGTCAGACTTTATTTTTGGGGCCTCCAAAATCACCTCAGATGGTGACTGCAGCCATGAAATTAAAAGATGCTTACTCCTTGGAAGCAAAGTTATGACCAACCTAGATAGCATATTCAAAAGCAGAGACATTACTTTGCCAACAAAGGTCCGTCTAGTCAAGGCTATGGTTTTTCCTGTGGTCATGTATGGATGTGAGAGTTGGACTGTGAAGAAAGCTGAGTGCCAAAGAATTGATGCTTTTGAACTGTGGTGTTGGAGAAGGCTCTTGAGAGTCCCTTGGACTGCAAGGAGGTCCAACCAGTCCATTCTGAAGGAGATCAGCCCTGGGATTTCTTTGGAAGAAACAAAACTAAACCTGAAACTCCAGTACTTTGGCCACCTCATGTGAAGAGTTGACTCACTGGAGAAGACTCTGATGCTAGGAGGGGTTGGGGGCACGAGAAGGGGACGACTGAGGATAAAATGGCTGCATGGCATCACTGACTTGATGGACATGAGTTTGAGTGAACTCTGGGAGTTGGTGATGGACAGGGAGGCCTGGCGTGCTGTGATTCCTGGGGTCGCAAAGAGTCGGACATGACTGAGCGACTGAACTGAACTAATGTTCAAAGAAAAATGGAACAGAAGGCAAAGATATTTCTCTATGTACCTCCTGCCTCTAAACATCACAATTTTTAAGAATTTATAATTAATATACATACATTTAAAAAAACAGACTGAAAGATAATAATGCCAATCATTAAAAGCCATTACTTTAAAGTGGTAAAAAGTTTCTAAGTTTCTGCAGTAGGAATGTATCCCTTGTGTAATACAAGAAATGGCAAAAGTGAACATTGACATTTTAGGAATCAGTGAACGAAAATGGACTGCTGCTGCTGCTGCTGCTGCTAAGTCGCTTCAGTCATGTCCGACTCTGTGCGACTCCATAGACAGCAGCCCACCAGGCTCCTCCGTCCCTGGGATTCTCCAGGCAAGAACACTGGAGTGGGTTGCCATCTCCTTCTCCAATGCATGAAAGTGAAAAGTGAAAGTGAAGTCGCTCAGTCGCGTCCGACTCATCGCGATCCCATGGAATGTAGCCCACCAGGCTCTTCCATCCATGGGATTTTCCAAGCAAGAGTACTGGAGTGGAATGGGCAAATTTAATTCAAATGACCATTATCTCTACTACTGTGGGCAATAATACCTTAAAAGAAATGGAGTAGCCCTCACTGTCAACAAGAGTCCAAAATTGCAGTACTTGGGTGCAATCTCAAAAATGACAGATTGATCCTTGTTCATTTCCAAGCCAAACCATTCAACATCACAGTAATCCAAGTCTATGCCCTACCAGTAATGGTAAAGAACCTGAAGTTGAAAGGTTCTATGAAGACTTACAAGACCTTCTAGGACTAACACCCAAAAAAGATGTCCTTTTCATCATAGGGGACTGGAATGCAAAAGTAGGAAGTCAAGAGATACCTGGAGTAACAGGCAAATTTGGCCTTGGAATACAGAATGAAGCAGAGCAAAGGCAGAGTGTTTGCCAAGAGAACGCACTGGCCATAGCAAACATCCTCTTCCAACAACACAAGAGAAGACTCTACACGTGGACATCACCAGATGGTCAACACCGAAATCAGACTGATTATATTCTTTGCAGCCAAAGATGGAGAAGCTCTATACAGTCAGCAAAAACAAGACCAGGAGCTGACTGTGGTTCAAATCATGAACTCCTTACTGTCAAATTCAGACTTAAATTGAAGAAAGTAGCGAAAACCACTAGACCATTCAGGTATGACCTAAATCAAAATCCTTTGATTATATAGTGGAAGTGACAAATAGATTCAAGGGATTAGATCTGATAGATAGAGGGCCTGAAGAACTATGTATGGAAATTCATGACACTGTACAGGAGACAGTGATCAAGATCATCCCCAAGAAAAAGAAATGCAAAAAGGCAATATGGTTGTCTCAGGAGGCCTTACAAAGAGCTGTGAAAAGAAGAGAGGCGAAAAGCGAAGGAGAAAAGGAAAGATATAAGCATCTGAATGCAGAGTTCCAAAGAATAGCAAAGAGAGATAAGAAAGCCTTCCTCAGCGATCAATGCAAAGAATAGAGGAAAACAATTGAATGGGAAGGAACAGAAATCTCTTCAAGAAAATTAGAGATATCAAGGGAATATTTCATGCAAAGATGGGCACAATAAAGGACAGAAATGGTATGGACCTAACAGAAGCAGAAGATATTAAGAAGAGGTAGCATGAATACACAGAAGAACTATACAAAAAACATCTTCATGACCCAGATAACCATGATGATGTGATCACTAACCTGGAGCCAGACATCCTGGAGTGCAAAGCCAAGTGGGCCTTAGGAAGCATTACTAAGAACAAAGCTAGTGGAGGTGACCGAATTCCAGTTGAGCTATTTCAAATCCTGAAAGATGATGCTGTGAAAGTGCTGCACTCAATATGCCAGCAAATGTGGAAAACTCAGCAGTGGCCACAGGTCTGGAAGAGGTCAGTTTTAATTCCAAACCTAAAGAAGGGCAATGCCAAAGAATGTTCAAACTACCGCACAATTGCACTCATCTCACATGCTAGCAAAGTAATGCTCAAAATTCTCCAAGCCAGGATTCAACAGTAAGTACGTGAACCATGAACTTCCAGATGTTCAAGCTGGATTTAGAAAAGGCAGAGGAACCAGAGACCAAATTGTCAACATCCGCTGGATCATGGAAAAAGCAACAGAGTTCCAGAAAAACACCTATTTTGCTTTACTGATTATTCCAAAGCCTTTGATTGTGTAGATCACAATAAACTGTGGGAGAAAGATAGGGGAAATACCAGACCACCTGATCTGCCTCTTGAGAAATCTGTAAACAGGTTAAGAAGCAACAGTTAGAACCAGACATGGGGGACTTCCCTGGTGGACCAGTGGTTAAGACACTGCCTTCCAAGGCCAGGGGCATGGGTTCGATCCTGGATTGGAGAGCTAAGATCCCATATGCTTTGAGGTGCAGCCAAAATAAAAAATAAAATTTTAAAAAAAAAAAAAAAAAAAAGAACCAGACATGGAACAACAGCCTATTCTCAAATTAAGGAAGGGGAACGTCAAGGCTGCATATTGTCACCCTGCTTATTTAACTTATATGCAGAGTACTTCATGTGATATGCCAGGCTGGATGAAGCACAAGCTGGAATCAAGATTGCTGGAAGAAATATCAGTAACTTCAGATATGCAGATGACACCACCATTATGGCAGAAAGTGAAGAGGAACTAAAGAGTTTCTTGATGAAAGTGAAAGAGGAGAGTGAAAAAGCTGGCTTAAAACTCAACATTGAAAAAACTAAGATCATGGCATCTGGTCCCATCACTTCATGGGAAATAGATGGGGGAACAATGGAAACAGTGACAGACTATTTTTTTGGGCTCCAAAATCACTGCAGATGGGGACTGCAGCCATGAAATTAAAAAGATGTTTGCTTCCTGGAAGAAAAGCTATGACCACCCTAGACAGCATATTAAAAAGCAGATATTACTTTGCTAACAACAGTCCATCCACTCAAAGCTATGATTTTTCCAGTAGTCACGTATGGATGTGAGAGTTGGACTATAAAGAAAGCTGAGCGCCAAAGAACTGATGAACTGTGGTGTTGGAGAATAGTCTTGAGAGTCCCTTGGACTGCAAGGAGATCAAACCAGTCAATGCTCAAGGAAATCAGTCCTGAATATTCAGTGGAAGGACTGATGCTGAAGTTGAAGTTCCAATACTTTGGCCACCCGATGCAAAGCACTGACTCATTAGAAAAGACCCTGATGCTGGGAAAGACTGAAGGCAGGAGAAGGGGGCGACAGAGGATGAGATGGTTGGATGGCATCACCGACTTGATGGACATGAGTTTGAGCAAGCTCCGGGAGTTGGTGATGGACAGGGAAGCATGGCATGCTGCAGTCCATGGGGTTGCAGAGTTGGACATGACTGAGCGACTGAACTGAATTGAATACACAAACAGGGGTCTTGAAATATGCCCTCAAGTACAGTATTAAATAGTTGAAAGTAAGGTGTGAAGTCATTATATGAAAGATACCTACGGAAACAAAACAGTGACAGCCAAGACGGTAAGAGTGACTGACAACGTAACCGCATTTACCGCCTATCCTATACCCTCAAAACAAAGGAAACAAACAAAGAAGCCGATATATACATAGGAGAATAGCATTTTTGTGGCATAACTGTTGTCCCAACATACACATCTATCTCAGTCTCGACCTCACTCACTCTTCCGAGAATTTTTTGCTTCCTGTCAGAGCACATCCTTTTCTCAAAATCTAACTTAAAGTACATTCATTAAATTTTCTGTAGTCATGTTACACATAGTATAAAGATGCTATGTTAGGTATTTACTTGTTACAGGCAAACATGTAACAGCTATGATAAAGTGGAAACCCACAAGCTCAGAAGACCCAGGTTCAAATTTAAGCTCTATAACCCTAATAACTAACATATTTTCAGATCTCCAGTTTCAGCTGTAAACTAGAGTTTAGGTAAGATTAAACAGAAGTATATACAAAAACAGTTTATACAATATGCCTTATAAATATAGACTATTATTATCTATCTACCCATACTACTGAGGTGTAATAAGCATTTCAGGCCATAATAACTGAGAATTCCACTGTCCATACGACCTCCAGTCTGCTGCTGCTACGCAGTAGTGCATTTTCATTTACAAAGGCCACTTCTAGGTCTCTTCACACACAAAAGAAAGACTCCCCAGCACCTAGTTTACTGAACAGGTTGTTCCTCAATGGTCATTCTTAAGTTTTTATTTCTTTCCATGACCAAGAATTTGTATAGTTTTAAACCTCTGTGGTTTAATCTAAGGCTTGGAAAGAATTTCTAGCTCACCTTCCCATAACAATTCTTAGAATAAAAGTAAGAATTATTCCATCATAAGAACAACAAAAGTATTTGTTTTGAAAAGTCCAATTTAACATAAGGACAAGTTTTATTTTAAAATAGAAAGGGGGATACAGAACAGATGGAACACAGATGTTACGAGACCTACGAAGACAATTTAAATCTAAAGAGGCCAAAGGAATAGAAGAATGAAGGGAAAAAAAGGAATAAGTAAGTCATTATCAACTCACAACATACTATAAATTATGTATGTGGGAAAACACACATGCGCTAAAGACATATCTCATATGGAAAAGTTAAGACATAAAAAGGAAAGCTAATGAAAATAGTTGCAAACAAAATATAAATGGGATTCGTCAAACATATGGTCAACTTATGATTTAGTAGCATAAACCATATATGCAGCAATGTATAGTAACATACATTTCATTCACCCAATACATTTCTATTGAGCACTTATGTGTAAGAGGCAAAAACGAATTCTAGTGCTTGACTAAAGAACCTTAAAATTGATAAGGTATCAGTTGATTCTCATGTTAAGCACCACTTTGGAAATGGGTCTTTTTTTTTTTTTTTTTAAAGCTTTTACTGAATTTGTCACAATACTGTTTCTGTTCTACATTTTTTGGCCACAAGACATACGGGAACCCAGCTCCCTAAACAGGGATCGAACCCACACCCCCCAACACTGGAAGGTGAAATCTCAACCACTGGACCTCTAGGGAAGTCCCCTGGAAACCAGCTCTTAAATAACAGAATAACTGTTTCCACCTGGTTATAATAAAATTCAGTAGTCTCCACAAGTATTGATGTTATTATAATAATGTAGGGATGAAAATATACACACACACACAAATATTTGACGAAATGCTCCAGTAAGAAAGCAAAACTTAGAAAAAGAACTGTGAATACCTTTAAGAAACTGATCAAATATATCAACAAGCCATTCACCTGGAATCTTCAGAATTAATTCACAGATTTCCAGATAGCACACGATTGCCACCTATGTTTTAACAGTTCTAATTACATTTCTACATACATCACTGTTTTCAAAAATACAATTCATTTTAACTTTCACTGTCATATTCATACTCCCTTCAAAAACAGAAGAAAAAACAGCAATTGAGAATCATTTCATTTTTATTGTTTCACCTGTCATTTATCACCCAGGAAAAAAGAGGTGGCAGCTCTAACTTCTGGCAGTCACTGATGGGCTCATTCTCATTTGTTCTGTGCTAAGAAACTAGACCAGGTCCACTAACACTATACTGAATAATACAGCAAGCAGGTTCTCCATCTCATAATGTATTCTAGTTAGCTACAAACTTATCTTTCTTCTTAGCATCATTCTTGCTCCCACCAGCGTACATTCCTTGAGGCAGAGACGGTTCTCCCTCAATAAATACTTGTTTGATGCATGAAAGAAGTCCTGCAATAAAGTGAGATATTACTGTTATTTTCTATAGTTCATCACGACTCTCTCTCCAGTGAGGTACTCTAGGTTGATCTTTGTTCATTCTTCCTTCTTTTCCACGGCAAGAAAGGGAATTCTTAGTCCGGAAAACCTTTCAGGATTAGTTCTTCAAATGTATATATATATCCCTTTTCTAAGTGACCTCGTCATTTTTGACAAACAGTTTTAAGATTTAATGAAGCTATTCTTCAACAACAGCTGGAACCCAAAACTTTTCTGGATTAGCCTCAATAAAGACAAATAATTTTTCCCAAAAGACAATGGGGTAATTTCTTATACAAAGAACTCTTACAATTTAACACCAAGAAAGGAAAATATTATAAACAGAAAAATAAAAATCTTAAAAAGAAAATAGTAAATAGAAAAAGGTACAAAGCACATAAAACAAGCACATTTCAAACAATGTTAATGTCCTATAAACATGAAGAAAAACTCAATTAAAATAATGTAAAATCATTTTTTTCACCTATCAAACTGACCAGTTTTATTGGGATATTCATATATCACTGAATAATAAGTTTAAGGTGTATAAAGCATAATGATTTGACTTACATGTGTCACAAACTGTCCATCATCTTATATAAACACAAAATTTTTTCTTAACTAGTGCTGCTTGGCAAAGGTGAAGTAAATAGGTACTTCTACACAATGATAATAAGTATAAACTGATAGCCTTCAGTTTAGTTCAGTCGCTCAGTTGTGTCTGACTCTTTGCAACCCCATGAATCGCAGCACGCCAGGCCTCCCTGTCCATCACCAACTCCCGGAGTTCACTCAGACTCACGTCCATCGAGTCAGTGATGCCATCCAGCCATCTCATCCTCTGTCGTCCCCTTCTCTTCCTGCCCCCAATCCCTCCCAGAATCAGACTCTTTTCTAATGAGTCAACTGGAGGGCAATTTAACAACACACTGAAAAAATATTAAAACCCATCATTCCTTTTATCTCACGATTCCACAACTAGGATTTAATAAAAAGAAAACCAAGTCTGCACAAAAATGCTCATGCAAGGGTCTTCACACTGTATTATCACCATATTATTCTTTTTCTATATTATTTTTAATAGTAAAAAACTATAAATAATAAATGTTTAATAATGAAAATTATTAAATTTGGGTATATTAAGAAATGGAAGATTATGAAGTCATTAAAAATTATGTTTGTGTGCATACGTGCTAAGTCACTTTAGTCATGTGCGACTCTGCAACTCCACGGACTGTAGCCCACCAGGTTCCTCTGTCCATGGGATTCTCCAGGCAAAAATACTGGAGTGGTTACCATACCCTCCTCCAGGGAGTCTTGCCAAGCGACAGACTGAACCCACGTCTCTTACATCTCCTGCATTGGCAAGTGGGTTCTTTACCACTAGCGCCACCTGGGAAGCCCCCTCAAAATCATGTTTAAATAACAGTTAACTTCACAGGCAAAATTTTCAAGATACACTGGAGGAAAACTGAAAGTAGATATATATAAGTGTAAACCTATAAAAGAATCCCAGGTTTGACATATAATGTATACTGTGCATATATATATGTAAACACACACATTTATGTGTATACATCTGTATATGTATGAATGTATTCACACATATACACACATACAAGGATCTGAAAACAAGAGAAATTGTTTATAAGTTTATATGAGAAAGACTTTAACTTCCCAGTTCTCTTACCCTCACCCCAAACATTCAAGTGATCATTTCAATCTCACCCTTTAAGGCAAACACTGAACATTCATTTTCTGAAGAAAGTGAACAGGCCTAAGACTCAGATATCCTGCTGCTGCTGCTAAGTCGCTTCAGCCGTGTCCAACTCTTCGCGACCCCATGGACTGCAGCCTACCAGGCTCCTCCACCCATGGGATTTTCCAGGCAAGAGTACTGGAGTGGGTAGCCACAGCCTTCTCCCAGATACCCTAGGCAAGGTAAATACAAGCTGATTGTACTTTCCTAAAATACTTAAGCTGAACTGCATCAGAAAATTTTTAAAAAGAAAACTTTTGAAAATTAAAAATACAACAGCAAAACTGATAGGCTAAATTAAAAGGCCAAAAGAGACCAAGTTTAGATGATCTTCCAGAAAGCAGAGCAACAGACAAAGAAGTGGAAAAGAGCAGAAAATAAAGCAACCCAAAGGATCTACTCAGGAGCTCCAATATCAAGCGAACTGAAATTTCACAAAAAAGAAACAACTGTATAAGAAAAATATCAAGCAATAAACGCTGCTGCTAAGTCACTTCAGTTGTGTCCGACTCTGTGTGACCCCACAGATGGCAGCCCACCAGGCTCCCCTGTCCCTGGGATTCTCCAGGCAAGAACACTGGAGTGGGCTGCCAATTCCTTCACCAATAATCAATAAATAAATCCCCCCAAAAAAATCAGTCTCCAAAATGCAGATTCTTTAACGGATGAGTACAAAGAATGACATTCAGCACTGTAGCCCCCTTACCCCCACACCCTGCCCGCCTTGCACCAGCACACCCTCGTGAAACTGCAGTACACTGGGGATAAAGAAAGATTCGAAAAGCCTCCAGAGGAGGAGAAGAGAAAAAAAAAATATATATATATATATATCAGGTAACAATGTGTAACTGGATCCTCAACGTAACACTAGACGCTAGAAAGCAGCACTGCAGCAGTGCCTTCACAACTCAGAATGAAAATGTTTTCTAACCTAGAACTCTAGAATCTGCCAAACTATGAATCAAGTATGTAGAAAAACATTTTCAGACACGCAAAAGTTCAAAATTTTTATCATGCATGCATCCTGTCTTAGGAAGTTACTTGAGGGTATGCTGAAGTAAAGGAGTACACAAAGAAGGAAGAAGACTTGAGACATAGGAAACAGGATCCAGAGCGCAGAAGAGCAACAAGAGAAAATATCAGTATGAAAGCTGTGCAGCTGGCTCAAAGGGTAACAGGATGGGTCAGAAATAAGAATGGAGAACTGTAGAAAAAATATTCCCAGGAATAAAGGAGAATCACCAGATTACCTCATCACAGAACAGAGAAGACAGAAAATGAAGTATTAAGTATATATGTAAATGAAAAAGAGGCAATTTTCAGCTTTCTGAAAACCAAGAAAGGACTTCTGATCTGCACTGAACAGTATTTGCAAAGTCAATAAGGCCTGATTATTGCTTAATAATCTTAATAACCCTAGTTAGGTTTATGAAATTATTAGAGATAAGGAGGAAGCTAAATTATATAAGTGATCAATTCTTATTTATCCTAACCAAAATAACCTGAGATATGCAGATGACACCACCCTTATGGCAGAAAGTGAAGAGGAACTAAAAAGCCTCTTGATGAAAGTGAAAGAGGAGAGTGAAAAAGTTGGCTTAAAACTCAACATTCAGAAAATGAAGATCATGGCATCCAGTCCCATCACTTCATGGCAAATAGATGGGGAAACAGTCCAAACAGTGGCTGACTTTATTTTCCTGGGATCCAAAATCACTGTGGATGGTGATCGCAGCCATGAAATTAAAAGACGCTTGCTCCTTGGAAGGAAAGTTATGACCAACCTAGATAGTATATTAAAAAGCAGAGGCATTACTTTGCCAACAAAAGTCCAACTAGTCAAGGCTATGGTTTTTCTAGTAGTCATGTACAGATGTGAGAGTTGGACTATAAAGAAAGCTGAGAGCCGAAGAATTGATGCTTTTGAACTGTGGTGTTGGAGAAGACTCTTGAGATTCCCTTGGACTGCAAAGAGGTCCAACCAGTCCATCCTAGAGATCAGTCCTGGGTGTTCACTGGAAGGACTGAGGTTGAAGCTGAAACGCCAATATTTTAGCCACCTGATGCGAAGAGCTGACTCATTTGAAAAGACCCTGATGCTGGGAAAGATTGAGGGCAGGAGGAGAAAGGGACGACAGAGGATGAGATGGTTGGATGGCATCACCGACTCAACAGACATAGGTTTGGGTGGACTCCGGGAGTTTGGTGATGGACAGGGAGGCCCGGCGTGCTGCAGTTCATAGGGTCGCAAATAGTCAGACACGACTGAACGACTGTACTGAACTGAAATGGCTAATTCAAGCAGGGATCATGAAGTAATACTAAAGTCTTTAGGTAAAAGACAATTGGCAAAGTAGATATTCACAAAGTTTCACCCCACAGATTATAAACTAAATACAAGGTGAAAAATAAACTATTAAAATGGTGACATTGGTCATTTCAACCAAGTGATCAAATGTAACATGATTACTTATAGTAAAATCTGAATATTACAGGCCTCCTGATGGGCTATAATATGAAGCACATCTGTGAAATATTCTTACCAAATCTATGTAATCTGAAATCAATCATGCCTTTAAACCTCACTTTCAGTTTATAAGAAACACAAAGGAACAAATTCAATACTACGACAATAAAGCAACCCTTTAAAAAGCATAAAAATAGAAAAATACATAACGAATATCTTAAACTGGTATTTTCAAAAAGTCAACTTATCATATTGAAAAAGTAACCAGAATAATTTTAGATTAAAAAAAAAAAAAACAGAAAATGTTTTAGTACGATGAGGGGTTTGAGGGAAACTGGAAGAATTTGTATCTGGACTGGCTATATTAAGTTTCTTAAGTGTTCTATTATAGTTATGTAGTTAATATAGGACACGATGGCTGAAATATTTAAGAATGAAGTGCCATGATATCTACAACTCAGTTTCAAATGATTCAGTGAAAATATATGATAAAATATTAACATAAAAAATATATTAACATAGAAGGATGCAGTAAGGAAAATCTATACAAGATCATCATGTTGTTCTTTCAACTTCCCTGATTTCTAAATTTTTTTATAATAAAAAGTTAGGGGAAAAATAATTTGTAAAAATAAAGTTCATCTTTACTCTCTTCCTGTTATCACAAAGGAAAAAAATCAAGTTAACTGAAGCACTGTGTAAAAAAGTAGTCTTAGATCTTAGCAGAGACAGAGTTGATTCAAATTCTTCAGACATTAGCTATGCAATTCTGAAAAAGATAAACAAATCTCCAAGTATTAATGGAAAAATATTAAGCTAACACCATGGCACCTGACAAGCACTCAATAAAAGCCTTTTCTTTCTCCCACCAAACCCCTCATTTTTCCCCCCTATATTGATGTGGCTGAATGCACACTGACTTTGCATATATCTGCATCAATTAGCTATTATGGGGGTTTGTTTGCTTACTTACTTAGTTTTCAGATACTAAAGTGTTAACCTTAAAAGTAACAACAATAAAACAACAAATCTAACCTAACCTCTGGGGACTGCTGGTGGAAATGGAGAATGGTTGCAACTGCTATAAAAATAGTATGGGCAAACTATAAATCTAACAATAAAATTATTACAGCATTCAACAATTCTACTTCTGAGGTATATACCCAATAGAATTGAAGGCAGAGATTCAATTGGTTATCTATACACCCTGCTCATAGCAGCATTATTCATTATAGCCAAAAAAATAGAAGAACTCAGGCATCTATCAAAGAATGAATGCATAAACCAAATATGGTATATACATATAATAGAATATTACTCAGCCTTCAGAAAGGAAATTCTGACACATGCTGCAACATGGATAAACTCTGAAGACATTATGCTAAATGAAGTAAGTCTGTCACAAAAGGACAAATACTTTGATTCCACTCATACGAGGTACTTAAGAGTCATCAAATTCGGAAAGTAGAATGGTGGTGGGCTACGGCTGGGGTGAGCAGTGGGGAAGCAAAAGAGGAGTAATTCTTTAATGGGCATGGAGTTTCAGTCTGGGTAGAAGAAAAAAGTTCTGAAAATGGCTGGTGCAATGGTGGTGGTTGCGTAACAATTTGAGTGTACTTAATGCCAGTATTCTATACACTTAAGAATGACTATAACTCCTGTATGCGAGACAGCAAAAGAGACACAGATGTATAGAACAGTCTTTTGGACTCTGTGGGAGAGGGCGAGGGTGGGATGATTTGGGAGAACAGCATTGAAACACGTATAATATCATATGTGAAACAAATCAGCAGTCCAGGTTTGATACAGGATACAGGATGCTTGGGGCTGGTGCACTGGGATGACCCAGAGGGATGGTACGGAGAGGAAGGTGGGAGGGGGGTTCAGGATGGGGAACACATGTACACCCATGGAGGATTCATGTTGATGTATGGCAAAACCAATACAATACTGTAATTAGCCTCCAAAAAATAAATTAATTAATTTTTTTTAAATGACTAAAACTGTAAATTTCATGTTCTGTGTATTTTACTAGAATCTTAAAAAATAATTTTTGAAAAAGAATCTAAAAAATACATAAGCTTATTTATCAGGAGATACTGAAATACTGTTTCTATGATAGTTTGGGAGTGGAAGAAAACTGCAGTCTTTAAAGTATCTGTTCAGTCACTCAGTTATGTCCAACTCTTTGCAGCCCCAGGGACTGTAACCCGCCAGGCTCCTCTGCCTATGGAATTTTCCCGGCAAGAATACTGGAGTGGCGTGCCATTTCCTACTCCAGGGGATCTTCCTGACCCAGAGATCCAATCCACATCTCTTATGACTCCTGCATTTGCGGGGAGATTCTTTACCACTAACGCCACCTGGGAAGCCCCTCTTTAAAGTACCAATATATATACTGAATTGTTGAAATTTTATAAGCATTATTCTATAACGAAAAGAAAATTCAATGCTAATTATTTGGGGGTCAATGGTATATATTCAGCATGTGCTTTAAAATACTTGAGCAAAAAACAAAAATAAGTAGAGAAGAAACAAAACATGAATTGTAAATTGTTGGTAATTGTTGAAAATAGGATGATGGATAGACCCAGAAGTCATATGGCTCTGGTTTCCTTAGTATTAAATTTTTTCATGATAAAAAGTTAAATATTTTCAACCTACAATTCAAAAAAAAAATGTATAAAGTTTAATGTATTCAAAATAATGTTTAAAGAGATAAATTAGTTGATAAGAATGTACTTTTATTATTAATTCTCCTTAATCACACACACAAAAAAATTTTACATAAGCCACAATTATTTCATCAGAATTCTTTTTACTATAGGTCAGTTGCTCAGTCGTGTCTGACTCTTTGCAACCCCATAGACTGCAGCAAGCCAGGCCTCCCTGTCCATCACCAACTCCCGGAGCTTACTCAAACTCATGTCCACTGAGTCGGTGACACCATCCAACCATCTCATCCTCTGTCGTCCCCTTCTCCTCCTGCCTTCAATCTTTCCCAGCATCAGGGTCTTTTCCAACAAGTCAGTCCTTCACATCAGGGGGCCAAAGTATTGGAGTTTCGGCTTCAACATAAGTCCTTCCAATGAATATTCAGGACTGATCTCCTTTAGGATGGACTGGTTGGACCTCCTTGCTGTCCAAGGGACTCTCAAGAGTCTTCT
>SJYQ01010257.1:30658-52456 GCA_006410935.1 Redunca redunca | reverse complement strand
TTGTGTTTGCTGCAGTTATCAAATAGAGCAGACATTATATGCAGTGAAGAATTAATTAAAAATACTTTTTGATGTTTATGGAAACTGATATTTTTTTTAGTATCCCCACACTCATTGGGGATAATTTTGTTTAATTCATATTTGAAACTGTTTACATTTTATCTGATTACAGTGTCTTCAAGGCACATATGTTAATATTAGATTTATGTTGTGATTTCTTACAAAATGCTTAACTAGTAAAACTTCTAAAATCTTGATTTTACTCTAAAGCCTGGCTTATAGTATTCTTGAGCCATTAGTTTGACAAAGCACTGAAACGATACTAATGTTGCATTACTGAAAAGCTTAGATAATTGTGGCAGGGGACTTGTAGAATATAAGTTTTTTTCCTCTTCAAAAACTTTTATTTAAATTTCTTAGCATAATTTGGGTACAAAATTAAGGTAAAATATTTTTTCTTACATGTGAGGAAGCAAAAAGCCTCTAATTGCCATTCTGATGTGAGCTCATCAGAGTACCATATGACATGAGCTTAAGGCCCTTATCAGTCTTGATGAAATACACTTTATAAAAATTTTTTTTTTTTTCCTAAAACCCCAGTTGGCCCAGGGACCACTTTACAGCGCTCCAGCCTTGGACTTTTACCTATGATCAGTCATATTCTTCTCCAGGGTTTATACTTGTTAAGTCAAGTCAATATTAAAACATAGAAAACACCCCCCCCCGCCCCGATTTTGTTCATTTTTGTTTTCATATACAAGAATCTTTACAGTCAACATGTACTTCTAGATGCTGTATTGAAATTGCTGGCAGAGTCTATTCTATACAAACTGAACAATCTGGCCCCTTGTTTTATTTGTAAAGGTTCAATGTATCTATGCCTGCCTACTTCAATCTGCAAGGGAGTGTCAGAAAGGCCCCGCATTCGCCGAGCCGTGAGTTATCACTAACTTTTCAGATGTGTTAATGAATGTGGAACAGAAAGCAGTTGTGTTTAAAAGGAAAAAAGGACCATCAAAATAACCTCTATTATAGTAGCAGGCGTGAACACTAAATGAATCACTCCAAATTGTGGTGTCAAAAATAACATACTTTAACTAGAGACTAGCCTCTAGAAAACCTATTGTTGAACTGCTCTGAAGCTGTTGTTTTAGCTATAAGTTACTGTTCTTAAAGTTTTATAAACCATGATTGCAAATTAATATGTTCTTTAAGTCTTTTTAACCAAGTTAAAACAATCTGAACAAAATTTTACCCCACCTAAAAATGATAGTATTTAATTGACTTTGAGTTAAGCTCTTTAAAATAATACCATGTGAAAGGGGTGAAGTTTTAACCTTTTCTGTTACTCATATGTGAAAAACAAATTAACCAATTGTACCTCTTCCTTGATGAAAGTCTTAGTACAGTGTTGCAGTCTTAGTACAGTGTACGCAGTTCTTGCTTCAGTAATTCACCAGTAGGTTTTCATTCATCAATGACTATGTCAATTTAAGGCTAAAAATAAAACACTTTCATTTCCTAGGGCTTAATCAGTCTCCTTAGAGGAAACCATCCTTAAGAGTTCCCCTCTCCCAAAGAGATTTGAAGGAAAAAATAAAAAAAATCGTAACTAACGTCTATTTTTTTTGTTGTTAGAGATAGTTACCTTTCTTTTTCTTAGATTCTTTCAAGTTTTGAGTAGATAGGCATATTTGACTAGCAGGTCGGAAGCTTCTGTTGCCTAGGAGGTGTTATTGTGTTAAGTGAAGAAAGAATAAATTTAAATGTACACAGTTTGGCCATTTATAGCACAGACTACCTAAAACTTGGAGGTATGGGACCTTTGGAGCCATTAAGTTAAATGTTTCATTTAGGCAGTGTTCCTTTGTTTGACTGGTGTGTAAGTCCTTCTTCCAGGTTTGTACACTCTTAAACACGTCATTCTACCCTCTCTAACTCCTAGCAGCAAAAGGGAGACACTTCAGCTGGAACAAAATAGTGGAAGAAATGGCGTCTGGGGTTCAGTGGGGATTCGCAGTGTGTATGCAATGTTTGCAAGATTACTTTTTATGTTTTTCAATTAATGTAAATAATTACAGAATAAATCAGTGCTTAGTGTCAACGTAGGGAACATCGTATACCAATAGAAATTCTCCTAATGGGTCTGCTGCAAGATGTTTAACCTCTTGGGTCCTCAGTTTTCTCATCTACAGTATGAAGGAGTTGGACTCAATAATCTTTAAGGTCCATTCCTGCTCTAAATCCTGTGCTTTTCTGAAGTACTCTATTTAACAGAATGCATTTGCTTTCCCATTTTGACTGTTTGAATTACATGTGCAGTACATGTACTGCAACTGCATGTTGTCTAAAGTAGTTTTTCTGTAGGATGTTATATGAACTAACCCCTCTTGAGGTGATTTATAAATGTGTGTGTATAGCCACACATAAAGAGCTAGTGTTAGTAGGGCTCTCAGAAAATACATATTTTCAAAACGTCTAACCTTGAATGTCATTAACTTTCCTCTATTACAGGAGATACTACTCGTCAACGAATCAAATTCAGTGATGACAGAGTATGCAAGAGTCACCTTCTCAACTGTTGCCCCCATGATGTCCTGTCTGGAACTGTATGTGTTTATTAAATTTATTATTTTATTGTTGGTACACTACAAAAACAAACTACTTGATAAGTCTTAGTTTTGTGTCAAATTACTATGCAGTGATTTTTTAAAAAAACACTTGTTAGCAGAGCAATTTACATCTATTATATTCAGGTTGATTATTTAGATCTGCAATAATAGGATTCCTCACAGAAATTATTGCTATTTTACTTTATAATATTTTCCATTCTTTAGAGCATTTATTGAAACAGAGGCAGTTATAATACAGCAGTTACATTTTTAGTTTAGAAATAATGTAAATGATTTTTTAAATTATTGAGCATAGTAGAGTTTTATCCAAAACAGTTTACATTTTCATTAAGATTTCTGCACATTTGTATTGTAGAAATTATTGTGAAGCAGTATATTGGTAATTACTTAAATTCACGGTAAAGTTTGTGAGTAGTGTTGTTGGTTAAAACTCATTTATATTGCTTACTCTGATAATACATAAAGCTCACTTAATTTATATTCTACACTAGTGATGTTAGTTTATCTTAAAGTGTTATTTTTAATTTGGTGGATAAATCACATGATCATGGACCTGTAGAACAAAGGATTTGGTTACCTGGGTTTGGGATTTGATTGAAGTGATACTTTCAAGAGCTCCTGGTCACCTGGATAGCAGAGGAGGGCTAGTAGGGCCTAAATATTTAGCTGACTTTGTCATTTTTCTAAAATGCAAGAATTTCATACTTCATTTGCAGAAGCAGTGAGCTCCCTTAATTAAAGATGTCTAAATGAATGGTTTCTTTTGCCATAAGATGTGGGATGTTAGTTCCCTGACGAGGGATGAGACCCACATTCCCTGCAGTGGAAGTGTGGAGTCTTAACCAATAGTGTCTTTTTTGGTAGGAGGAGTAAAATACCCCAAATGTATAGGTATCCAGGCATTTTTGATTTAAAGAAACACCTGTCTTTGGGGGGCTTCCCTGATAGCTCAAAGTAAAGAATCAGTTGGTAAAGAATCCACCTGCAGTTCAGGAGACCCAGTTTGATTCCTGGGTCAGGAAGATCTGCTGGAGAAGGGATAGGCTACCCACTCCAGTGTTCTTGGGTTTCCCCTGTGGCTCAGCTGGTAAAGAATCCGCCTGTGATACAGGAGACCTGGGTTGGGAAGATCTCCTGGAGAAGGGAAAGGCTACCCACTCCAGTATTCTGACTACCACTACCCACTCCAGTATTTGGTCTTCCCTGTAGCTCAAATGGTAAAGAATCTGCCTACAATGCAGGAAACCTGGGTTCTATCCCTGAGTCAGGAAGGCCCTCTGAAGGGAATGGCAGCCCTCTCCAGTATTCTTGCCTGGAAAATCCCATGGACAGAGGAGCCTGGCGGGCTACAGTCCTTGGGGACCCAAAGAGGCGGACGTGACTGAGTGACTAACACTACTACGCTTGTCTTTTCCAATAGGAAAGACCATTGAAGCTATGTTACATAAGTTAAAAGGCATAGAAGTGCTAACATTTAAAAACATATAAATGCTTAAATTTATTTTTTAAGTATCAATATATTACAAGATAAGCATGCTGGTTTCTCAGTGCTTGAATTAGGACTGTGACAGATACCTCTGTTGGACCCTCATATCTACTCTTTAGAATTTGCATAATTAAAATATTCTGCTCTGCTGTAATATTGAAATCTATATTATCTGTAGTTATCTGTGGTATTATTTGATTCTTCACATTTACTGTTTAACACTTAATGATACTTAATGGATAATTTATCACTTCAAATGAATTTTGAGAACAAGATTAGTTGATAAGTAGGAGAATTTAAGTTTTTGGTACTTTAAAACCAGCAATAGCAAGACTTTGACATATTATTACATTCTTCAGGTATGGCATTTAATAGTAATTTTAAAAATCTGACATCACAGTTGTGCTTTTGCATTATTCTCTGTTGGGTAAAACAATTTGTTGAGTATATGTTCCATAGTTAGCCTTATAGTAAAGTGATTTATTAAAAATCATTCAGTTCTGTTGATTTAAAGTAAAACTGGAACCAAAGCCAAATTTTCTGAGCTCTAGTTTTATTCACTCTAGTTTTATTTACTCTGTAGGTAATACTTAATCCTTCATCATGTTGGTCTTAGACTTTCTTTGTAAAGTTCTTGCTGGTGGATTTGTAAGAAGCACATTTTTTTCAAATTTCAGTGTCTCTGTACTATGCATCTTAAAATTGATGATAGAAAAATACTCTTTTAATTTGTAACATTTTTCTTACAGTGAGGCTTAAAATTGGTGTTTTGGATCACATGAGAAATAGCGAATGACCTTTGAAAGGTACTTGTTAGAGAAATTCTGCATGAGACATATCTTCTTTATGTCAGCTTAATAGGCAAGAGATTGTCATTTATGTAAGGATGGAGTTAAGTCCTTATGAGCCTCTTAAGCAGAATTTTCAGGGCTGGCTCTAGAATTTTTTGAGTCCCAAGGTTGTCTAGAGTGGAACTTGAGAACTTGAAACCACCTATGAGTGACTGTCTGATGACGCTTACTGTAATACTAAAGAGGGCTGTCGATAGCAGTTTATCCTATGTGCTTGTGGTTTTAATTACAGAGCTCTGACTTCTTCAGCAGCCAGTCTCTGTAGGGCTAATGCTTTTCTGGCACAGAATCTAATAGTTCACACCTCTGTATGTTGAAGATATTTTTTTGACCTGTTAGATCAAAGATGAAAAGAACCAAATTGTAATTGTTGATTTTATAGTGCTTTTTGTTTGTTTTGTAACTAAAAGTTGCCCTTTAGTTTTCCAGACCTTGTTCCTCAGATCTGTCACTTCCAGGAGAATATGACTCATCAGTGTTCTAAATTATATAGCAGAAGATAACAGAAATATATTCTCTGGCTTTTCTTTATTATTATTGTAAAAAGGTTGAACTTTATACTGAATACTTGGAGATAAAGGGTATGGTTTCTGAAAATATACTCATAACTGACAAATTGGAATATTTTTGAAATTCACTTTGATGAAAAGGCCCCTGTAGCATTGTACTTTTCTTTAGTCTGGTACTTTGGTATAACTTTTTTTTTGGGGCGGGGGGGGATATAGTTGATTACAAAGTTGTATTAGTTTCAGGTATACAGCAGACAGATTCAGTGTTTAACACACACACACATACATACATACATACAAATATAGTTGTTTAGTTGCTGAGTCCATGTGACCCATGTACTGTAGCCCGCCAGGTTCCTCTGTCCCTGGGATTTCCCAGGCAAGAATACTGGAGTGGATTGCCATTTCCTTGTAATTCAAAAGCTTGGATTGTTTTCCTGTTCATCTAGAACTTTTTGTTTGTCTCACTCTTTTCATCCTTTGGTCCATTTAGTTGTCTCCTTATATTTAGCATGCATAAAGTAGACAGCACCCCCTTTCAGATTTCGGCAAAACAGAAAGCCTAAGAGTTGTCATCTCCCCCTGCTCCCTCCCTCCACCAAAATAAACCACATTATTTCTGGTTCATATATTCCCTAAGGGAAGATAAGGATATTGAAGTGCTTAAACCTTTGCATCTAGTTCCTAGAAACCTGGGGGAAAGGTATGTAATAGTAATAATTTATAGAAGGTGTTAAATCTGAAGCAGGTGGCATCAGAGATTGAAATTAAGATCTTCGGGGATGGGGATGTATACTCACAATACATTTATCCTAAATTCAAAAATGGCCACTACTAATTTTCTTACAGACTTCATCATAGCATAATTTTAGTGTTGACAGGCCATCATGTCTTCTAGCTTAAGGCCATCATTTTATATAGATAGAAAAATTAAGATTCAGGGAAGTCAGATGTCTCACGAATAATCATGGTATATTATGCCACACAGGAATCTTAGAGTTATTTTAATCCAAATACTTCTTTAATGTTTTATGTTGTAAAGAGCTGATCTTGAGAAATACTTCAGTTCAGTTGCTCAGTCGTGTCTGACTCTCTGCAACCCCACGGACTGCAGCACGCCAGGCTTCCCTGTCCATCACCAACTCCCAGAACTTGCTCAGACTCAAGTCCATCGAGTCAGTGATACCATCCAACCATCTCATCCTCCGTCGTCCCCTTCTCTTCCTGCTTTCAATCTTTCCCAGCATCAGGGTCTTTTCCAGTGAGTCAGTTCTTCGCATCGGGTGGCCAAGTATTGGAGCTTCAGCATCAGTCCTTCCAATGAATATTTAGACTGAGTTCCTTTAGGATTGACTGGTTTGATTTCCTTGCAGTCCAAGGGACTCTCAAGAGTCTTCTCCAACACCACAGTTCAAAAGTATCCTTTCTTTAGCACTCAGCTTTCTTTATCGTCCAACTCCCATGTCCATACATGGCTATTGGAAAAACCATAGCTTTGACTAGACAGACCTTTGACAGCAAAGTAATGTCTCTGCCTTTAAATATGCTGTCTAGATTGGTCATAACTTTTCTTCCAAGAAGCAAGCGTCTTTTAATTTCATGGCTGCAGTCACCATCTGCAGTGATTTTGGAGCCCAAGGAAATAAAGGCTGTCACTATTTTCCATTGTTTCCCCATCTGTTGGCCATGAAGTGATGGGACCAGATGCCATGATCTTTATTTACTGAATGTTGAGTTTTAAGCCAACTTTTTCACTCTCTTTTACTTTCATCAAGAGGCTCTTCAGTTCCTCTTTGCTTTCTGCCATAAGGGCGGTGTCATCTGCATATCTGAGGTTATTGATATTTCTCCTGGCAATCTTGATTCCAGCTTGTGCTTCATCGAGCCCAGCAATTTGCGTAATGTACTCTGCATATAAGTTAAATAAGCAGGGTGACTATAATAAAGGTGACAGCCTTGATGTACTCCTTTCCCAATTTGGAACCAGTCTGTTCCATGTTTGGTTCTGACTGTTGCTTCTTGACCTGCATATAGATTTCTCAGGAGGCAGGTAAGGTGGTCTGGTATTCCCATTTCTTGAAGAATTTTCCACAGTTTGTCGTGGTCCACATAGTCAAAGCCTTTGGTGTAGTCAATAAGGCAGAAGTAAATGTTTTTCTGGAACTCTCTTGCCTTTTCTATGATCCAGTGGATGTTGGCAATTTGATCTCTGGTTCCTCTGCCTTTTCTAAATACTTGAACATCTGGAAGTTCTCGGTTCACGTACTGTTGAAGCCTGCCTTGGAGAATTTTGAGCATTACTTTGCTAGCATGTGAGATGAGTGCAATTGTGCAGTAGTTTGAACATTCTTTGACATTGTCTTTCTTTGGGATTGGAATGAAAACTGTGCTTTTCCAGTCCTGTGGCTACTGCTGAGTCTTCCAAATTTGTTGGCATATTGAGTGCAGCACTTCGACAGCATCATGTTTTAGGACTTGAAATAGCTCAGCTGGAATTCCATCACCTCCACTAGCTTTGTTCATAGCGATGCTTCTTAAGGCCCACTTGACTTTGGACTCCAGGAGAAATACTTAGGGACAGGGATAAGGTAAAATTTTATCTGCCTCTTTGAAGTGATTGGATGGGAGTACTGGTTGTCAGAAATCCTGAGTCGATTTTATGGTGTCCCCAGTAGGTTCTGGGTTTTATCCAAAATGAAATTTTTATTAATCAGAACTCCTTTACTGCTTCTCTCTTGAGTCCTGGTTAAAGTCAGTTCCTTGAATACCTACAAACCTGAACTTTATAACTGCTGAAGTGTCTTTGATAGTACAAATGTAAAGGAGCCATGAAAGTTTAGAGAAGCATTGATAAGAAATAAACCTGCACAGAATTTTCTCAGCCACTAAGTAGAATGTAAATTTCATAGTGAGAGCAGACACATTTCGTTCAGTGCTGTATCTCTAGCATCTAGAATGGTGTCCTTCCCTTGTGTTAACATGAATAATCAATCACGCAGAAGTAGGACATGGAATAAGTGTTTTTCAGAACAAGCTTTAAGGTTCAAAAATTAATGATTGTGGAAAAAAGTGTTACCTTCTCATGGATAAGGAGTGTATCTTGATTTTGAATTACTTACCAAAACATGACAGCAGTGGTTTCCCATGCATACGTGAAAAAGTCTGTAGATAATTTAAATAAACTCATAACCTTTCCTCTGGAAAGGGTTTGTTTTGGGACACTTTAAACATTTTTAAGCAAGTGTTTGTTTTAATTTATTTTAATTGGATGCTAATTACTTTACAATATTGTATTGGTTTTGCCATACATCAACATGAATCCGCCATGGATGTACACATGTTCCTCATCCTGAATCCCCCTCCTGCCTCCCTCCCCATACCATTCCTCTGGTAAGCAAATGTTTTTAATGTTAGGTTCCCTACTGATCTAGTGGTTAGGATTTAGCATTCTCACTGCCAGGGCCTGGATTCAGTTCCTGGTCAAGGAACTGAGATATCCCTTAAGCTGCAGTGGCATGGCTAAAATAAAAAAAAATAAAAAAGGAAACCAAAATAAAACACACTCCTAGGTTACTGACTTGAAATTTTTCCCCCTAATTTCTGTGACCCCCAGTTTCTAGAGCTTCCCAATTTGTGAAACTGCCAGATAACCCAGGTTTGTAGCAGAGTTGGCTTTTGAGGTGTTCTTATATTATCAAAGTTGCTGTTTGTATTTTAGTCTCGGTTTCTTAGAAAAATTCCTTTAACAAGCAGTTCTAGAAAATGCCTTACACTAAAAATACATTTGATGCCTAGGAGATCAGAGGCACATTAAGAGCTTCCCAGTGAATAATTTGATCTTTACTGCCACACTTCAAAATCCTAGTCCTTTTTATGGCTGACTAATGATATTCCATTGTATGTATGTAACACAACTTCTTTATCCATTCATCTGCTGATGAACATCTAGGTTGCTTCCATGTCCTAGGTATTGTAAATAGTGCAGTTCTGAACATTGGGGTACATGTTCTTTTTCAGTTGTGGTTTTCTCAGGGTATGTGCCTAGTAATGGGATTGCTGGGTCATATATGATAGTTTTATTCATAGCTTTTTAAGGAAACTGCATACTATTCTCCATAGCGGCTGTATAAGTTTACATTCAGGGTGTTCAACCTGCTACAGTGTGACAGGAATAGGAATGGGGAATGGCCTGGGAGGCTCAGGAAGGAGGGGGAGGGGTCATAAGTGTACTTGTGTCTGATTCACATTGTTGTATGGCAGAAGCCAGCACAATATTGTAAAGCAGTTATCCTGCAATTAAAAAAAAAGAAAACCAGTCCTGGGGACTTCCCTGGCAGTCCCAGTGAGGAATTCGTCTTCAAATGCAGGGGGTGTCGGTTCAGTCCCTTGA
Organism: Redunca redunca; assembly: GCA_006410935.1. Lineage (NCBI taxonomy): Eukaryota > Metazoa > Chordata > Mammalia > Artiodactyla > Bovidae > Redunca > Redunca redunca. The sequence continues at coordinate 42,587 of SJYQ01010257.1, read as the reverse complement.
GACCAAAAAATGAAAACATGAAACAGAAGCAGTGTTGTAACAAATTCAAAAAAGACTTAAAATGGTACACATTAAAAAAAAGAATAAAATTTGAAGCCAAGTCCTGAATATAATTTGGAGTATTAGTGACTTGGAATATGAATACCCTGAACTGTTCAATTTCAGGTGGTTCTGTCCTTAGGAAATAACCCTTTTCTATTGTTCTGAATAATCTTGCGGTCATTCATTTCATGTTCTTAAAATAAGTTAATATACTTCAGGCTTGTGGAAGTAATCTTTTGAAAGGAGACCCTGAGACCATCTCTGGGTCTTGTTCTACTTTAGTGTCTCTAGTTAAGATCAGTCAGCATATTTGTCCATGACACTTGGATTAATGTTAAATACAAAAGTACATATATATGAATATATGTGCATCTATTGTGCTGATGTCCAGTCTTTGTAGATCAAATACAAATTAATTTTACTTTTCATTTTTATTCTGCGCTGTTGAATCAGTTTGAGGGAAAAAATCTTTTGAAACTTAAATTTCAACTATTATGTAAGAGTAGAGTTGTATACTGAACTTCATATACCCATATACCAACTTCATAAGTATTTTACACACAACTACCTTATGTCGTTTATGATTACTTACTGTCCTGTTCATCCTTTTGTTTGTTTTTTGAGGTAAATCTTAACATTTTGGACCTGTCATTTAGGGTAACTCTTGAAACACTATAAAGTAGCAAAGACCAGTAACTTCCAAGCAAAGAAGAACGAGGTCTGGAAGTCATTGTTCAAGCAGATTGTTTTTAATACCTTGGTACTTGGTCAGTATATTTCACTGTCACATTGGTTTTTCTTTTGGGGCAGGGCAGGGTGTTTTGTGGGATCTTAGTTCCCCAGGAATTGAACCTGGACCCTCCACAGTTAGAGTGTGGATCCTAACCACTGAACTGCCAGGTAGTTCTCACGCATTCGTTTTTCTGTATAGTGGCTCTCAGTAAATGTTTATTATTTAAAAACTAGGAATCATCACTCAGTAGTCTCTTGAACTCTTTAGGTCTTTTTTAGACGTAGGAACAGTTTTATAAATTGTATTTCAACAAATCTGAATTAGTGTGTTCTCTGAGGCTATTCATTGAGAAAGGTGGGATGGAGTTATAAATGCATTGTTTGGAAGAATCAGACTGTGAACACAAAGCAAACATATAGTAATAAATAAAAAACTTGAAACGTTTTTTATTGTACAGGTAATTAACTGCTGGCATCAAGCAAAATCATGAAATGTCTTATCACTGAAAATGTTCTTTTAAATGTGATGCATTCTACCTTGATGTGCTGGTGGCAAGGTCAAATGACTTAGTATAATCTTTCCTTATTTAAGTGTAGTTACAGAGGAAACTTTTAAAAACATTTGGTGTTTTACTCTGATTTAGATTGACTAAAACATCTTGACTATATATTGCCCTATGGACATTTTTGGTCTATAAAGTCAAAAATATAAGCATATATGTTGATGTGTTTGTATAATGCAATTTGTAAAATATCCAAATTTAGTAGGTTTTTGTGTGTTCCTACCCCTTTTGTATTTGTTATTATAGTGTTGGAACAATGAAGCTAGGCGGAGGAAGAAATAGAAAAGGACGAGCAAGAGTATCAGATTAATGAGGGCTAGGTGGAAAACGTAAAGAAAATTCACAGTAAAAATAAACAGAACATTCTCCTTCAAGAAATTAATTTTTATTTTTACATCTCTGGGAGTGTTGCTGATTGCTGAGATCAGCATTCATTCATTAATTCACTTAACAAATACATATTGAGGACCTGCTATGTGCCATATGCAAAAACGCTGGAGGTAACAGAAGTATATAGGGGTTTCTCTTTCAGTGATGGGAGCTTACCTTCTAAGGTTCTTTCACAATTAAGTGTGAAAAGAAATAGTGTGATTTCAGGAATGTTGCAAGTGCTGTGATAAGAATGCGTGGTTAGATCTGGGATGGTGGGCAAGAGGCTGCTCTGACAGGACGACTGGAGAAAACATTTTGATGAGATGACATTTGAAGAGTTCTGAATCAGGGGAAAAGAAGCCAGTTATTCCTGAGAGGAAATAAATTTGGGATATATTGCCTCCACTCAAAAACTTTTGGTGGTTCCCTATTATGTATTCATACATGATCAAAAATCTGAAAATCTTTAGTTGGATTTGTCTCCTCCTTGAATAAATAAATCAGTTTGGTCCTCTGTTTGGGCCAGACTGATTTTTTCATTGTTGTCTCACTGCTTTCCTTGCCCAGCATGTTCATTATTGCCGATTCGCCTTTCTACGCCTGGAATAACCCTTTCTCTACGAATTTAAATCCTGCCTAGGATACTACATGTGATTGCTCTCAACCCCAGGGGAGCACCGACCCTCTATATTACCGAGTGGTCACTTTCTTATCTTGTTTATGTATATCCTTCTCTCCTTGGTTAGATGGTCTGTGAGTCAAGGCCTTCTGTTTTAATTTTATCCCGTTATGTTTGCATATCTAAGATTAGAAATGGCTATTTCCTACTGTATTCATCAAAAAACATTAATTAAGAAATGGTAAACAAAGAGCTTTATTTTTCTTTATCCACTCAGGAAAAAGTGAACTTGGAGGAAGAACACTCAAGTGAGAATGGGCAGTTAACAAGTGGGGAAGTGGTGGAAAAGCAGGAGCTACTTGGTGCATTCACAGTGGGCCCCATTCCTCTTCATTTGCCACTCAAGTTTGATTTGTTAGTTTTGAGTGCCAACATTGGAATTAGGAAAGAAAAGCCTTCTTAAAACAATCGTGGCATAACCGAAACTCGTATGCAGGTTTTGTTATTTCAAGACTTTTTCCGTAGTTTATTCAGCTTTCTCTTGTTCTTAAGCTGGGTCTTAAGGTGGGCACTAAACATGGATGGAAGAGCGAGATTTTATCAGTGTGAGGAGGAGTAGGAAGAAAGTGAAGATGTAAAATGTGAAGATGTGAACGTCAAAGTATAAATGATTTGTGTTTTGGAAAATAGCATTGGCATTGGAACCATGCCTGGAATGGTTCAGATGCTAGACCAAGGGTTTGTATTTGCTGTGCTCTCTGCCCTGCTGTCATAGTTTTGTTTTACTTTTTCTTCAGTTGGTAGGTATTCCTTTTAGTACTTTACCAGTATTGCTGTCCATTCTTACATTTCTTGCTATCTGACAAGGATGTTTGTCCACTTAGTAGTGTGGTGGTAATACTTGGGAAACAGGTTGCATTGTGTCATGTTTCTGTCCTAGTAGTCCAGCATTCTCTGCCCCCAGAGAAAGTTCTGCATGTGTTGATTCACATTCAGAATCTTCCACAGTGTAGTCAGTCTGTAAGTAAATCGTACTGCAGTCCTGAAGTTCCTGGAGCAAAGAGAAGTTCTGAGTGATGAGGTGAATTTCTCACAGTTAAATGGAGAATGAGATATGGGATAATGAGAAAATGGGGTATTTTCTGAGTTCAGACCAGGTCAGTGCCTGATCTGTCACATTTTATTTACTACTTCGGCAATACAGTCTTCAAGTATGAGGAAAAGCATAAAACATGAAATTTCCCCTTGTTCATCATACCCCTCTTCCCAGAACTAAACCCTGTTAACAATTTAATGTACATCTTCCACTCTCCTTTCTGTACATTTGCAAGTATGTGTGATGTGTGTGTTTTAACAAATAGCGTCTTTGAATTTTTCTCACTTGTCTTAGAGAAGTTTCCATATCAGTGGTCTATATTTTTTAAATGCAGATATAATATTTCACAATATAGCCATTCCCTAAGTTACTTATCCAATGACTCGTAATTGTTCTTGTTTTTGGTGTGCAGTATGGCAATGAAATACTTGTATATACATCTTTATTTACATTTAATTCAACCATTATCCAAAAATCCAAACAAAATATTCAATCTCACAGCAGTGTCTCTTTAAAAATGGCTAAGTTGTGGGTTATGCAAACGTGATCTCTGTTGGAATTTCAAAAGAACAGTTAAAAAGCACTTAACAGAATCAGCTTTGTTAAATAGTAAAACATAAAATGTTGGGAGGTTATAAGAGAATTCTGTTAAGATCAGAATAAAGACCTGTTGATCATGACTTCATGGAAAAAGTGGATTTAGGATGCAAAGGGTAAAATGCAGAACTGAATTTATCCATTTCCCCAGTAATCTAAGAATTTAAATGTGCATTAATTAAAACATCAAAAATAAGTTTGTGGAAAGAATTTATGAAGTAAATTACTTGTTAAATTAAAAAATTTTAAACTTTTCCTGTGGCTTTCATCATAAATAGTTATTTTAGGTTAAAATAAATGACCAAACATTTTATTTTGTTCAGTTTGAAGCTCAACTATTTCAAAAGAGAAGCAGTAGCACCCGAAACTATCCGTGCACTTGGTGTTCCGAGCACTGTTGCACCATCAGTGATGGAGGCAGGTCCATGCTTAGTCATGGCGTGGTTCTACCATGCTTGGCTCTGGTGGCTTTTTAATTACATTACTAGGGTCATGAAGACCATTACTGTACTTTCCCTTCACTCAGTTTTACAGTGGCAGGTAATTGTTGAGTTTATTTTGGCTTCTTAAATACTCATGTGCACAACATGACGCCAGTGTAAGTGCTTAGTAATTATGTTCAGACTGAAGAAAAAACAGGGCTAGTATCCAGAATTGAAAATCTGCCTTGCTACACATACTGTCCTGATAGGTCCCTGAAGAAATAAGCACTGAGGATATTGGGCTAGGAATTGGGGGGGAATCTTCATCATTACTAGGCTCTTTGAGCTCCTACGGCTTTGACCCCCAAATCTACTTTGGTGAGCTAGACAAGACTTACCGTAGTGAAAAGCCCAAGTAAGTCCTCCTCCTGGAGGAGAGGAGTGCATAGGGAAACCAGAGAAGAGTAGCTCAAAACAGTTAAGAAAAAGGGGAGCCTCCCAAAGGACAAAATCCAAGGAGAGGCTAAGAAGACCTTCCCTCTCCAGAGCTCAGACCAGTTTTGCCCTGGTCCAATTTTGCATCTTGACCACCCTTGCTTAAGAACAGGACCCTCTGTGCCAAATGTTCTTCTCTGCCCAGTTTTGTTCACTCAATAAAGGTTAAATATACAGACCCAGGTGTGTAGTGGATAAAGTAGAAGAAAGTCTCTATCCTTGTGGAGCTCACATTTTCCCTTCCGTAAGTCCCCTACAACACGTTTCCCCCCAGCTCTACTCCTTTCACCCAAATTCCAACTTTGCTATAGTGATATAATTGGACTTTTTTTTAGTGTTCATTTTGTTCTTGATCCACATAGTTGATTTTCTTTTGATTGGTTGTGTGGTGTGAACTTAAAGATAGAGGCAGGCAGGAGGCGGGGGGAGCCTGGAATTCCTGCCAAAGGATAGTATGGTTGGACAACAGAGGTTTAGGTTAAGCTCAGTGAGGAAATTAACGTGTTTTTGAAAACAGATTGGAAATACAGTTATGCACAAGATAAAAATAAGGGAGATTGCTGAAGTAAAGACAGCTGCTTTGACTGTCTGCTGTATGCAGAGCTTTTTTAGGTGTTATGGGGGTTGATTGTCGACTAAAAATACTAAAAGATAAGTTAGTACTGAAATAATTGGAATTAGCATAATAAAGCAGAAGAGGTGTTAGACCAGAAATCTCTAACCAGGGTTCCTGGTGAGTACCCTGAAGAAGTCAGTCTGTGTGCTTCAGTTCCGTTGTCTTTGGAATGGAATAAAACTAGATCAGCTAGTGGTTCACAACACTGTGCATTAAAAACTTCTGGGGGACTTTCACATTCAGTTTTTGGAGGTTAGGGCTTGGGCCTATTTTCAGAAGCTTCTGCTGATAATGTTTAAATCCAAGTTCAGATTCAGAACTGCTCCCAAGATCAAAGGCATTTCCAACTCTGACATCTTAACATTTGATGAAGTAAACATAGCATGAACAACTATAGCTGTGGAAATATATGTAGTATATAGAATTGTTGGGATGAGTAATATTAAGATATTATTAAATCAACAGGCTAGTGTAACAGAGGGTAAGAACATTCTTTTGCCATTAACTTCTTTCATTCCTATCTTATTTTCCTGCAACTTTTTTAAAAAGAGTATTAAGTATTTTTCTAGGTTTTTTTTGTTTTAATAAGCATTGCGTAATAAACAGCTTTGAATTTCCAGACATCTGTAGAAAGTTTCAGTTGCTTTTTCTTCTCACTGGAAAGCTCCTTAGTTTGTTAATCCATGGACTAATTAATGATTGAGAGTAAGCATTGGAGCCTGGAAAAATCTCAGCATCACAGTGACACTTTAGTAGTTCCCAACCTTTGGATACCAGGGACTGCTTTCATGGAAGATAATTTTTCCACAGACTGAATGTGAAGGACTGGTTTCAGAGTGATTCTTGTAAGGAGCAACCTAGATCCCTTGCATGTGCAGTTCACAGGCCGGTTCCCACTCCTGTGAGAATCTGATGCCACCTCTGATCGGACAGGAGGTGAAGCTCAGGTGGTGATGCAAGCAATGGGGAGCAGCTGTAAATACAGAAGAAGCTTGACTCACTCGCCCACTGCTCACCTCCTGATGTGCGGCCTGGTTCTTAACAGGCCATGGACTAGTTCCAGCCTGGGGGTTGGGTTCCAGCCTGCTTTAAACCATTAGTGTGATGACTTTTATAATGGTGGTGAATAGTCCTTATTATTTCCCAAAAGATAACTTTGAGGACATTGTCTATCTATATTTTCCCATTCATTCCTTTACATAATTAAGAACCAAGGTAATAGTTTTGAGAACTTTTTTTTTTTTTTAAGATAGTCATGAAATCTTGGAGTTGGAAGAAAGACTTAACAGTTACCTGATGTTCGAATTCTTTATTGGGTACCCCAAAGAAGTAGTTGTCTAAACAGTATTTGAATCTCTGTTACCTGGAAACTCAAGTAACTGCCAAGAAAGCTTGTCCATCTTTTGAAAACTCTGAGCATTAAAATGTATTATGTTGAGAGGACCAAAGTCTCTCTGGAGTCCCTTGGGGCCATAATACAATCTTTGTCTGATTCCATATTAAAAAGTTCTTCAGTTGACTTTCAACATCTTAATTCTCCAGTTTAGTTACATCTGTTCTCTGGCTATTTTGTAACGCTTTGTTTTGAGACACTAATTTATTCATATCACTTTTGAAATGTGTTAGCACACAGAATGTGTGTTTTGGAAGAGAGGGACTTGCTTTTAAACCAGCCTTCAGTAAGAGTGTTCTCACTTGCTCATATTATATCCTATAAATTACTACTGTATCACTTAAATTGATCTCAGTCATGCCACCCTGTAACCCTTACTCTTGACTAGCAAGTTTTTCAGTTTGTCTGATTTTTTGCTTATACTTGGTTATTTATAAATTTGATTTTTTGGTGTAACTGTGAAAGTGAAAATACTAGTCACTTAGTTGTGTCTAACTCTTTGTGACCCCATGGATTGTATGTAGCCCGCCAGGCTCCTCTCTGTCCATGAAATTCTCCAGGCAAGAATACTGGAGTGGGTTGCTATTTCCTTCTCCAGGGTGTTTTCCTGACCCCCAGGGGTCGAACCTGGGTCTTCTGCATTGCAGGCAGATTCTTCACCATCTGAGCCACCAGGAAAGTCCTTTAGAACTTTATACTTATATTTTCATATTAAATTTAATCTAGTATATCAGTATTTTTGAACCTTAATCCAGTGAATTCACTATCCTTTTTAGCTTGGGATATTGCACAGAATTGTTGATCATATCCTTCTATATGTCCAGGTGGTTGCAAAAATGTTAAATGGGCAGAGTCATGATAATATATACAGAGGTAAGACCCAGACCTGTGTGCTATAGATACGTTAGTCCTGTTCCTTGATACTAGAAACTTCCCTCTTAAGTAACACTTGTATATATTTTCTTAAAGATCTGCTTTCTAACTCTGTAAAACTGAAAGACTCTCTTCTTAGCTTTCCCTAAGGTTAGCCTGCTTCCTCTCACTTTCTAGATCCAGTTGGAATGTAGCCTCATCAGAAAGGGCTTCTCTGACAACCTTATCCCAAGTAGCTTCCCCTAGTAATAGGAGTGTTGCTGTTTTGCTAGATCACTTAACATTGTTCAGAGATACAAATATGGTTTATTATTAGCTTCTCCTCTTACAGAATGTCAGCTCCGTGAGGTTAGAGACCTATATCTTTGTCATTTAGTGCTATGTCCCTTGCACCTAACATAGTGCTTGGCACAAGTTGGGTACTCAGTTGAAGGAATAATTTTACTGCTGCAATGTTTTTTATATTCCCTTTTACCACCCTTATAGAGATTCTGTCACATTCCAGTGATAGGATAGCATAACTCCAATTGGAAAATCTGCTTTGCTCTGATCACCTTTAAGTTCAGTTCAGTCGCTCAGTCATGTCCAACTCTTTGCGACCCCATGAATCGCAGCACGCCAGGCCTCCCTGTCCATCACCAACTCCCGGAGTTCACTCAGACTCAGGTCCATCGAGTCCGTGATGCCATCCAGCCATCTCATCCTCTGTCGTCCCCTTCTCCTCCTGCCCCCAATCCCTCCCAGCATCAGAGTCTTTTCCAATGACTCAACACTTCGCATGAGGTGGCCAAAGTACTGGAGTTTCAGCTTCAGCATCATCCCCTCCAAAGAACACCCAGGGCTGATCTCCTTTAGAATGGACTGGTTGGATCTCCTTGCAGTCCAAGGGACTCCCAAGAGTCTTCTCCAACACCACAGTTCAAAAGCATCAATTCTTCGGCGCTCGGCTTTCTTCACAGTCCAACCCTCACATCCGTACATGACCACTGGGAAAACCATAGCCTTTGCCAACGGACCTTTGTTGGCAAAGTAATGTCTCTGCTTTTCAATATGCTATCTAGGTTGGTCATAACTTTTCTTCCAAGGAGTGAGTGTCTTTTAATTTCATGGCTGCAGTCACCATCTGCAGTGATTTTGGAGCCCCCAAAAATAAAGTCTGACACTGTTTCCACTATTTCCCCATCTATTTCCCCATCTATTTTCCATGAAGTGATGGGACTGGATGCCATGATCACCTTTAGTCACATCTAATTATCTTTACAGCAAGCCCTTTTTTTTAAACACAATATGCTTCTAAAAGAATTTCATGAAAGATCTTATCAGTTGCCCAGATACATGTAAAAATGAACAGATTTTTTAGAAATTTTTGTCTCAGATACAAGGAAAGCCTCTAATTGGGTGAAAAAGTAAAAGCGTTAGCCCCCAGTCCTGTTGACTGAGGACTCTGTGACCCCGTGGATCGTAGCCCTCAAGGCTCCTCTGTCCATGGGGTTTTCTAGGCAAGAATACTGGAATGGATAGCCATTCTCTTCTCAGGGGGTCTTCCTGATTCAGGGATTGAACCTGGGTCTCCCATATTGCAGGCACATTCTTCACCGTCTGAGCCACCAGGAAAGGTAAATAATGTCGAATTGGAATTCCCATAGAATAAATACCAAGTAGGTATTTATTTTCCTGACATATGCTAATCATAGTGGGGCTAGATACTTACTCTTTGTCAAATTGTTATGAGTTTTAATAAATTACCTCTTTGCTAGTTCACCTGGAGTCTTGTCTGGAATCCATATCAAGATTACCAGTCTGTTGTTTGAGGACTCCATCTTTATTTGACAGTTAGAATGTTATTCATAGAGTATTGACTATAATTCAGCAGTTTGGTTTACACGTTCTGCTAGTTTGATTTTAAATTTATCTTTTTTTGTGTTAAACAACCAAGTGAAATATGTCTTGAGATAGAAGTGAGAAGCTTTTTTCAGTTTCTGACAGGCTTTTCCTTTTTCTATTTGCTCTTAAGTACAAAAGTAATCATGGTTCCCATCTGTTGGTAGATAGAATTCACGTGGGTTTTTTCTGGCACCAAGTTTTATAGTTGTCTATGAAATCTTGCATGATTTGAAAATCCATAAATAAGCATCTGTATGACTCAATAATTATTCTGAAGAGAACTGTGATTGTTAATGAATTTTTGAAAAAAGTGTTTTCTGTTTTAATAATATATGTCTTTTTTCCTCCTCTAGAGAATGGATCTTGGAGAATGTCTAAAAGTCCATGACCTGGCTTTAAGAGCAGATTATGAAATCGCATCCAAAGAACAAGATTTTTTCTTTGAACTTGATGTATGTCATTTTGTTTTAACAAGTTAGATTAACCTTTTGCAGTAGAATATTTTGAACATAGATTGATATTTCTTAATGGAAAAGCCTCTTAGCAAAATTATCTTTTTTTGTGGTTAATATGAAGGGTGGTTTAAGGGAAGTCCACAAAGAGTCAAACACACGACTGAGTGCCTGACACACACAACACATACATGAAGGGTAGTACTAAATTTAGTAAGATTATGTACTTTCTTAACTAACGATAATTTTGAAAAATATGAGATGAAACTGCATATTTTAAGAAAGTATGTGAAAGTTGTGTAATTCATATATTGATTTGAAAATTAAGTATATTCTTCCCAATTAGGTATTTGTGATTAAGAAAACACCATTTTAAATGTAAACAACTAATTTCTAGTGTATATAAAACCCTTTAATAATTAACTGAATTTTTATATTCATACTTGTTTTTATATCTAAATATACATATAAGGAGAAGATATTAAGGACGGTGTTTTATTTATTTATTTATTTAATGTGTGTAAGAGAAGAAATACTAGAGGAAATAGAAGATGCTATATAGGCATCTAAAAGGCTCAACCGTGTTTTGCAAACATGAGAGTAGTTGGGACTTTTTTTTAAGTAGAAGACGTACTAATCAGTATTACACAAAGCTTACTGATGACCATAAACCTGTGGTGTATTTTCTTAGTGAGGCAGTAGATGGTTTATTTGGTTTTGGAGAAAAGTAGTAAATAGCCACCCGCCCCCTCCCTCCATTTACTTCTCTGAACTTCCAAGAATTTTTGCTAATGGAAATGAAGTCATCTATGTAAACATAATTTTAATATGGGGCTGGAGCAGTTGGGGAAATGCCTTAAGTGAATTTGTTATGATTTAACGTACACTGGGCATAAAATACTGCAGAAGTTCACCAACATCTAGATGTAAGGGTGTGGGGTTTTCAATCTTACACTCCCACAAATATGTTTGAAACTATTTCCCATATGCCACATAGTGTGTTGGTCACGATTTCCTTGCAGCTTTAATAAATGAAATGGGATATAAGTATAATTTTAATTTGCATTTTTATTATAAATAAGCTTGAAATATTTTCATGTATTTAAGGTCTATTTATATATCCTTTTCAGTGAACTTTCAATGTACATTTTGTGTGTGTGGGGGGTTGATATTTACTACTTTTGGATGTTTGTGTGTGTGTGTTTTTTAATTTTTGCCATGTGGCATGTGGGATCTTAGCTCCCCAACCAAGGATCAAACTCACACCCCTTGTAGTGGAAGCAGGGAGTCTTAGCCATCAGACTACCAGGAAAGTCCCGGATGTTAGTATTTTTCTACTTGATTTGTACTAAATAGCACCTTACATATAATGAAAATTAGTCCCTTGTCTCAGATAATATGTTGTGTTTTTTTTCTTTTCTTTTTTGGGAGTTGTGAGTTTTGCAAAATATTTGTGTAGTTGTGTAGTTAATAAATGGTTAAAAAAATATGGTTAAAAATGGTTAAAAATATGTTAAATTAAGTCAAAAGGCCTTCCCTGTCCTGCTGTGATAAGAATTCTGTTTCATGATTTCTTCTGGTATTTTTATGGCTTTCTTTTATGTATTTGAATCTGTGATTAAATTTATTCTGTTACAAGGAATTGAGGTATAGATCTCACTTTCTACATAGCTGCTTAGTTGACCCAACACTATTGATTAGTTCCATCTTTTTTAAAAAATAAAATTGAAGTTAATTAGAGTTAAATAACTATTTCTTTTTCATCACAGATAA
>SJYQ01010257.1:0-30330 GCA_006410935.1 Redunca redunca | reverse complement strand
GGATTACTAAAAATTATCCATATATTGAGAAATTGTTAATATCTAATGTATGCCCATCAATTTTTCTAAAGCTTTTTTATAAAATTGGGCTCTTACTGCATATAACATTTTGTAGCTTTATTTAAAAATGAAGCATGAGCATTTTCTTAGGTCCTTATGTGTTCTACTGACACCTTTTTTAAATGACTGAAGATTAAATTTTCTACGTTATCTGGATATTTCCCCATTTAACACTGTGAAGAACATCTTTGAATATTAATTTCTCCATATACCTCTGATTACATTCTTAAAATGGATTTCTAGAAGTAAAAGTCACTAAGTCAGGGCATATTGTTAAGGCTTTTGATAAAGATTACCATATTGTGTTTTTATTGAGGCTGCACTGGTTTGTGATTCCTTCAGCAAAGTATGAGAGTGGCGGTTTCCTTACAGCCTTAAATTTTCTGGGAATTTTTATGTTTGTTCTTTGTAGATTTGATAGATGATGATAGTGGTTTTCAATTTGTAGTTGAACTCACTTTTATTTTTTTTATTCCCATAATAGCATTTAAAATAAGTATAATTTTTGAGGAAAGATATTTATGGATACAGTTGATTTTTCTTACAGTAATTGTCTTAATTAAACTTTGTAGGCTATGGATCATCTGCAGTCATTCATTGCAGATTGTGATCGAAGAACAGAGGTAGCTAAGAAAAGATTAGCAGAAACGCAAGAAGAAATTAGTGCTGAAGTTGCAGCGAAGGTAAGATGTTCAATTATTTCATTAATACAAAGTAGTTTTACCTTACTATACTTTGAGGTATACTTTTTATAACTTTATTTTTTAATAATTATATTTATAGGAGATTGCAGAGACATATGTAGAAATTTTGCATACACTTCCTCTAGTCCTCCCCTATGTTAACATCTTACATAATTAATAGTGTCAAAGCCATAAAGTTGATACTGGGCCAGTCCTTTCATATTATTCACATTTCATTAGTTGTGCATGTGTGTGTAGCTGTATGCAATTTCATCACATGTGTAACGGTTAACTACCACTGTAATTGAGTTACTTAACTGTAGCATCACCACAGTACTCCCTCATGTTACCCCTTTATAGCCACACTCATTCCTCTGTCTCTCTAGCCCCGGCCACCACTAATCTATTTTCCATCTCTGTAATTATGTTATTTCATTGAATATTGCATAAATCGCATCATGCAGGTTGTATCCTTTTGAGGTTGGCTTTTTATAGTCAGTACAACTTCCTTCAGTTTCATACTGAAGTTTCATACAGTTTGTGTGTATCAGTAGTTCATTCTTAAGCGAGAATGTTTTGTTGTGAACTTATGCATAAAGTAGAGAGAAAAAGTACAGTGAATCCCAATGAATTCAAAGGCATCAGTCTTCTGCTGTTTCATTATTTGAAAAGCAAATTGTAGATGTCATATCATTTCACCTTTAAAACATAACCACAAAATTACATTCATAAAGGTAACAAATTTTTAATATTATCCAATACCCAGAATGAGTTCATTTTCCTATGTAGAGTTGGTGTGTTAAATCAGAGTTCAGAAGTCCACATATTGACTTTTGCTGATTTGATGACTCACTGCTTTGTAATGTTGTGTACCATTCAGTGTAGTCTGACACATTTTATGGAAATGCAGAATGGAGACAAAGTTACCCAGTAGAGTTTAGGTGACAACATTAAATGTAGTGCTCAGATATGTGTGTACAAAGTGAAATGGATCCCTTGTCTGAGGAGAGGCTTATGTATAACCAACTTTTTTCTGGAAAGTTTTTTAATATGGGGACTGTAAAGATATGTGTCCTGAAGTACAAGGGATTTCATATCTCATGGTAGGAAGAGATCCACAGCTGTTGGCTAGACCCCAGCTGTATTGGTTTATAAAGCTTTGTATTAGTTATCCATCACTATAGAAATGCTGACAGGTTACCTCAAAACTTAAAACATGAAGAATTTATTTAGCTTATGAGTCTGTAATCAGTAACTTCGGCTGAAATTGACTAGGCAGTGACTCCTCTAAGCTGGGCTCACTATGTCTTCCGGTCAGCTGGAGGCCAGAAGTCTGGCCTGAACATATTCTCATGGTGGTAGCAGAGGTGCAGTAGTATCAAGCCCCATCATACAAGCAGTTTTTAAGCATTCCCTTATGTCATATTTGCTACCATCCTGTTAACCAAAGCCAAGTTCAGAGTCAGCGTATGGTGGTGTTCACATAGCAAAGGGCACAGGTGTAGAAGGGTGAAGAGCCTTGGTCACCAATGCAGTCCTTCTGTAGCAGACTTGAAGAAAATACCCTTTTGTTAAAATAGGACAATAGTGATGATACAGTTGGGACTTTTTTTGAGGGACAAATATCTTGGATTGAGGGAAATTTAAGGAGTCAAGATTATTGGCACACTACTTTGTTGGGACTGGATGTCAATATAAAATCAAAACCTTTTTTGCTAATTGGCCATATAGGCTGAATGCTTATTTTGTAGCCAGAATAGAGACTGTCATGTGCCATTAAAACAATAGGAATGAATTAGATACCATAACGGTGGTGATGAGGTGGTATATCAGAACCCAAGGAAAGAAATAATCCCAATGGAAAGGGATGGACCACGGGAGAAAGGTGCCATGCTGGTATACTGAATATTAGTAATATGCCACATGCATATACAAGCACATTTTCTCATTTCTCACAACCTTGAGAGATAGGTATTATCCCTACTTCTCAGATGAGGAAGTAGATTCAGGTGTGGTAATCTGGCCACAATTACATAGCTGTTAATTGGTTTGTCCAAATACCAGGTAGATACATTGGACTCTAAAGCCATATCTTCACTTTAAAGAATATCTGCCAATTCATTTCTTTTACTCATATTTGAGCATAGTATCTTAGGCATTGGAAATATAAAAATGGCATACAGAGTAATGTGATATAGATAAAAGTAATTGTCATAGAAGATACACAGATGGCACAAAGGAGGGTATGATGCTCTCTGCTTAAGTGTCTTAAGTGAGGGTGAGGTGTGGCTATTGATTGTTCACATAATAGACTGTTCAGTTGGACCTTACTGAAAGGATAGACATGCATTAGGCAGGCAAAGGAGATAATGGATGACATCCTAGCAAAAGAGAGCAGTATGTGGAAAGTCAGAGAGGAAGAATATAACAGGGTGAGTTTGGGAAACATGTAACAGATTTGTTGTGAAGTCAGAGAACAGAGATAGTTTGGAAAGGTACAGAGGGCCAGAATGTGGAAGAAAATGTATTTTATACTTGGAATACACTGCCAAAGCAGAGGTTAAAAAGCAATAGTTATATTGAGATCATATTGAGATCAGTTGTCTCCCTGAACTCACTAAAGTAAAGGGAGGCAGGCTCAAAATATTCTAATGTCCACCAATTCATTTATGATATGCTCAGAAAGCATTAGTTATATTGCCTTAGATAGCTCAAACGTCTTTTCTGAGCACTTAGAAAATATTTTGAACTTGGGTACATGCTGCTTTTTATTCATGATCTTCTTTTCTGTTTCTTCCTAGGCAGAACGTGTTCATGAGTTAAATGAAGAAATTGGTAAATTGTTGGCCAAAGTGGAGCAGCTAGGAGCCGAAGGAAATGTGGAGGAATCCCAGAAAGTAATGGATGAAGTGGAAAAAGCACGGGCAAAAAAAAGAGAAGCAGAGGTAGTTTATACTTAGAGTTTATAGAGCTTTAGCATGTGTACTTCCAAAGAACATATATTTGATCAGAAATTATTGAAAAAGGAAATTTAAACCAGTTTAAAAATAATTAGCTAGTTTTTGTCATGCCCAATGGGTTTATATCAAAACTAGTGGTTGTTTTGGAATTTAGAGTCATTGATCTGTTGAAATTTATAACTGGAATTGAAATTACCTAAACAACGTCTCTCTCACACACAGACACACACAGTACTCATATCCATGGTCACTATGACACCCTACCCCCTTCTCCATCCCCATGCAGCTATAGTATCCTCCCTTTTCTTCCTTCCTCGTTACAGTCTGCTAGCACACTGGAAGCCTCCTCTCATTCTTCTTCCACAGCACAACTCAAAATCTGCTATCTGGCTGACAAAGCTCTATTTTTTTTTTTTGCCCCTCCCCCAGTATTTTTTAGAAAATCAAATACCTTCAAATAAGATTGTACTCTCCCCTTTTGCCATAGTCTCCATTGTTCTTAACTGTATCACACCTAGGTTTAATTTGTTCTTTTTTCTAGCATTTTGAGGCAGAAGCTTAGAGCATTGATTTACTTTATTTTATTGATTTATTTTTCATTTTTTACTTTTACTGAAGTATAGTTGATTTACAGTGTTGTGTTAATTTCTGGGCTTCCCAGGTGGTGCTAGTGATAAAGAAACTGCCTGCCAATGCAGGTTAGACCTAAGAGATGCTGGTTTGATCCCTGGGTCGGGAAGATCCCCTGGAGGAGGGCATGGCAACCCACTCCAGTATTCTTGCCTGGAGAATCCCTTGGACAGAGGAGCCTGGCAGGCTACCATCCATGGGGTTGCAGAGTCAGACAAGACTGAAGCAACTTAGCAGCCTCAGCAAAGTGACTCAGTTATTACATTTTTTTTCTTTTCCATTATATTTTATGAATTATGAAACATACATACAGTTCCTGTGCTATACAGTAGAACTTGATTGTTCATCCATACTGTATATAGTAGTTTGTGCCTGCTATTCCCAAGCTTCCAGTCCTTCCCTCCTCCAACCCCCCTGGATCATTTTTCTAAGCACAGCAATAGCATCTCACAGTTTTCATATGTTGTGTTTTTATTTTCACTCATTTCTAAATATTTGCTAATATTGCTTATTTCTTTTCTGACCTGTAGGTTTTAAGAGATGTTTAGTTTTTAATTTTCACTCATTTTAATTCTGTTGTGGTGAGAAAACATGTTGTGATTTCAGTTCTCTTAAATATGTCAGTACTTGTTTTGTGACCCTGCCTATGGCCTGTCTTAGTGAATCTTCCATTTGCACTTGAATGATACTCTGCCTTGTTAAATGAAGTGTTCTGTAAATGTCTTTTGAGTCAAGATAGTTGATAGATTTTTTTCAACTTATCTATATCCTGTTGGTTTCCAGCCTATTTATTCTACTATTAATATTTACTAAGAGGAGTGGTTGAAGTCTAATTGTGGATTTGTTTTGGATTTTTATGTCTTTTGATTAATTTAACCCTTTGTTTTGAAATGTCCTCCTCTCTCCCTGTTAATGTCCCTTGTTTTGAAATCTCCTTTGTCTGATGTTAATAAAATATTCTAGCTTTTTTTATAAGTTGGAGTTGTATACTATAAACTCTAGAGAAACCACTGGAGCAGAAAAAGAGGTATAACTAATAGCAGAAATAAAGTGGAATCCTAAAAAAGTACTTAATCCAAAAGAAAGTCAGGAGAAAAGGAAGAAACAACAGATTAGATATATAGACAATAAAAAGTGAGATGGTAGACTTAAACCCAGTGTATCAATAATTACATTAAATATAAATGGTCTCAATAGTCCGATTAAAAAGAGATTGTGAGACTAGATTTATGACAAAAAGAAATAAGACTTAACTGTGTACTGCTGCTGCTGCTGCTGCTGCTAAGCCGCTTCAGTCATGTCCGACTCTGTGCGACCCCATAGACGGCAGCCCACCAGGCTCCCCCGTCCCTGGTAGCTGCAGGAATCCCACTCTAAATACAGAGACACAAATTAAAGGTTCTATGCTGGGAAAAGATATACCAAGTAGCCATTCTAGGTAGTTGTAATTTCTTAATATTAGGGTTTTTTTAAATGTAGTTAATGTCAATCCAGAAAATAAAGTTTGTGGTACCACCATGGCCTATAAACCTAAAGCCTTTGATTTCTCCCTGAGTAGAAAGAGGAGGACTAATAAGGCACAAAAATTGAGTTGACCTGTCTTGTGCTTTCAGTTTTTCTTTTTACAAATATTTTATTTTGAAATATTTTAAGAAAAGTTAAAATATCGGGTGAGGAATTCTCCCGTATCCTTCACACAGACTCTTCAAATGTTAACATATTACCACATTAGCTTTATCATTCTCTTCCTACATCACTGTGTGTGTGTGTATTTGAAGTGTTTGAAAATAAGTTATAAAAATGATGCCTCTTTATTCCTAAATACGTCAGTGTGTATTTCATAAAAATAAAGACATCTTACTGTATACGGAATAATATTGTTACAATACTGTTAATCTGAAGACTTCATTCAGATTTTACCTTTTGTCCCAATAATGTTCATTTTCAGAAAAGAAAAAAAATTTTTGTTTAAGATCCAGTCCAGGATCATGTCATAGCCTATCAAAGGCATGTGTTAGTGGTTTGTTTACGTGTATACCTATATCTCCTCCCTCTAGAGCCTCCCTCCCCCCCAACCCCTTGAGGTCATCACAGGACACTGCTATACAGCAGCTTCCCGCTAGCTGTCCGTTTTACACACGGTAATATGTGGTTTTGTCACTAAGTCATGTCTGACTCTTGCAAGTCCATGGACTGTAGCCTGCCAGGCTCCTCTGTCCGTGGAATTTCCCAGGCACAAATACTGGATTGGGTTGCCATTTCCTTCTCCAGGGGATCTTTCTGACCCAGAAATCAAACTTGGGTCTCCTGCATTGCAGATAGATTCTACCAACTGAGCTAATAGGAAATCCCTAGTAATGGGAGAAATGTCTTGTTTAGGAAGAAGATATTTGCAAATGAAGCAGCAGACAATGGATTAATCTCCAAAGTGACAAACAGCTCATGGAGCTCAATATAAAAAAAAAAAAAGTCAAAAAATGGGTGGAAGACCTAAATAGACATTTCTCCCATTGCCTTTTTTAAAAAAAATGTTGGTATACAAAAACTGGGCCCAGAGTGGAGGCTGCATTTTATTATTTTTTGAGAAAATTTCACTCATTTATTTTTGGCTGCATGTGGGCTTTCTCTAGTTGTGGGAAACGGGGCTACTCGCTAGTTGTGGTGCAGTGGCTGCTTTTATTGCAGAGCACGGGCTCTGGAGTGCTGGCTCAATAGTTGTGTTTTGTGGGATCTTCCCAGGCCAGGGATTGAACTGGTGTCCTTTGCTTTGCAAGGCGGATTCTTTAAGAACCTCCTATAGATTTTCTCCAGCAGTGTCCATTTATATTTTCTTAGCCAAAGCTATGTGGAAACTTGGAAATGTCATGCTTTTATGTGGGCATGCTGCTGCCTCAAACAAATCAGAATTCTGTCAGTATAAGGAAAAAGGGTAGAGTGGATGCACAAATATACTAATGTATTATCTCCTTCAGTTCAGTCCAGTCGCTCAGTCATGTCTGACTCTTTGCGACCCCATGAATCGCAGCATGCCAGGCCTCCCTGTCCAACACCAACTCCCGGAGTTCACTCAGACTCACCTCCGTCAAGTCAGTGATGCCATCCAGCCATCTCATCCTGGGTCGTCCCCTTCTCCTCCTGCCCCCAATCCCTCCCAGCATCAGGGTCTTTTCCAATGAGTCAGCTCTTCGCATGAGGTGGCCAAAGTACTGGAGTTTCAGCTTTAGCATCATTCCTTCCAAAGAAATCCCAGGGCTGATCTCCTTCAGAATGGACTGGTTGGATCTCCTTGCCGTCCAAGGGACTCTCATGAGTCTTCTCCAACACCACAGTTCAAAAGCATCAATTCTTCGGTGCTCAGCTTTCTTCACAGTTCAACTCTCATACCCATACATGACTACTGGTAAAACCATAGCCTTGACTTGACGGACCTTTTTGACAAAGTAATGTCTCTGCTTTTCAATATGCTATCTAGGTTGGTCATAACTTTTAACATCTTTTAATTTCATGGCTGCAATCACCATCTGCAGTGATTTTGGAGCCCAAAAAAATAAAGTCTAACATTATTTTCACTGTTTCCCCATCTATTTCCCATGAAGTGATGGGACCAGATGCCTCCTTAACTTAATGTAAATAAAATGATGAGTCCAAGACTTCTTAATCTCAGTAAGGCACTTTTCATCTATGTCTTAATAGAGCCCCTCTGTTTGAGGCGAAGTTTTATCATTTGTAGGCCTTGTCTGTATTTACATAGTGGGGAAAACGATACATGGAAGGAAGCTGTAATAGTATGGAAGACATGCATTCCTTTTCTGCAAACGTGGGCGACTACTTCCTTGATTCTTCACTAATGTATATTTTTGGGGTTGCTGCATCTCATTTTTAACAAAAAAATACAGAAAACAGAACATTGAGAAAACCTTTGAAGAAACTTATATCCTGTTAATGTTATTGTAGTTCTTGGCAAAAGGTAATTTGAGGCTCTGATCTTTCATTTCTAGTGGAGAAGTCCTGAGGACAGAGGATGGGAGTAAAGGGGGGGGATCTATTTCATGACAAAACAGCCATACTTTTGTATGTTCACTAGAAGCATTTTTTTTTTGTATGAACATAGTGAATCTTGTTTAATTGTGTGATTTGAATGCAGTTTATATGAACATGGTTTTTCTCACTTTTGTTTAGGAAGTTTATCGGAATTCTATGCCAGCCTCCAGTTTCCAGCAGCAGAAACTTCGCGTCTGTGAAGTTTGCTCTGCCTATTTAGGTCTTCATGATAATGATAGACGACTGGCTGATCATTTTGGGGGTAAACTGCACCTGGGATTTATTGAAATAAGAGAGAAGCTTGAAGAATTAAAGGTACATTGATAAATTAATATCCCACACTTTATCCAGTTACAGCCACTCATTTTGTGTAGTATTTTTCTTTGATATTGAAGACTATTCTTAACTGTGATTCTGTTAATAATTCAGATTATGGGATTTTGTGTAGGATTGTAANTAATGGATGTCTGACAAACTTTAAAAATCCTCTTATTCTTGGTGGAGACAATATTTTGTCTTGGACATCATATTGAATCAGGTAGGAATCTTGCAAACTGGGTTATAAAATCATACAAGCCACCTAAAATTTCCACTGATACTTTCTTTAAAAAAAAACAACTGGTAATAATGTTAATATAACATTTAAAGGAGGATTAAAAAATGATCCAATATTTGTTTAAAATATTTTGCAGTTCACTAAATAGCAGACTTTAAAACCTCTAGTTTTATGCTTCTGCTCCCACTTCAGAAAGAACTTAAAAACCTATTTTTTTAATGGACAGTCAGTGTCATTTAAATATATAGGCTGATGTGAGAAAGGCAACACAACTCTTACTTTTCTGCCGAATTCTTCTGAGAAGATAAGCAAAGACAGAAAAGGATATATCTAAACCATTGAAAGTAAGCATAATCAATGGATAGGGCCAGTTTACTTTTCAGCAATCTGATGTGGCTAGTTGTTTTTTGTCTTTTTTTAATTGGTACTGTCGCATTTTGTCATGAATTGAGGACTTTCTCAAAGATGGCAAACACCAGTAATGACTTTTTGTGTAGTTATCACTGAAATTATCCCAGCATCCATAGCTGGGCATTTAAAATAATGTAGAATCAGAATCACTTAGGGATGTCTCCGTATTTTTAGTTTAATGTGAGCTCTTGTCAGTATTCTGAGTAGCTTAGATGATCTTGGGTAAGTTTTTTGAAATTACAAAGTGAGTGTCACCATAGCAAATGATCATTGGCCTCAAAGATAAAAATGGTACCTGCTGCTGCTGCTAAGTCGCTTCAGTCTTGTCCGACTCTGTGCGACCCCATAGACGGCAGCCCACCAGGCTCCCCCGTCCCTGGGATTCTCCAGGTGAGAACACTGGAGTGGGTTGCCATTTCCTTCTCCAGTGCAGGAAAGTGAAAAGTGAAAGTGAAGTCGCTCAGTCTTGTCCAACCCTCAGTGACCCCATGGACTGCAGCCTTTTAAGTAGTAGCATCAGGATTGTAACCAGAAGTCAACAGAAGACATTTCAAAGAATTTAGAAGATATAAGAGAAGAAAAATCTTATAAAAGTGATTTTGAAATATTAAGGAGTCATAGAGAAATACAAAATTTTATATGAAACGGAGGAAAGATTTTGGAAACCAGACTTGTAAGCTTAGTGATTAAACCTGACAAAACTTCAAATTGAATTGGTATTAAAAAGTTTTGCTATTAGATATGGTAAAGTTGAGGATAATGCTAAGAATGAGCCTGGTAAATAATGCTTCTCGTCTAATATTATTTGACCTGTCGTTGTGTTTTAAGAGAGTTGTAGCTGAGAAGCAGGAGAAAAGAAACCAGGAACGCCTGAAAAGAAGAGAAGAAAGGGAGAGAGAAGAAAGGGAGAAGCTGAGGAGGTATGGCGTGATCCCTGGAGTGGTCCAAGAGTCTAAAAAAGATGTGATGGCGCATAAGATTTTAGACATCAATAAATCTGGACTTGGGGAATTTCTGTTTACTCTTAAAAATATTACCATATGAAACAGTGTTTCTTCGAGTATATTAACTAAAGACTGTTTAAGTCCAGGAAATTTCCTTCAAAATGTATGGAAGAGGGAGTCAAGAGCACCTCACATCTTTATGTTTAGTAAGATTTATAACAAGACCCATTTCTAGCCCTTTGATTACCATAATAGTCTCACTTTGTGCCAGACTGGCACAGAACTATTTTATGGTACATACTTGTTGATAGAAGGGCTGGGTGTTTTTTTTTTTATCTGTTTCACTGATTATTTTACATGCTACTTTGATTCTGTATTTCTTCAATTTAGAAGCTATAAACTGTTAAAATGTTTATTAAATTAAATGTGCACAGTTCTTTTTATATTGGTATATTAGTTGATAAAATCAGGATTCTTCATATTTAGAACGTGTGCATGTTTTGGATCATTGTTACCCATTGGCAGTATGTTGTGTGAACTTCAACAATTTTCACATGGAGGGAAAAGATTTACCTATCATTCTAACTTACAGTGTTTCCTTAATGGTATTATATTTCTCTGAAATTTAAATAGCTTCTCTTCAGTAGATGTCCCTAAGTTAATTAAAACCCTTGATAATATGTGACTTGGCTATGTCAACTTCCTCCAAGCTTTGAGCATGTTACATGCAATCTATTTCAAGACACTTAAACTGACTCCATTTTTGTTACATGGCTTGTAATAGGTAATCTTTTTGCACTGTGATGACAAAAATGAAACAAAGCTATGTGTGGACATGTTCCTGTTTAGAGGAAGTGCTTTTATT
Source organism: Redunca redunca (assembly GCA_006410935.1). Taxonomy (NCBI): domain Eukaryota; kingdom Metazoa; phylum Chordata; class Mammalia; order Artiodactyla; family Bovidae; genus Redunca; species Redunca redunca. The sequence continues at coordinate 19,180 of SJYQ01010257.1, read as the reverse complement.
CTTCTATCGATATATTTTCTTCGTCTACTAGTAAATTTGACCTCAGAGCTTTATCTCTGTTCTCTTTTGTGTATACTAAGTTTCCATGGAAATAGTGCCTAGTATTGTAATATTTAAGATAATATAAATAGGAATTTGAATCTCAGTTTAAGTTAAAATGCAACAGAATATACTGCCACTAATACAAATTATACATCTGAGATGACAGCCAAATAAGAAAAAGAATTCTTTGCAGGACTACATTTTCGCATCTGTCAGAAATGAAAGTATATCACATCTTACTCTTTTAATGCCATGTTTCTTTTAATATTGGTTATGAAGTGTCAACACTATTTCAGAAATGTTTAAAAAAATTTTTTTAAACTATCTGTGACCTTGAAGGACCCTAATTATGGAAGATAAGGAAATTACCAGTAAGTATAAAATTATACACAAAATGGGGTTCCAACTATGGTGTTGAAAGGATAATGACAAAAATTATTATCACTTTACTGGATGCTGACTGTGTGCCAGCTACTGTGCTAATAAGACTTGCTATATTTATTTATCTATTACTTAAAAGCTCCCAGTGAATTTTTTATTACTATTCCTCTTTTTCAAATGGCAAACTAAGTTGTGGGAAGATACATAATCTGCCCAGGCCACACAGATAGTGAGTGATGGAAATAGTTATGGCTTACATGAGGCTCAATCTGCATTCATGTTCCAACCAAGCTATATACACTCCACTGAAAATAACCCTTTGACTTCCTGGTAACCGTAACACTTGCTCTTACTATTTGTTTGAGCTTTAATTGTGTGCTGGGCAACATGAAGAGCACTTTATATCAGAGAATTGTGTGTCATATTAAGAAACATTGTAAGATTGAATTGAGTGTTGTAGGGGTTATTGTATGAGGTGATAATTCCAGAGTATGTGTCCCTCAGAAGTTGTCTTCTGTTCCAAGAGGGAAAGACGAAATGACAGATGTAAATAACAAAGAATTCTTTCCAGGTTGGGAGGTGGTTTTTGGAGAATTGGTGAATTGCATTGTGTTTTAAGTCTTCTAGGAGCGTGTTCTAAGAGCCAGGTAGCCTAGGTAAGGGGTGTGCCAGAGTGGGAAAGTCTGTAAAATTTGTGGTGCTTTTTGGGAAAATTTGTGTATACAAACATGTGCCTTGTATTAATAAAATTAATATAAATATTAGAAATGGGAATGTAATTTTAATAGCACATTGTACCTTTTCTTCCTTGTTTATAGTTATTTTTCTAAAAATAGAATTCTTTTTTTAGGTCTCGATCACATAGCAAGAATCCTAAAAGGTAGGTGTTATACAAGATAAGTGGTGAAGCTGTGTTTTCTGAGTGAGAAATTTATTAGTTCTCTTAATTCTTTTGTAGTGCATATTTGAGCAGTGTCATTTGAGAAGAAGTTGGTCAGAAGATACTCATGAGCTATAGTTTAGTTTTATTAGAGTAAATTATATACAGTGCCCCGAAGTTACAGAGAAAACTAAAAATATTTCAGAATATTTCATTAAAATCTTGTTTAGAAGCTCAGAGTATACATGTGACAAGATTTATTTTTTAAAAATCAGTTTGGGTGGTACATCTAAGAAATATATTCTAAGAGATTGTATCTGTTCAAAATACAAATAAATAGTTGGATATGTTTTGAATGAGGGAATCCATGGTGAATTTATTAAGGGAAACGAAAATGTTTACTTTGCACCCAAGCTAGACTTGGGTTTTATTGCTTCTCCCTTTGTACAGGGATCACATAAAGCTTTAATGGGGCATGTTACATCCTTAAAAGAGGAAGAGGAGAAGACTTAATCTTTGGCCCTAGTATTGGTGGACTTTTTGAAGCTTTTTTCCCAAATTCTTCCATTGTTCTAACTCAAATCACATCTTTTTGAAACCTTCTATGTATTCTTGACTCTAAAGAATAAGAGCATTTGTTGTTATGAAAGCAAAACCTTGTGTTTCTACTAAGTATCCCTTAGTACTTTTTAGTACTTTTTTTTAGTACTAAGTACTACTTGGTACTTTTTCTTGGTGGCGGGGAGAGGGTTCCCTTGTAGATCAGTCGGTAAAGAATCTGCCTGCAGTGCAAGAGACCTGGGTTTGATCCCTGGGTCAGGAATTTCCCCTGGAGAAGAAAATGGCAACCCACTCCAGTATCCTTGCCTGGAAAAATCTCATGGACAGAGGAGCCTGGTGGGCTGCAGTCCATGGGGTTGCAAAGAGTTGGGCACGACTGAGCGACTAACACTTAATACTTTTTAGCATCTTTCAGTGGTATTTCTGCTTAAAACACTAAAAAACTAAGACGTTAGTCAGGACCAGTTGTATCAGCTAATTTATATGATTGTGGGTTTCTCAATCCAGGATGAGAAGTAGAAATATTAAATGATGAAGATTTTTTACTGATTGGTTATTGCAGGCTTGTCCCTTTGTTGGAGAGAAATTTAAACTCTTTTTACACAGAACATCCTTAGATATTCAGGCTAGAAATTTAATTTCTACTACCCTAGTGTAAGCCACTTTTTATCTCACTATTTACAGTAGCCTCTTAACCAGTCTCAAGTGGACTAAAGCAAAAACCTTCTAAAGTTATTCCATTTCACTCAGACAAGTTGAAATCCTCACCATGGTTTTTAAGTAGAGTGATCAATCTACCCTAGGAGAGTTACAGTTTATTTCTCGTCTCAGCATGTTTATTAATAGCTCCCTCTCTTCCTCTGTATAATTTAATACTGAAAGCATCCTGGTTTGAATGACAGAGTACTTGGTCATCCTGCTTATTAGACTCCTGGTATTACTCCCCCTTGCTAATCTCATTACAGCCAGAAGGGTTTCTTTCCTTCCTGTGAACTTTCTCCCCGCTCAGGGCTTTGTACCTGTGTCCTCTCTACCTAAAGCATTCTTTTCTGTGCTCCCTCATTACCTGATTCCCTTAGTTCATTTCATCTTTGCTTAAACGCTGTTTTATAAGAAAAACCTTTCCTGCCTAATTTCACTCTCCTTTTTTACCCTTCTGCCATGTCCTTACTGCCTGACCTATCTTTTATTTGCTGCCTGCATGTCTGTGGAGGCCTCTTTCTGGAGTTGAAGCACCATGAGGTTAAGGACTTTGCTGTATGGGCTGCTCAGTCTCCCTAGGACCTGGAACAGTGCAGTAGGCACCCAGTAAATGTTTTTACCAGACAGTTTTTGTCAAGTAAAATGAAATATGCCTTGGGGAAATAGTTTGTTACAGTAGCTCAGAGTGAGTGATAAAATACCATTTGATAAAAATACATGGAATGGATTTTCTCTTTTCCCTGTGTTTCTTCTCAGAAATACTTAATTGTGGAAACACTGTATTCAGCTGCCATTGATACTAGATCCATAGTAGATGCCTTTCTTGCTAATGTTACACTGAATACTTTTAAACTGAAACAAAGTAATCATTTGAAAATAACCTGAATAATGTGCTCTTGAACTTACTATAATCAGATTACGAGCAAATATTTCGTTATTTACACACCATGTGATGTTTACCTGTTTGTTTGCAGGTTGATTTTTCAGTAAATTTTTAAGTTGTGCAACTGTCACAGTCCAGTTTAAAACATTTCCATCATCACAATATTCATTCATTTCTTCCCCATTGTTCCCCAAATGTTTCATATTCTGTATATATGTTGTCCCCACCCTGACCATACACACAATACATAAATTAGTTTTGTAACCCAATAGAGGCTACAGAAGTGTTTTTCCTTCTCTGTATGCCTACCTTTTTGTCAAGTATTATTATTATTTTGCAGTTTAAGTAAAGTTCTCTAAAATGATTTATGCATTTAATCTTTTTCTTCCCAATAGATTATGTACTGCTTGCGTAGAGAACTGTCTTAACTGTTTTGATTACACTGACAAGACACATTGTGGGCATTTAAATTTATTTTGATATTCATATAACCTTTCCAATTCAGCAAGTTAAAACTTACCCTAAACAATATTCTCTCATGTGTCTCCTCCCTTCTGTCCATATTCACCAGTTATATACTTTGTTTCTAAAGTATACTAAAAATCACAGTTGATTTAAAATTAAATCCATAAAGCATCTAGGTAATACAGTCCTTGGCATGTAGTAGTATTATAGATTGTTTCCTTCATTTAAAAAAATATTCCTGATGTAAATTTATACAACACTGACCTGAGAACTGTTGATTTCAAAATTCTAATATGTAGTTATTTAATATACCAGCAGTTTATTTCAGTGTAGATCTAGCTGATTTGAAATAGTATTGGCATTAAGTAAGTTTCTCTTTAAAGAGTAGGCTGTAGTAAATGAGAAACTTAGTGCCAACGAAACTAAAAACTAAATATCTTTTATAGATCCAGATCCAGGGAGCATCGCAGACATCGGTCTCGCTCCATGTCACGAGAACGGAAAAGGAGAACTCGATCCAAATCCCGGGAGAAACGCCATCGCCACAGGTCCCGCTCCAGCAGCCGTAGTCGCAGCCGCAGCCACCAGAGAAGTGGGCACAGTTCTAGAGACAGGAGCAGAGAGCGATCGAGGAGGAGGTACTGAGGTCCATAGGAGGATATGGAACTACCTTTACAGTTTAGACTTGGAATACTAGTGGTTTGAACTTGCATCTGGTAATTTGTACACATTTGTGTGTGAGTGTATAACTTTTTTTTTCCTGATTATATGGGTAGTTCAGAAAGAATATACTTATGAGCCAGAGTAAGAAATTGGAACCAATACATGCAGAGGTTATTGCTTTTCTCTGGTTAGTGTGTCTTGGGGAAAAGTACTTTATGGGCAAATAATTTTCGGTACCAGTACTGTGAGAGCTTCTCCAGTATGTATTGGCAAATTAGGGACTCTGAGAAGTCCTTTTGTTAAGAGTTGTTTGACTTACTGTTTTCTAAACTTCTTGGAGCTGGTGTACTTTTTCAGAGCAGATACATTCAGTATATTCTTGTTTATTCTGCACTATAGGTATGCAATGTATACAGTTAGCTTGGCAGGGCAGGTTCAGAATTTTAAGAAAGTTAGACATCACTGGCATGAAAATTCAAAACATGCAGGGAGGGCAGACCCAGGGTTAGGTATGTTTAAGGACTTGGTTAGACAAAGGACAAAAGATTAGAATGTGATGGAGTGTTTGCACTCATGGTCTGTATAGACCAAGCTCCTGAAACTTCTCAGGTCCCATCATGGCCCTTAAGCCAGGTCATTTCTATGGAACAGAAACATTTTTTTGAGTGCCTAGTATCTACTAATCTCAAGCTTTCTATGGATTATTATTCCACATAAAACCTGTGATGAATTTTTAACAGCTTTCTGCAGATTCCTTTTTTTATTTTTGGCGCCTTAGCTAGCCATTCCCTGAAACTGCTCACAGACTGAGTTGGATATGATAGGCCCTTTTATTTATTTATTATTTTCTCGCCTTGTTCCAAGTAGGTTCCCACCCCCTCCTCCAGCTTTATTGAGGTGTAATTGACAAAGTTGTAAGATATTTAAAGTGTACATTGTGGTGATTTGCTATACATGTACATTGTAAAAGGACTCCTCCCATCTAGTTAACACATCCATCACCTGACATATATTTTTGTTGTTGTTGGTGAGAACATTTATGTTCTACTCTTAGAAAACCAAGTAGTTCTTCTCTGCCCTAGGCCTAGTAAATATATATATATATATATATATATATATATATATGGTAGTTGAGCAACTTTATTCAAGTGAATTAGGACATAGGACTAATATTTTGACAATAATGAGATTGACCTAAGCGCTAAACTGGAATCAGAGTAAACAGAATGGGAGTTTAGTGCTAGTGCTAAGTTGCTTCAGTCGTGTCCGACTCTGTGCGACCCTATGGATTGTAGTGCAGGCGCCTCTGTCCATGGGATTCTCCAGGCAAGAATACTGGAGTGGGTTGCCATTTCCTTCTCCAGGGAATCTTCCTGACCCATGGATCAAACCTGTATCTCTTACGGCAGGCAGGTTCTTTACTGCTAGTGCCACCTGGGAGTTTAGATGAGGGAAATAACAGAGTAATTTTAAAAGACAGCTTCAGGGAGTAGCCTAAATAGAGTAGGTATAATTTGAATAGATAAAACCAGGTAGGAAAGAGATACTTTAGGTATTACAGGCACATGCAGAGAATGAGCTGGGAAATGGTGAAATTTTAAGGGACAGAGTTGTTCATAGTGTGCTTCTAGGTCACTTATCTCATATCCTTAAAACTAGGCGCACAGTACAGTGCCCAGAAAAATACATTTTTAAAAATTCTCCATGACTCTTACCTACACTGTAAGTTTTAAGAATCATCTTGCTGGTTGGTAGAAGGTCTAGATAATTTCTCTTGTCGCCTTGGCCCCCTGTCATTGTTTTGGTATCTCTGCACTCTTTTTTTAATGTTGTCATTGGTGGTGGGGATAGCGGGATAGGCATGAAGTCTCCCTCTTCCGGGACCCAGTCCCTGATGTTTCCTACGTTTATGAAGATATATAGGAAATTTGACCACCATGCTACCTGACATCCCTCATCCAATATTTTCAGCCTATTTTTCATAAAGAGGATTATTTTTGTAGAAGTATTTCTTTCCTCAAGAACACTTCTAATCTTGATACTCAGATTACTGTCTCAAAGCAGTATTTTGTTTTTTGCCAAAAATGAGCAATTGCTATTGAAATCTACTTGATATAAAAGAGAATATCAAGTTATTGCTACATAGTGCCAGTTTTAATTTCAAAGTAAAAACCCCAGTTAAAGGTCTTTTATGACTTGGCTTTCTTCTGCTTCGACTGTGAAGTATGGTCTCAGTAGATTCTGTTTGCGGCCTTTCCTGGCAACAGCCACCCTTGGTAAACGAGGACCATGTGCATTTTTCTGCTGCCTGCTGTGCTCAGATGCATAGAGTGCGGACTTCAGAGGCAGGCTACTTGGATGAAAAGGGCCTTGGCCAAATTATCTAATTACCCCTCCTGTCTCTCCTTATCTACTTGGTAGAAGAGTACCTGCTTCATCAGAATTATTGGTATACTGAGTAGAAACTGCTTCTGTACAGGACATTGTAACCTCTGGCAGAGTATTAGTTGATACTCATCTCATAGTTTGTCATCATTTCTCTGGGGCTTACCAGCAGGACGTGTCCTTATTCTTAGGCAGCATCTCAGTCTTCTCTCTCCATATTCCATTCCTACAAAGACATGGGTAGGATGTGTGGAGTGTGATTTAACACATCCTTTTTAAATTAAGCTTGTTAAAACCTTAATTCAGTAGAATGCTCAAAGTTGACATTTAATCTTTCAACCTTTCTGGTTTAATCTTTTTAAACGATATTTCTAAAGCTGCCTAGTATAGTAGTGTTTTTTTTCCCTTGCCTTAGTAGTTGAAAGTATTACTTAATCAGGTTTCAGATCCTAATTCTGAGCATGGGTTAAGTGAGATAATTATGTAAAAGTACTGTCACCTGTAAAGAACCAAATAAATGTGATATGTTCCTAATTTATTCTAGATGTTGAAGGTATAGAAGATTCCATGTTAATTCTGATCCCCTAGTGTCCTTTGGTTTTCCTTCTAGTTGAATTTCTGGTATGAGCTTATATTTACCTTTCTTATTGCCTGGGTATGGGAATGGAAAGGTGGTATTAAGAAACAGTCATGGTTAATCAAGATTTATTATAGTGTGATCACCTGTCTTTTATTGTTTTTTTTTTTTCTGTTGGTTGAATGAGCTAACTCAGGAGGAATAAAGCAGAGTTTTAAAATAATCAGTGGTTACTTAAAGCCATATCATTGAGTAGTTCTCTTACCTAAGTTGAACATTGGCAAACTGTTGCCTGCAGGCCAAATCTGGCCCATTGGCCCATTTTTATACAGCCAGGGAGCTATGGATGATGGTTTTTATATTGCTAAGGAGTAGACAGAGGGAAGAGGAGGAGTATACCACACTTATAGGACCTGTAACACCTAAAATCTTTACATCTCTGGCCAGACAGCAAAGAAAAATTAGTTCCTGACTCCTCTCATAAGTCAGTGCTTTCCATCTAATTTGGAATGTACATTCTGTTTTTAAAATGTTGGATAAAATTTTTAAGGTATTGTATATTTTCATATTAAATACATTTGCTGTGAATTGGAGCAGCTTCAGGGTTGCCTCTGAGATAATGAGACTGTCTTGGAAATCATTATTTTGGCTTATAGTTTTTCACCCTTAGCTCTTTGTTTTCACCCATCTCCTTATTTAGTGCCCTTAGCAAATACAGCAGCGCTCTTTTCTGTCAGAAAACTGACTTCTCTTTCTTGGTTATATTCTGTGTATCTTCAACTAATCAGTACCTTAATATTTATCCGATTCTTTCATTTGGGTTTTGGGTTTCCCAACACATTTTGCTCCTCAAATTAATATTTTTCAGATCCTCAAAAGAAAGATTCAGAGACCAAGACTTAGCATCACGTGACAGAGACAGGAATTCAAGAGACAGATCACCTCGTGACAGAGATCGAAAAGATAAGAAGCGGTCCTATGAGAGCGCTAATGGCAGATCAGAAGACAGGAGGAGCTCTGAAGAGCGCGAAGCAGGGGAGATATAATTAGCTGTGTACATATCCTCAATCCTTAAGCTTCTTCTGGAGTTACATCCTGTTGTTTAGTTGTTCGGGCTGACACAGGGAGCAGTTCCAGACACCGACGCAGCTAGGCTAGGTGTACAGCATCTAACTCAGTCTGTACTTGTTTTCTTTGATGAAGCCTAAAACTACATCCATAGTTTCTGGTGAACCTGTAATACACTTCTGAAAGTCCAGTTTTATATAATAAGACACAGATGTCTTTATTCTTTCTAGTAGGACTGATAGTGAGTGAATTGTGTTACTTGCCTTGGGATTTTTTGAACATTTGTAAAATGCTGTCTTCCTTTCTCATCCCAAACAACAGCGACTTTGGGTATTTCTTTTTAATCCTTCTTCCTTTGACTCTATATCCCCTGACACTTCTACCCTCTAGTGGTAAGAGAAAGGGGTACAAGGAAGCAATATAACTTCTGTTCTAAGGTTCTATTCCCATTATTAATTACTAGCTGATTACAGTTCAAAACATTTATACTGGAATGTGTGCTGGAGAAATTTAAAATACGAGGAGTTTTGTTTGTCTAACGGTGCCTATTTTAGAGTTGGAAGTTGAACAGCTGTTGCATTACATACTTTGCTTTTTTTATTGAAATTTTGAAATCAAACATGTCTTGATTTTTCTGTTCTTCTTGAATAGCTACATTCAGGATGTTCTGAGATGGGGGGTGGGGGCAGGGACTTTCATAAGCACTTGTTTTATTTTGTGCGTGTGGAGTACAAAAATGACACCCTTATTGTAAAAAAATAATAAAGTGAAAGAATCACCACCACCATCATTAAACTGTAACTTGTCTAGTAAATTGTCACTAGAGCTATTTGCAGTGGCCATTTCTATTCTGTTATTATAGTGCCTTACTGTGCAAGGCACCAAAGGAAATAAATACATACTTACAAAGATTCAAGATGAATTGTTGCTCCACCTGGGCCCTTGCTGATTATATTCCAGCTGCTTTACGACTGTAACAACCACTGTAGAGAAGGACCAGACCTGCAGAAGAAATTGGGTTTGTTTGTTTTGTTTTTCTTCACATTGAGCAAACTGAAATAAAAACATGGTGTAACCAGTGTAAAGAGACTAACAATTTCTGCGTTGAAAAGCTATATATCCACTCATGTTGAAACAGTATATATTAAGTAATACAAGGATCTGTGAGTATAACTTAAGATCCTTTCAAGGATCACATCTCAGGTTCAGCTCTGGCACAGCTGAGAATCTTTGGAATCTTGATCCAGCACAATATGCTGTACGGGTATTTGGGGGAAGAAAGTTCTTGTCTGTTTTTCCTGTCCAAAAAAAGCTGTTAACATCCATTATTCATTATACCTCTGTTACTGGTATTCAGATTTTTCTCGGTATAAGTAAGGCAATATAAAGTTGTTCTGTTCTTTCTTTAGCCGTTGTAATTTGAAAACGAAAAAAAGGTCTCACCTTCAGCAGAGTTAGGGAAGGCAGGAGAGGGCTGAGAACAGAGGTTTGGTGGCAGAGGCTGACTTGGAGGGCCAGGCATGGGACTGCCAGTGGAGTGAGTGGTGCTGGGGCCACAGGTGAGCAGGACCTGGGTAATGGGGGCGGCGGGTGTTCTGAACTTCAAGGTGGGCCTCCATGTTTTCCAGGTGTCAGCAGAGACCGGGATGTCAGAGGTTTGGGGTCTGCACCAAGGGTCAAATCAAACCGACAGCATAACAGGGTTCCGGCTGCAAGCAAGGCATTCAGACCCGCAGAACTGGGCTCTCGGTCAAGGATTCAGCCAAGTGAAGCCTTGTAGGAAGTGCCCACACCCGAATCTGCTGATAACTGCTCTGGGGGAGGCTTCTAGGGTCACTCCTATACCTGGGTACTGCTCACTGCTTGTAACAGAAGACCAGCTCCAGCAGCCTTACGCAAGGAGATTACTCGAAACTCACATGCTTGAGTTCCGTGTGGCAGCTCCATTCTCAGGGTAGCACCAGATAACCCAGATGAACTGTTCCCAAACCAGCTTCGTCTTGCCTGACGTGCAGGGAACCAAAATGCTGAAATGCCAAGGTTTGAGGCAAAAGAGCGTTTCTTGGCAAGTCAGTTGAGTGAGGAGGTGGGAGAACAGATCTTATCCAGCCACCCCAAAGGCGTCAGAGTATTGATAGGATGATGAGTTATGAAGCAGGGCAGCATGCCCTTGCCTTGGAAGAATTGACATTGTTAAAATACCCATTCTACCCAAAGCATTCTACAGGTTCAGTGTTCTATCAAATTACTCATGACGTTTCTCACAGAACTAGAACAATCCTAAAATTCATATGGAGCCATCAAAGATCAAGAGGGGTGGAGAAGGTTGGTGTGAAGGTTTGGTTTTTGTTTGGTTGATTGGGGGTATTTTGGGGGGTTTTTTTGGCTGCACTGGGTGACTCTTGGGGTCTTAACTCCGAGACCAGGGATCAGACCCAGGCCCCCTGCAGTGGTAGCATGGAGTGTTAACCACTGGACCACCAGGGAATTCCCTGTAAGCTTTTATGTACAGAATAAATAACAAAGCCCTACTATATATAGCACAGAGAACTATATTCAATACCCTATGATAAACCACAATGGGTAAGTATTAGATATGTATGTATAACCAGATCACTTTGCTATACAGCAGTAATTAACATTGTAAATCAACAATACTTCAATAAAAAGAAGCAGGGAACATTGTAAATCAACAGTGCTTCAATAAAAAGAAGCAGGGAGGTGTGGGGTGCATGGGGAAAGGTGATTGGAAAAGGTGCGGGGATCATTGCACTAGTGGAACTAAGCTACAGGCCTCTGCAGGTTGGAAAGGTCACCAGGCGGGTGTCTGAGCAGGCTCTGCTGGAGGTGGGGGGTGGTGGGGGGTGGTCCTAGCCAGCCTTAACCAGTTCATTTGCACCAGGTGCAGTTGAGACTCCCAAGTGCCTGGGAAATAACCCAGCCTTCCATCTTCGAGTTCAGGCTCCTGGCCTCTTGGGAAACAGAGATGTTAACCTCGATCAGTGAGGCAGGTGAAGCAGATCTGACTAATCCTCAGGCACCCTTTCAGCCCACTGCATCTTTGGATCATTCCTCAACCTTTTCAGTGTTAAAAATTTATCTTTTTTGACTGTACCACACAGCTATGGGAGCTTAGTTCCCTGAATAAGGATCAAACTCGCTTCTCCTGCAGTGGATGCTCGTTTTCTTAACCGCTCATCCACTGAGAAAGCCCCTTGTTCCTCAGTCTTGAGGAAGGAGTGGCAGTGCCCACTCTGAATACTTTTTGCTGATAAGGGGTGTGTAGACCTAACAAGGACTTGAGTGATGGAGCTGTTAGCACTCATTTGAAAATGCTCTTATTCCTGGTTTCATTAACATTTTGACCTTAATAAGCAAACAGCACCTATGTGCCAGCTGTCACAGCATTCACAGGCCAAAGTTGGTAATCAGAAAGATGTACCTTGGTGGGGAGGGGAGGGTAAAGCACACAGAGTGTAAGTGTGAGACATATTGATAAACTTCACACATCAAGTCAGGGGTCAGTGGCTTACTTTGACCTAAAGTGCCTCAGTTGTTAATCAGTTTAGCTGAAACACTTAGATATTAACTATGGAAGAGACATGGGCTGGGAAAATAAAGTATGATTGCTACAATATCCTGACCAAGTGGACTCTTAAAGGGGAAAGACCCAGGGTTATTTCAAGACGGCTGAGTTTCAGCTCCCAGGGGACTGGAAATTGGGTTGAGTAGTCCAACCCGACCTTACCATCTAAGGGCTCTAAGTGTCAGTGAAGGTAGAGGTGGTGGAAAATTGCTGACAGGCATAACTAAGGGGTCAGCATGATCAAATATAGAAAAAGGTTTCGGGTAACATCCAACAGCTAGAGAGAGTACCTGCTTTTGCCAGAGTGTGAGAAATCCTAATCATTGTTCTTCCAAGTCCGGGAGGTCAAAAGTACAGAAAAGACAAAAGAACAGTCATTCTGGTAACCTAACAAGTTCTTTAAGTAACTTAACCTTCTGGAGAATTTTATTTTACCAGAGCCAGCCCTGCAGCAGTCTTGTTCACCTTAGTTTCTTCCTCACAGCTTCCTTCTGGAAAGCAACTTAAGATCTGCTAGGGACTCACTTCCCCATTCAGAGAAGTCAGTGTTGGGGATGGAACCAGACAAGGTTTGAATGACCTTGGGTGAGGTTTGTTTCCCTTCTGCAGCAGGGTCTCTCTTTCCCATTGTGTTCCTCAGAAGGTCCAGTCCAGCAAGGAAGGCACTGATCTGGATGTTTATACCCTTGTAAGATTTCAGGGTAGAGGGTCATTGTCTCCTCTAAGAGTTTCCTGGGGAACTTCTGCCTGCCAATACAGGGGACACCGGATCAACCCCTGGTCTGGGAATATTCCACGTGCCGCAGAGCACATAGCTGCTTTGGGGAGGCACTAGTCCAGGCACCAGTTAGATCCTTGGCACTTTCACTGACAAGGGCCCCGGTTCAGTCCCAGTTTGGGGAATACAGAACCCACAATCTATGTGACCTAAAAGAATCGTAGCTGCTTCACATGAATCTTCCCCATCTGACGGTCTAGAGACTAGAGACCAGGCTTTTCAAAATTTCTCCAGACCCCTTAGTTATGAACATAGTCTCAAAGCTAGATATTTGAAACAGAGTAAGTGGCCCCCATATTGATCAGAAAGTCCAAAAATTGATTTCTTACTGTCAGTCCTGCGAGGTTCTACATGCTGGAAATTGATGGACTTGGCAGGATTTAGGGGAGCCCCTGGGTTCCTTGGTCTCTCTTATTCTCAGCTGTCTCAGTCATCTGGTGTGCCACTTGTCTTCTTCCAGAGTCTTCCTTAGAGTGGCACAATCCTTTCTGGGGTCCCTCCTGTTTGAAATATGCACAGTGGTGGTGGTGGTGGGGGGTTGTCTTTTTTGTTGTTGTTGTTGTGCTATGTGGCATTAGGATCTTAGTTCTCCAACAAGAGTCAAGCCCACACTGCCTGCAGTGGAAGTGTGGAGTCTTAACCACTGGATTGCCAGGGAAGTCCCAGAGGTCTCACTATTGATTACCCCATTTATGTAGAAGCTTGGGGCCTCCTACCTTTTGCCAAGTCCCTTGTAGGGTCTTCACCTTGGTCCAGCTCTTCCCTCTGTGAAGACAGAGTGGCCTGTTTCATTCTCTTGTTCCCTTCTGAGCCTGCCCTGCCATTAGAAACTGCAGGCAATCTCAACAGGTTAAGACATAGGCATTCCAACAGCACCTTCCATTTTTTGTGTATGGTAGAAGTGGGAGGGAGCACTCTGACCAATAAGTCTTACTAACCACCTTTAGATTCTCTGGGGCCTCAGGGTCTGTATCTGTATAATGCCTCTAAGCTTTGAAGACCCTTGATAGAAATTCTGAAAGACCCTCTTTTGAGTTCCGTTTATCTCTTATATTTTTAAAGCTTTTTCATTTGTGCATCCCTCTTTGAATCAATAGGTTTGGCCTATCCCCAGCATTCACATCCCACTTAGCATCCGCTGTTGACATAGCCAGGTTCACAGCCTCCCACGCCAGCTTGCCAGGGCTACATAACTGCCTCCTCACGAGTTCTGCGATCTTCTGAAATGAGAAGGGTATTGAATGAATTCTGAACATCTGCCCAGGTCGGATTTGGAGTTAAAAAAAAAAATTTTTTTTTTTTTAATGAAAAAGAATTCTTCCGTCTCTGCTTCGTCTCTATAAGTTGGCATATTGTTCTTCCAATTAAATAAGTCTGAAGTTAAAAGTGAGACTGGACCCAGATCATTCCCATTGGCTGCCCGGTCTCAGCATTCACATCCCCATTGGGGACTTGCCTTGTTGGACATTGCCCCATCTGAGTTTGTGTAGCTCCCTGGCCCAGTCAAGTGACAGGTATGAGAAGGGCGAGATCACTCCTGTGGGCCCCTCAGAGACCGGAGGGCCCCAAGCCTGAGGCTGTGCTCAGACAGTGGAAAGAGCAGCCGCCTCGAGTAGGGTCGACAGCAAACCCCACTTTCCACTACGATTAAGTAAAACAGGTTTCTCTGCCTTCCCTTCCTGTTGGACCATAACCTGACATCTTTGCACAGGTTTATTCTGATACAATCACTGTACCTAAGGTACTCCATCCCATTTTTCTTCCTGTTTACAAAGTAAATCCAGTTGCAGAGGGATACTGTAAATGCAGGATCCATTTACAGGCCATTTTGCTCAGGAGTCTACAGGATATTGTGGTCATGCTGTGTTACCAAAAACTACCATCACTTTTCCATGGATTCATACCTGAAAGTCTCCCAATTTTGGAAAATGCAGCCTAGAGGGCTGCAAGGGAGAACTGAGTACTTCCTGTTTTGAAGGGGCTTTGCTTCCAGGTGGTCCCAGTAATGACCCTTTCTAAGGGTCCTTGCTGCCATTACCAAGCTCAATCCCCAAGTGTCAACTCTTATTATTTACTTATTTTTGGCTGGGCTGGGTCTTCATTGGTGCACGCATGGGCTTTCTCTAGTTGCAGAGAGCGGGAACTAGTATATGTTGTGGTTCACGGGCTTCTCATTGCGGTGACTTCTCCCGTTGTGGGGCGCAGGCTCTGGGGTGCTCAGGCTTAATTGCTCCACGGCATGTGGGATCCTCCCAGGCCAGGGCTCGAACCTGTGTCCCCTGCATTGGCAGGCAGATTCTTTACCACTGAGCCATCAGGGAAGTCCCCCCAACAGGCGATTCTGAACAACTGAAACAATCAGATGAAGATGGACAGAGACAAGACCCAAACAAGATCAGCAACCCAAAACCCCTGGCCACAGGTGGAGGGTACCTCAGCAGCTGTGACCTTTCGTATTGTCTGCCAGAATCCTTCCGGGTAGACAGGCCCCCAGCCCATGACCTGGTCAGGATTATCGGATGGTTTAAGCAAGGCTGGATTTCTCTGATGCTGTTACTCACCCACAAGACATCTTCCAGACCAGCTGCTGTGAAATAAAACGTCAGTGGCACCTGGCAGGGGAGATTCGGGGGAGGTCCTGGAACAAATGGACCAGGCAGCTGCTTGGACCTGTCCACGGGCTCTCAGTACCAGCCAAGGGCCAACAAGCATAAAGTCCACCTGGACTTCCCCTCCTACCTGGCTCCACAAACGTGTTACCCAGTCAGCTTTGTCCTGCTGCATCGCACAGAGAGCCAAACACTGAGATGCCAAGTTTGGGGACAAAGAAAGGGTTTATTCCAGCCAAGAGAAGAGATGGGAAAACAGATCCTGAATCTGACTCCCGGAAAGGGAGGGGCTCAGTGTATGTACGGGATGACAAAGAGGCAGAGGTGGTGAGGGATGGGGAGAGGAGACTGGAAAGGGGGGCAGGAATCCTCCTGTGCGCAGGTATAATGAAGCTACAAGGAGGTTGTGGGAGCGGGCACCCACTCACGCTGGCGGAGGTGGAGGGTGGGTGGTTCCATCCAGCCTTAACCAGCTTAGCTGAGCTCCAAGGTCCTGGAAGATAACCCAGGCAGACACTGTTCAGGCTACCTGCTGCTTGAGAGGACACCCAAGTGTCCTTGATTAGTGGAGACAGGTGAAATGGATTTGATCAATCACCTACCGTTTCAAAACCATTGCTCCTGTGTCTGTAAAGAGCAAGGCCATCTTTGCTTAGGTCTATGGCCCAATTGAGTCAAGTTCCCATTTGGAAACCAAGCAAAGTGGATAGAGTTAGTGACACCCCTAATTGACTTTGGTCTGGACTCCTGAACCAAACACTGGCCAGAAGGCTGGGACCACATGGCATACGTTAGGCTTAGATATATCAGGTGCCTCTCAGGTTATCGCTGCTCACCTCCACCTGCAAACTGGCATCACTGCCAGTTCACTTGGCTGCTCCGTGGTGGCGGTAGGAGGTTGGAGCTTATAGGGAGAAGCCCAGTATCCCTGATGATTCCTTTGCCTGAACACACACCTGTACCATACAACCCAGTAACCCTACTCCTAGATATTCAAGAAAATTGACAGCCTTCTTCCACACACAGACTTTATATTTGAATGTATATTTGTATTCATAATGGCCGTAAACTGGAGACAGCCAACTAGAGGGATAATAAACAGATTCTGACTTATCCCTACAAAGAAAGGAACTCCTATCAGTAAAAGTGGCAACCTGAACATGTCTTTAAAACCTTGTGCTGTTCCTAAAGAAGCACACACAAAGAGTACATAACGTACAGTTCTGTTATGTGAAATCCCAGAACAAGCTAAACTTCAGTTTGCCTGGGGCTGGAGGTCAGGAAAGAGAGCACTGACCACAAACGGGCATGAGGGAGCTTCCTGGAGGGTTGGAACTACTCCATGTCTTGACTGGCAGTGGTTTGGGTGCCTACAGTCTTCAGAAGTTACCCTCTTTATTTTTTATTTTTGGCCACATCATAAGGCCTGCAGGGTCTTAGTTCCTTGACCAGGGATCAAGCCCATGCTCCCTGCAGTGGATTCTTAACCACTGGACCACCCAGGGTAGTCCCAAAAGGTACCCTTGAGATGAGGTTATTTTCTTCTTTGCAAATTATACCTCAATGAAGTTGACAAAATATACTTTTCCTGGTGATAATATGGACTCTTAAGACAGTGTGTCTCACCAGGAAAGCTGGTAAAAACCTAACTTGGGAGTCGGTACCACCCTCTGCCCGTCTCGGGATGAGCTGTGTGCTGCACACAGGTGACACCGGTGGCCTCTGAGCTGTCCCGCAGAGGCTGCTGTGACCTGCTGGGCCAGCCCACGTCAGAGGCTGTTCTCCAAAGCTCCAGGAAACACGTGGGTGCTGGTGGCAGCGTCACTGGTGCTGATTTCAAACAATAGCAGTTGGCAGTGCAGACCAACCTGCTGTGTAACTTTTCCAGCTTCCATTTAATAGAAAGGGAAACACACACTCTGAAGGTGAGGTGAGGCTGAAACTTGAAAAAACGTATCTTGATGTAAAAGATAATTACAGGTTGTAAGAAAAGGCATTCCAGTCACAGGAACCCTTTCTAAAACTAGTAGTTCTCAAGCCAGAATCACATCAGAATCTTTTCGACCTTTTAAACATTTCAATTTCTCTTTTTATCGAAGTAGTACACAAATACGAGTTAATTTTTTTATTTCTTGGCTGCCTGGTACAGCAAGAGGGATCTTAGTTCTCTAACCAGAGATCATACCTGAGCCCTTGAAGGGGAAGCTGGGAGTCTTAACTCCTGGACTTCCAGGGAAGTCCCAAACACGGTATTTTTTTTGAAGTAAATATGGTTTTATGTTCATAGTACTAAAGGATGTATATTTACAAAAAAGAACATCAGTCCCCTTGTAATCACACCTGTTCCTTAGACATTTAAGCTTTTTAACCTTAAGTGTACAGCTTGAATTTTTACACCATGTATCCACCTAACCTCACCCACATCAAGATCCAGACCATTCCAGCATCCTCAAATACTCATTGGCACCTTGTCCAGTTAATACTGCCTTGCCTCAAGACAAGTATTCTGACATCTGTCGCCATCAAATAGTTTTAAGGTGACCATCTGAAATTATTTTTGCCATTTCATCTAGTGAAGTGAGAGCCACTCAGTCCTTTCCGCCTCTTTGTGACCCCATGGACTGTACAGTCCATGGGATTCTCCAGGCCAGTATATTGGAGTGGGTAGCCTCTCCCTTCTCCAGAGGATTTTCCCAACCCCAGGTCTCCTGCACTGCAGGCAGATTCTTTACCAGCTGAGCCACCAGGGAAGCCCATTTCTTCTAGTACTTTCTCCATAATTCTAAATAACTGTACACTGCTATTCCTTGGTTTGCCAACTTTGGACAGTAACTAGGAGCTTCCTACTTTGGTAGATCAAACAACTTGTTTACTCTCCTTCCTTACCCACTGACGGAGAAGGCAATGGCACCCCACTCCAGTACTCTTGCCTGGAAAATCCCATGGACGGAGGAGCCTGGTGGGCTGCAGTCCATGGGGTCGAGACTGAGCGACTTCACTTTCACTTTTCACTTTCATGCACTGGAGAAGGAAATGGCAACCCACTCCAGTGTTCTTGACTGGAAAATCCCAGGAACGGTGGAGCCTGGTGGGTTGCCATCTATGGGGTCGCACAGAGTCGGACACGACTGACACGACTTGGCAGCAGCAGCAGCAGCAGCTTACCCACTGAAGCTGAGAAATTCTCAAGTTTCTACACCGCAGTACCACACCACCCACCCTGGGTACCTGGGTCCTTTAAGCACCGCAGGTGATCCTAAGTGGCACTGAGCCCAGAGGGCTCCAAGCCGGTGATGACCCTGAAACTGACATGAAACCAGCCTGACAATGCCAGAACGTTTGCCGAGAAGGGCTCTGAAGAGTTAAACTAGGACACGTCATCAAGCCCTGGACTAATCTGTAGTTGGAAGGAAGTCATGAGAAATACCAGCGTGTTTCTAAGATTTTTATTGATCATCAGGTGTGTTCTCACGGCTCCCCACCCCTTTCTCCCAGGCAGCCACACACTGTGTACAGGCTCTTGGTCTAAGTCAACTAGTAGACCTTTCTCTGAGGAGTGTGGGCACCGGGCCTGCCTGCCTTTAGAGGAAGGCTGGTTTG
>SJYQ01010254.1:0-11468 GCA_006410935.1 Redunca redunca | reverse complement strand
GCCCAGCACCACCAAGCCGAGTGCAGCCCACCCGCTCACCCCACCAGCCAGCCTGGAGTTTCTGGCTCTTTCCACCCACCCATGGGCCTGGTCAAGGCCACATTGGTTGACCTCAGGGCAGTTTTCTGCAGCTGTGTGGGAGTCCACGGACCTCAAGCCAACCCTTCCCCTCTGGGCTCAGCGTCCTCACATATGGACGGGGCAGGCCTGGGCCAGACGGACCCAGGGCAGGCTGACCTGAACCGTATCTGAGAGGTGCGGGGGGCCTGGTGCACAGCCCCCCATGCAGGCAGGGGTCGTCCCATCTGAGCCTCCCCACAAAGGGGCCTCACTACAAAATCCACATACTCAGTCATGAAACACTGAGCCTGGAGAGATCCTCGTGATGACCTGGCTTTATCAGCTCATTCCTCAGGGAGACAGGGAAGCCCAGAGAGGGAGAATGACTTGTCCAAGGCCACACAGCGGGCCAGGGTAGGCAGGCAAGTGGCAGGCATGGGGAGGAGGACATGTTCTCGGGAGCCAGAGAGCCCAGGTCCAAACCCGATCCCAACACCCCCAGCTCAGGGACCTCGTGCGGGTGCGTCCTCTGCACCTCATCTGTGCAGACACACCCTCAGGCTCTTCCCACGTCCCTGGTGGGTCCCAAATTCCATGTGCGGTAGGGGGAGCGCTGAGGTGCCGAGGAAGCGGCCAGGGGAGCCAGTCTCGGTGTGGGGGTGTTCCAGGGGCCTCAACCTCCCAACCAAGCAGTCCTGCTCGGGTCAGACGCTCTAGCTCTGCCCAACCTCACCAGCTGCTGCAAGGCTGCTGTGCACAAAACACTCAACACACCTTCCAGCCACTGTGAGCATCCCCGCAGTGCCTTGCAGACCCCACCCTCAGGTCTGCAGACCTCAGGACCGCCTACTGACCTGGTTGGCAAAGAGCAGGTGGCACACTGTGTGGTCATCAGGGTCCTTCATGATGGCGCGGATCACCTGCAGCATTGGGGTGATGCCTGCAAAACGAGCCACCCCCACACGCTGTGTGAGCGCCTGCTGCATACACACAGCGCCAGGCAGATGCCCGGGGAGCTGCCAGGACAACCCTGACCTCAGACAGCTCCTGGGCGCTCGTAACCTGTGTGGCGTCCCACACCCTGCCCCCGACTCGACACCTCCACCCTCCAGGGACTCGGGCAGGGACCCAGGTCCACATACCCGTTCCTCCTGCGATCATGCCCACAGATTTCACCGTCTTGATGACAGGGTCGGACTTCTTGTCTGGACGGATGGCAAACTTTCCTGGGGAGAGCAGACGGGGTGAGGTCCAGCTCTCAAACACACCATGCTTGGGCGTCAGACGGGCTGGAAACCCTGCCCCATCTCAAGGGTTTGGGTGTGACGACCACCATACCCCCCCAGCCAGTCAGGTGAGGGGGATGGGAAGGGGGGACTAGGGCCAGAGCAAATGCCAAGAGCAGCAGGAGGCTGGAGCAGCAGGGATCCCAGCTCAGCCCTCCCCTGGTTTGTTTAGAGCCTAACAGAGCTAGTCTGTGGGCAGGATGTGGCCCCCAAGGCTGGTCTGCAACCCCCGCACTGACCACCTTGACCCCTAACAGCTGGGGGAATGAGGCCCCAGAGAGGAGGCGGCCTGCCCTACAGGAGTCACCCTTCCAGGCAGCAGCAGGGGCGGGACCTGCGTCAACATCCACCGCACCCACCGGGTCCTTGGGGAGTCCAACCCAGATCACCTTTGCCCTGGTAGACCAGCAGCCCGTTGGGGCCCCGGAACTCAATGGTGTCACCAATCTTCATGCTTTCCAGGTACTGGGACATCTTCCCTCCAGCGGGAAACTTAGGATGGGTGTCTTTGAAGTAAACCTGCAAGACACACGCACCGTCCTCAGGCCCCGTTCCCAGGCTGAGCGCCGGGGTCTTCTGCGGCTGCGTGCGCCCTGCTCACTCGGTGCTCCTCCCACCCGTCAGAACTTACCTGTCTGTGCCCTGTCCCCCCCGGGGACCTGCCTTCCCCGTAATGTCCCCTTGGAGGGCAAAGCACCAGCCTGGTGTCCACGGCAGCTGACCTGAGGGCCTGAAGTGTAACATTCTGCCAAGACCCGTGTCCGTGGCCCCTCCCAGCAGGAGATTCCCACGGCTGTCAGCCCAGTACAGGCCCTGCTGGTGGCTGTTCAGTTCTTTCTGCTTTGCACTGCCATGAAAACGTCACTCTTGGAACAAGCCCCTTCTCTGTGCCCTTTGGGATTTCAGCTTTGGGAAAAAGAGATGCAGCTACAACCCTCGACAAAGAGATGGGCAGACAGAGGAGGAGCTCCAGGACACAGGGGCATCTGTGCTGGGCCTTGAAGGGCAAGCAGAAGTGATGGGCAGAGAGGGGGCAGGGGCAGGGTGTGCCAAGGCCGGGGGCCTCACAGGGCTTGGAGCCTCTGGGTTGCGGAGGGGAGAACTCGCGGCTGCAGGACAGCCGGCGTGTCTGTGTGTCTGGGGTCGGGGAGGAGAGTGGGCAGAGCCCACTGTGTGCCAGGCCAGTGCTCTGACCTTTAGCCAGGGTGAACCAAGGGGGCCACGAGGTCTCCAAGCCAGGAAGGACCTGGTCCTCGTGAGCGTTTCATCCTCTACTTGAATCCCCACCCCCAACACCTCCTCTACATCCGGCTGGGGTGAGTTCAGCAAGAAGAGATGCATGAACCCTCACCACCTTCCCGTTCCTTCTGGACAAAGCCCCCTCCCTGCAGGGCCTCCAAGGCTCTGCCCAGCCCCCCCGACCTCTCCCCTTCTTGGCCCTCAAGTCCTCAAGCCTCCTCCTGACCCCAGGGCCTTTGCACTGGGAGGGTCCTTTCCCTCCATCGCCACCTGCTCACCTTCTCGTTGCCTGCTCAGAGGGATGGGGTGGGGGGCACAGCTGTCATCACCCCGCCCCAGCTCCAAGGTCCCCGGAACAAACACTGACCTCTGTGTGCCCACCTGTTCAGTGTCCACTCTCTAGCCAAAGACATGCTCCCAAGGCCGGGCAGGCTGGGCACCCGGCATGTGGCCTGAGTGACACTGAGCAAAGAAGGGACCCAGGCCAGGGCCAGGACTGCCAGGCCAGCTCCTTTCCTGCCCTCACAGACCCAGCGCCCAGCCCGGGACCCTGAAACCCCCAGGGCTGAAGCTGCGGCCCAGTGGGGATCTGTTTGTCTCCCCATCCTGAGGTCCAATGAGGGGGCCTGGGGCCTGCACAGTGGCGTTGGGACAGTAAGCCTGGTCCCCGGGGGAGTGCTGAGCCAGGGTGGCTGTGGGTGGGGGTTGTGGTTTAGGCCTTGACTGGAGGTGTCTAACACCCCACACCCACCACCAGCTCTGGCAGGTTCCCACTTTTTGGGGGTGTGTAATAGAGAAAGTGACTCACTGCTGTAAAGCTTGTGTTTCTAATTTTCACAAAAATGTACTGGGTTAGAGGTGTCACTTCTCCTTCCGCTCAGTGTCTTGTTTTTTAAGATCCTTTCTGGGTGGTCTGTGTCTCTCTGGTCTGTTGCCTCTAATGGCTCTATCTTCTCCGTGGTGTGCACCCACCCCCTGACTGGTGGGGGATCCCAGACAGTCCCTCACCCCAGCGCCCACACAAGGACCCATGAGCCCCACACTGCACCGCCAGAGGGCCTGTGCGGTACTTCTCAAGGGTGAGCGGGCACCCAGCTCCCCGGGCCTCCCCCGTCTGCGAGTGGGAAGGCAGGCCCTGCATGAGCTGGTGGGCCTGCCTGCTTCCTCTCTGGCAGACCATCTGTCCTGGTTTGAAGACACTGAGCCTGAATCCCACCCCCCGCCTTCTGCTGAGACCCCCATGCTTGGCTTGTGCTAAGAACCACAGGGTGCCCCTCACTCCGAGACCAGGCTCAGCGAGCACAGGGCCTTCGGGGGCCAGATTCTGGGCCGTGTGGGCCCCGTGGAGGCCTGGGCTGCGATGTGGTCACCCCTGCCCCACCCAGCTGTGGCCCCAAGGCCTCACCTTGATGACCAGGTCCACAAATCCCTTGTCATCATCGCTGGAGACGGGCGTGTAGGGCCGAATAACCAGGTTCCCATCGATTCGAGCCGAGAGGTAGATGTGCTGGCCTGTAGGATGGCGGGGGTGAGTCTGGGCCCAGGACCATCCCTGCAGCATCCCCTGGGTCTTGTCAACCCACTTCCCTGTGCCCCACCACAACCTGGACTAACCTCAGCTCCTGCTGTACCCCTCACCACCCCCTACCCCAGCGACTCCCATCATATCCCAGCTCTCTGCCTTTGCTCGTGCTGGGGTCACCGCCAGGGACACTGGGGCATTCTGCCCTCTTGTTCTGACACTCATCCTCAAAGGCCTGGGATGGCTGACACCTCCTCCTTGAAGCCCTCCCTGCTCTCACTGAAATGTAAACCCCCCCCACCCCCCCTCACCTCCCTTTCCCAGCGCTGGCTCTGTGTGGGCTGGGTCGGGGCTGCACTCACCAACGGGGAGGCCCAGGATGTGCTCAGGCGATGGCAGCGCAAAGCGGAACCGCCGGGTGTCATGGCTGATGACCTGCAAGGAGGCCGAGCTGCTTGCTGGACGACACCCAGGGCAGAGGGGCCACCAGACCCAGAGCTGCCACCCTGCCCCAGAACCAGGGTGTCACTGAGAGATGACACTGACAGGCGGACACACACCCTGCACACACATGTGTATGTGAGGGCACAGAGGCCAGCCACACACTGCAAGTGTTCTGTTCTCGTTGGCCCAGAGAAGGGCAGTGACCCGCCCAGGGCCACAGAGCAAGGTGGCTGGGGCAGGAAGCGAGCTCCGGATCCCAAAGGGAGGCTGCCAAATGGCCCAGAAAATTCCAGGGCTTCCAGGGGCAGGAGGGAAGGAACCACCTCTGCCATAGCTTGAGAAGTGTCCTGTCCTGGGGTGGTGGGAAGAGCCTGGAGGCTGACCACAGAGTGGGGGAGGGCTGAGACAAGGCTCCTGTGAGTCTTGGGGCTGGGACTTGAGAGAGGGGTTCTAGAAGCCACTAAACTAAAAGCGCCCAGCAGGCAGGATGGCATGGCTGTGGCAGGGCTACACTGGGCGGGAGGCACGGCAGCCTCACTGCCCAGGAGGTGGACGTGGCCATGTGCACCCAGGGCATGGTCAACGGGCAAAGGCCATCTCCCCTCCAGGGCGGGGCAGAGGTGGCTTAGGACCAAGGCTGGGCCGAGGACGGGGCCTGGTCTTAACAGAGGCCAGGGAGGCCAGCGTCCCACAGTGTCAGAGCTAGGATGTGAACCCACTGCCCAGACCCTGACTGGGCTCCAGAAGGCCCCTGGGGGGTCTCCCCTGCACCAGGCGCTGCAGGACGGTGGTTGTGGAGGGGCCATTGGAAAGGCAGGCAGCTAGCTGTCCGCACTTGTGTTCATGCTCCCAGGAGGCAAGGTCCAGTGATGGACAGTGCTACCACCCAGGGAGGCTCAAGAGACCTCCAAAAGGCCAGAGCATCACTGGAGTGAGCAAGCTGGGGCAGGAGGCCTGGATCTCAGGAAAGACGGCACCCAGCCCCCACTCAGGATGCAGGGCTCACTGGAGGCCGGTGGGTCTCTCTGCCCCACAGTCCAGCTGCAAACAGTGGCCCAAGGCCTCCTGCAAGTGGATTCCAGGATTATCAACCAGTCCTGGGGTTCGAGGTCAGAAATCCACATGCCAGACATTTTTGGAGGAAGCACAGAAATGAGGCAAAGACCCTGAAGATTACTGTGTTTGACAACCTCTAGCCCAGGACAGCAAACCTCACGAGGCTAACGTCTGAGAGGGCTTGGCACGCTGCTGCTTCCAAGAAGCCACTGGCCATGACAAGCTGAGCAGTAGATTCTCAGAGCTCAGGGCAACCCTGCCCATCACCTGTTCCAGGCCCGTTCAGAGAGGGAAGGGCGGGCAGCTGGACCCTTCCCTGTGCCACAGCAAATAGCAAGAGCATGTCCGCCTGCTAACCCTGCAAAGCCCCAGGAGACTACAGTGGGGGAGGGTAACTGCTGGACACTCGTCGCCCGCTCAACCACAGGGGCCTGGAGGGTCCACTGCGGACACCCCTGTGACAAACACCAGAGAGCCGTCAAACAGGGTGACTCGGCTTTGGGTTAGACATGAAAAGGGGTCTGTGTGGTGTGTGAAGGTGAAAGTGTTAGTCGCTCAGTCGTGTCTGACTCTGGACTGCAGCCCGCCAGGCTCCTCTGTCCATGGGGATTCTCCAGGCAAGAATACTGGAGTGGGTTGCCATTTCCTCCTCCAGGGGATCTTCCCGACCCAGGGGTTGAACCCGCATCTCCTGCACTGCAGGAGGATTCTTTACTGTCTGAGCCACCAGGGAAGTCCATGTTGTACAGCCAGGTAAAAATGTTAGGTTATTTAAAAAGAGAAACTAGGTATACACACACCTGAACGTCCACACGTCATGTACGTAACCAATGTGACACCAGAAAAGGCTCACGATGACCCGTGACTGGGACCCTCTTGCACAGGGGTCATGGTGTGGGGGAGGGGAACATTCGCACCTTGAGAACAGAGCACGTATAAATATGTGCTTTTTTAATAAAAGTACAATTTTTACAGTGGGCACATGTAAATCATACATTACTTCTGGAATTAAAAAACAGTAACAAGGGTGTTAGAATTCTGGGCTTTCACTGCCATGGCTGGGGTTCAATCCCTGGTCCAGGAACTAAGATCCCACAAGCCACATGGTGAAAAAAACAAGGAAAAAGAACTTTATGAAAGGAAAAGGATTCAAAACACTGTGATTTCATTTTAGTAGGAAAAAACTGTGTACAGGATATATTGAAAGAATAAGTTTGGTCTCATCTGGGAAGTGGTCTTTTTTTTTTTTTTGGCCTTTTTCTGGTTTTCGACTTCTAAGAACTCCTGGTACAATTACGGTCATAGACGCTCCATCTCTAACGTGGAGCCCAGGGCACAGACCAGAGCCCAGGATTCAGGCTTGCAGCAGGTGACTGGCTTTCTCTGCCCCATGACTCAGTTCCTCCCTACCACACCCCTTCTGAGGCAGCTGCCTGTGGCCAGAAATAGCATGGGGGAGGCTTTGATGGGGGACAGTGAGGAGGGAGGTGGCCCTACAGGGTGGGCAGCTGGGCAAAGATGGGGAGAGGATGGTTTTAAATCAAAACCACAATCGGAGGTTTGAAAAAGGAAAAGCATCAGAGGGAAAGGGCAGGAGTGAGCCTGCCGGAAGTGCAGACCCAGCCACAGTCCAGATCATGGGGACACGCAGGAAATCAGGACTCTAGGGGCCCTGAGTGGGTGGGCCTGGGAGAGAGGGAAGGAGAGAAGAGGAGACCTTGTCTTTAAGGAAGAGGCCCTGGGATGTGGCACCTTGGATGACCACGAGGCCTATGCCTGAGTCCTAACCCAACCCCTAGTTCACAATGTGACCTGAGTTAATCCTCTCTTGCCCTCTGTTTTCACATCTGTTAAATGGGTACTTGGACCCAAAAGTCCTTATAGCATCGCTCCCACTCTGATTTTCTGTGGGATAGTAAGTGTGGCTCAGAGAACCTGCTCTGTGGTCAAAGACCCGGGTTCAAATCCCTCAGTAATTTACTGGTAGCCTTAGAAATGGATATGTGTACATGCATGCCAAGTCGCTTCAGTCACGTCTGACTTTGTGACTCCATGGACTGTAGCCCACCAGGTTCCTCTGTCCATGGGATTCTCCAGGCAAGAACACTGGAGTGGGATGCCAGGCCCTCCTCCAGGGGATTGAACGCGCATCTCTTATGTCTCCTGCATTGGCACACATGTTCTTTACCACTAGTGCCACCTGGGAAGACCTTAGAAATGGACATCACCTCACTTTCCCCATCTGTAAAATGGGCAAATAATGGGATCTACTTCAAGAGGGTCCTACCCTAAGCACACAGTAGATGCCCATGAAATGCTCTGATGCTGAGAAAGAGAGAGAGGTGCCTGTGCCACATGACCCCTCGGGCCCCGCACTGACCTCCTTGTCAATCAGCCGCAGCGGGTACTTGATGTCTGGATTCTCGAGTGTGATGGCTGGGGTGGAGCGCTGGAACAGCTTCATGATCAGGCTGTACAGGAACCAGACTGGGGAGAGGACCACGTGGCCCAACTGAAACGACAGGGCAGACACAAGAGGTCAGCTCGGCCCCGGGGAGGGTCTGCCCCCTGCCCTTCCCCCAAACACACCAGTTGGTCCACACCTCTGGACCGCTCCTCTGCCAGGAACACCCTCTCCCCACTTCATCCAGGCACCCTGGCTCCATCTCGGTGCCAGCTGGGAGACGCTATTAATACAAAACACAAACTCATGAAACCCATCAGTGTGTTACTACATCACTGGAAAAGCTCCATTTCCCCTGAGGAACAGGGACAAAGAAAGCTATGTAACTGAGCATGTAGCCCCTTTTCACTATGGCTGCCAGGAAGCTCAGCACAAAGTTCCCAAGTACCTGTGCTTAACCTTGAGTACTGCAGATCTGTGTTCCCTTCCTCCCTCCTCAAGTCAATCTCCCTGACTGCATTAAGTGATGTCAAGTGCTAGCTCTCTAGAGACAAACCCCTGAGCCCTGGGGTTCTGCTTTCAGGTGTGAGGGGCAGCTGGATGCTGGGAAGCTCTGCTCCTTGATGGCTGGGCCCTGGTCGAGTCCTCTCCCCTCCTATGAACTGAACTGGAGAAAGGTGATCTGCAAGGTCCCCCGAAGCTCTCTGCACCATGCTGAGCCCCACACGGGGGTTAACCTCACGACGACCCTGAAGAAGGTGCTGAGGTCACTGCTGTTTTACAGACAAGGGAACGACTCACAGAGGTGAAGCAACTCACCCAAAGGCACACAGCTGGCAGGTGGGGAGCTGGAACTCAAGCCTGAGTCCACCTGCCTCCCCAGCCATGCTCTTATAACATCAGTCCTTGCCCTCAGCATCATGCTCACCCTGCTATGTGGCTCTAAGGGGCTCTTCCTCGCCAGCCCCCTGCCCCCCCTGCCCCGTGCTCTCAGCCTCACAAAGACCCTCAGAGGTGGGCTGGATACTTTGAAGACAGAAAACTTAAATCACACGGCCAGATAAAACTGTTTAGGTTTCACCTGGAGAGGACATCCTTGCAAAGAAAGGCAACTAGCCTGCTGCTCTTTCTAGCTGTGTTTGTCCCTGGGAAGCAAAACCACTGAGCCTCTCTGCCCTGCTTCTCCATCTGTGAAATGGGGATCAGAAAACACACTTCCTGGTTGTTGAGACAGAACTCAGCCATGGAAAGCGGCTAACCCAGGCTGTCCCCCAGCAGGCCTGTGACCTCACTGGGCACGTATGCGGGTGTAGCGGCTACCCTGGGCCATCCGGAAGTCGTGTCCTTGGCAGCTTCCACAAACGGGACCACAAGCGAGACCCAAGAAGACAAGAATGGCCTCAAGACCGCTCAGACCAACCCTGCAGAGAACCTGGCAGACCCCACCCTGAGCAGCGAGCAGCATAGAAAAGGGGCCAGGCTCGCCAGGCGACTCCTGACATGGAGCAAGAGGGGCCAGCACTGCCCATGCCTTCTTCGGGACCCACCTCCAACACGAGGAAACACCGAGGGGCCGTCCTCTGGGACCACTGGCACGACTCTTCAAAAATATCAAGGCCACGAGAAACGAAGCCTGAGGAACGGGTTCCAGACTAAAGGAGGCTCTGGTGGGTTGCAGGGTGGCCCCCAAAAGACCTGTCCACCCAGATCGTGGGGATGGAAAAAGGGGTTTTGCAGCTGTAATTAAACCAAGGAGGACTTCTCTGGTGGTACAGTGGATGAGAATCTGCCTGCCGATGCAGGGGACAGGGGTTCAATCCCTGGTCGGGGAACTAAGATCCCACAGGTCGCAGGGTCAGGAAAGCCCAAACGCCACAAATACTGAGCCTGCGCCCTAGGGCCCACAAGCTGCACCTCCTGGCGTCCCCACACTGCAGCTATTGAAATGCACACACCTAGAGCCCGTCTCCACAGCGAGAGAAGCCGCCCCAATGAGAAGCCTGGGCACCCCAGCGAAGAGTAGCCCCCGCTCGCCGCGACAAGAGATGGCTCTCACAGCCACGAAGACCTAGTGCTGCCGAAATAAATTAACTGGGAGAAAAGAAAGCAAACTAAGGATCTGGACATGAGATCCTCTTGGATTCTGCCTGTAGGCCCCAAATCCCATGACAAGTGTCCTCAGAGAGAGAAGATTCAGGGGAGAGGGCTGCATGAAGGAAAGGACCCTCCTCTTGGCCTCCGGAGCGCGCCCTGCCAGTACCCTATTTCAGCCTTCGGGCCTCCAGAGTGTGAGAGAAGGAATTTCGATTGCTTTGTGCCACCTAGTTTGTGACAATCTATATGCAGTCAGAGAAAATGAAGACAGGGAAGTCCCCTACCTACAAACAAGTTCCGTCCCGAGAGCACTTTTGTGAAGTCCAATTTGTTCGTAAGTCTGACACAGGCACCCAACTTGCACAATTGACTATGTTGTACTGTACTGTAACGGGCTTATAATACTTCTCACACAAATGATACACAAATAAAAAATAAAGACAACATTTAAAATTTTACAGGAGAGTACCTTGATAAATACAGTAGTCCATTACAACAGCTGGCACACAGGGTCTGGCATTGAGTAAACAGACGAGAAGAGTTACGGACTGGAGGCGGGAGAAGAGGTGGGAAACGGTGGGACTGAAGGGTTGTCAGCAAGAGGAGATGGAGGGCGAGCAAGACAGTGTGATTCCATTCGCGCCTCACGTTGATGGAACACACGTTCGCATCTCTAAAAGTGTGCATCGTGCAGGGTCATGTGTAAGGCACGTACTTACACCCCTGTGTTTCTGCGTTCTGAGTCACTGAGAAAACCTCCACTTCCCCTGAGGAATAGGGACAAGATTCGTATGGAGGAGACTGACTGTACAGGGGCCAAAGGACAGAAAAACTGCAGAAAAAAAGCAATGGGCAGTTTTGAATTTGATTCTGGGCCGGGGGAAAGAAAACACAGCTGTAAAGGACAATCCTGAGACCGGCGGAATGTGCATTAAGGCCCACGGATTAGACAATAGCACTGTGTGTTTCTGATTTGATCACCATCCTGCAGTTATGCAAAACAAAGTCCTCGTCCTTAGGAGACAGACACAAGTATTTAGAGGCAAAGAATTAACATTTACTCTCTCATTACTCTCATTTACTCTCAAACGGTTTAAAATACACACATACAATAGTAAGGTAAACACAACAAACGTTAACACCTGGTATATTTTGGTGAAGAGTATATAAGGGGTCTTTTATGCACTCTTCCAAACTTACTGTAAGTTTGAAATTATTTCAAAATTAAACATGAAGAAGGCAGTCCACACTAGCAGTTCAAACAGCAAGGTCAAGAACCGAAAGTTCTCCCCAAACACTGGTTCTTAAGGAAACGGTCTCACAGCTTGTTCATTCGTCCTCCCTAGGGTACCTCCCTGAGCTT